>PVKU01001033.1:92590-354361 GCA_004027475.1 Anoura caudifer | reverse complement strand
TTCTTCCAGGGAGGCAGTTCTCCAGGCCCCTCAGAGATGTTCTGCTGTTTCGCCTCCCTCTGAAGAAACTAAGGAAACTGAAGACAAGAAGGAGGTGTAGACTTTCCCCAAGATCTCACGCCCGCTGGGGGCGGAGCTAGGACTCCTGCCTGTACTACAGTTCCAGCATTTCCCGACACCCTTCCACGTGCCGCGTGGTAAGGGCATTTTCCCTAAGCCCCCAGACGTCTGATAAACTTGGTGGTGCCTAGGTTTTTGTCCTCCAGGCAATAACTATGGGAGATGTAATCAAATCAAAAGCTAGAACTAGGGAGAATGTAGAGGGAGCTGAAGCTGCAGAAAGAACCGGTGCCAAGAACCTTTGGAAGGGAGAGGAAGCAGCGCTCGCTCCTCTCAGGAGGCGGTGGGGCGTGGGCCCCTCGGCTCAGGTTTGCGTTTAGTCCCGTGCATCTGGGTTCTCACTGGCCCCCCAGTGCCTGTCTTCTGGCTGGGCTGGAGATCTACAGCTTCCTTTGTGTGGCATAAACGGAACATGGCGAGAGTCTTAAGAGGGAGAGATGTAAAAACAGACAAAAAGCAAAACCGAATGAAAAGAAACAGCTTGGTTCCTGTCCCTCGTTACAGAATTCTAGATCGATGCCTATGAGTACCTCAGCGGGCAATTCCTCTGCAGCCAGGCCGTAAAAAGGCAAACGGCCACCTTGCTCTGGGCACTGAGGGTGGAGTGCAGACTCCAGGCCTCCGTGGGGCTTCATTCCAAGGGGCACACCTTATATTTTGCAAAGCCTTGATGCTACTGAGTGGGCTGAATTTTTCTAAGTAGTTTTCTAAGGAGGAAATGGTAAATTTCCCCAATACGGGTCAAAGCAACATTGTGTTCTTTTCTTTTGCTCCCTTGTTCTGTTCCTGGTGAGGGCCAGGAGAGAGCAAGAGAGCAGTTCAGCCCAGCGGGCTGACCAGCGAGGCTTCCTGACACCGGCTGTGCCTGACTCTCTCTGCTGTCCAGCTGGCTGTCAGGGTAGGGACTGCGGAGGCTGGACACGGAGGACCCCTGTGAATTGCAAGGTTGGGTGGCGAGGGTAGAGAGAAGACAAACCCCACTCTAGACAGGCTTCGGGCCCTGAGAGCAGCTCCAGGCCCGCTGCTCCACACAGGTGAGGAATGCACAGTCAGCTTAACACCCATGGCTTGGCAATGCCCTGCAAATTCCTGTCTTGGGCTGAGCATTTTGGCACATTTTGAGCTTTAGCTCAATTTTGAAAGTTGGCTTGGAGCCAACCATGGGCCTTCCTCTGCACCTCAAGGTTGTGTATAAAATGTCAGTCTCCTCAGGTTAGGGACAGTCAGCGTGCAGATGTTGTCCCTCTGCCCAAGCGGCTGCAGGTGCAGAGGGAAGCTGGAGGTGAGCACTGGGGATGATTCAAGTCAGCTCCTGGGAGGCTGGAGCTATCCCGCCAACTGGCCGCCCTCCTTGACCCCTTCAGCTGATGTGGACCTGGGGCAAGGGGGCACAAGGAGAGAGGTGATGGGTGGCAAGGACAGGGAGATGGACAGGACATGTAGGGGTGCAGGACAGGGTCGGAAACAAAGACTGTGCCTTTGTCAAACTGATTCTGGGGGAGACCAATGCAATCAGTATGCTAATGCGGGTTATTCCTCTGTGCCGGGTCCTGAGCTGGGGGTGAATATATTGTGAGATGTGACTCTTGCGAACTGTGAGAAGCAGGGTCTCTTTCAGGCTATGCACAGTCAGGCAGCCTCTGTCGAGAGTGGCTTGGTCCCACTGCGGCAGCAGCCCTGGTGAATGACTCCGAAGCACAGAAGTTTGCCTGGAACTGCCTTCAAACAGCCCCATTGGCCTTGGCCATCTGGCCCTGTGGGTTCTGTTCATCAGTGTCACCTCTGGAATTCCCCCGGGGCCTTTTACCGGGAATGAAACTGACGCAGCACGTGTGTGCCTGGGAGTGTGTATCCCCAATATGCAGGGCCCTGGAATGGTCGGCAGGAGTTCTTTGGGCAAGCTGGGTTTTATTTAGAGGTGGCTTATTAAGGCTAGATATTGCCTGGAGAAGCTTAAACCTGCGGCCTGCCCTGGGAGGGAGTGCCTTCTCCTGCAGGGGCCTGTTGCTGCAGTGCTGCCGTACTCAAACCCTGCGAGGAGACCATCACTGCTGCTGTGCCCGCCACGCGAAGGCCCTGCGGACCTCCCCTTGGAGGCTGCTCTCCTGGCCGCGAGAGATTAGATGTCTCTGGAAGTTACCCTGATGCAAGTCCAGGCTGGGAGGGATGTGACAGGTTCCGAGACCCAAATACTTCAAGGAACAGAGGACGAGCCTGTGGCCCCAATGGGAGGAGTCACAGAGGCCAGCAGCGGACCAGTTCCCGAGGCTTTGTAGGCTCCAGGCAGAACCAGGCTTGCGTTTCTGTTCTCTCCCAGGAGAGCGTCTGGCCCCTAGCAGGTGCTCATTAAGCATGTGTTGACGGAAAGAGCAGCGCCCACCTCCACTTCTGGGCCTGTGTCAGCACCACGACCCAGGCTGGAGTCGGAGGCCGGGAGAGCCGAGGGAGCCCCTGTTTGGGCTCAGCCCTCGAGTGTCGGCTCACCTGTGCAGGAGCTCACTGGGAGCAAAATCCTGGGGTACACTCTTGTGGGGGTTTCTGTCACTGTTCTGGGAGGGCGCCCCACGGAGAGTGACAGGCCCGCGTGTATGTGTGTGCATGCACCTGCCTGGTGTCTTTAAGCAGGTGGTGAAAGGTGAGCTGGGGCGCATGAAACATTTTAAGGGTTTACTTGAGCCTGTGAAGAGCTGGCGGAAGCAGCTGCGCACCAACTGGTTCAGATGCCTCTCACCACTTCCACAGCCGGCTCAGCCTTCCTCGTGCCGGTGGGGAGAACAGAGGTCCTCCAGACACCGACAGTGGGCGTGGGTAATTAGGAAAGCATTCTGGCGAAGGTGACTTAGCGTTTCCATCACAGGACTGATGGGATCGGGCTCGCAGGTTACAAAGGGCACTGTGTTGGCTCTGGACAGTTACTTAATCCCCCATGAAGTTGGGACGATCGTACTCACCCGTGTGTCAGGTTGGTGCCAGGGTGAAATGGATGACACCCATGCGGTGTGCCCGACCCGGGGCAGTTGTTAATGCAGGTGTCATCGTTTGTGTTGTACAGGTGGCATTGCTGTGTTACAGTTATCCCAGTTTTACATATGGCCGGATGGAGATACGGAACAGCACGGTGACCTCACAAGGCCACGCACTGGCTCACGGGGGAGCTGGGATGAGATGCAGCAGGCTGGGCCCTAGAGTCTGTTCTCTCTGTGTCCCCTGTCGGAGGATGGAACCGAGGGACAAAGCCTTTTTTCCCCTTTGGGGAAACCTGGGCTTCCCCAGGTTTGGAAGCATGGAAATTGTAAGCATGAACGTTTTCCTGGCAAAAGGGAAGCCCTGGAGCTCACTGTGGGCTGGGCGGCGGGAGAGGCAGCTCCTTCTGCATTCCACGGAGGCCACGTGCGGTTGCTTAGAAGCCTCTGGGGAGCATCATTAATCACGGCGTGGCCCCTCATGGGGACCAGCCTCACCTTGCCCTGCTTCTCCTCTCTCACTTGCTGAATTCTCACCCCAAAAGGAGTATGGGTTTCCTTTGGAGGGCGGGTTTCTGGCTCCCCACCAAGGTGTGCTGTTGGGACCAACTCTGCTCGGAGTTGATCTGCAAGGTTTTGTTGTGCTCCTGCCAGGGACCTGGGCCTGGTGAGATCAGAGGGGACGAGAGGGGTGAAGCCCAGACCTGCCAGGGAGGGTGTACAGGCCACAGAGCCAGGAGAAGAGTGGGCTGATAGCTTAGAGGAATTCGGGGTCTCTGGGGTTGGGGGGACTGGGTCGGAGATGGGTTCCTGAGGTGGGGGACTCTGGGAGGTGGGCAGACACGATGTGGCATGTCACCAGGGGAGGGAAGGGCAGGGCTGGGAGCTGCTGGCACAGCCCTGGGGGCCACGTTGACCGAACCCTCTGCTCCTGTGTGAGCAGCTCCTGATGCTGGGCCCAGAGACTATGCGCGGGACCGGTTATTCACCGCTGTGCGCGCACATCGCCCCTGTGCGGAAGAACCCCAAACACGTGGGAGGCGCTTGGAGGAATGAAAGAACTGAGGCCCAGTAACCAGGTAGTTCCCTGCTCGGACCTCAGTGCCTCCGCGGAGCGCCTGGAGCAGAAGGGCTGGCCAGACTGTGGGGACGGAGGTATGGCCTGGACCTCAGCTAAGCCCTGTGCCTCCCCAGGCGGCACCGTCTCTGGATTCCCATCTGGGGCCGGGTCCGCAGCTGTGGGGATCCCTCAGCGCCCCCCCCCACCTCTCCCATCAGGCAGGATGCGGGGAGATGCCTGGCAGTGCCGGTGGGAGCTCTCAGCCCTGGCAGGTGCCCCTCACTCGTCAGCTTCCGTGGGGCGCACCCCAGCCTCGCTTTGGCTTAAAGTGACCTCAAAGCAAACACAATGATGTTTCCTGGGAGCCAGACTGTGGAATGAAGAAGTCTTCCCCTCTTCCCCAAGGGAGGACCACAGCAACTTCAGGGGCCCTCTCTCCCCTTCCTCCCCAGGAGGGGTGAGTCTGTGCCTGCCTCGGGCAGCTGGGAAAGCCAGCGGAAGGTTTACGTCCTGGGGAAGTGGGCTCCTTCCTTCCCGCCCCTGGCCAGGCCTCAGCCGGAACCCATGGTCCGCCCCCCCCCCACAGCTGGGCGGGGGCATGGCATGGGAGGAAGGTGGCTAGATCCTCAGGAGGCCATGGGGTTTGACACGTAACCTCTCCTGGGGCTGCTTTCTATCCTCACCTCCAGCTTTATATTTTGTTCAGACCCGATCACATTATCCTTTAGCACTTCATTCAACAGCCATAAAAAAAAGTGCCTTTTTTTTTTATCTGTTTGACCTAAGATCATGTTGGTGCCAATTTCCTCTAAAATAATTCATTACCTGTAGGCCACTGGCGTGAAATCCCAGCAGTAGCCCCGCCGACCCTCCCTCTGTAGTTCCCGGCCTCCCCTGGCTTGCCCTCCCCTCGGGGGGCCTTGGCCTCAGTGTTGATACACTGATGTTTTTTCTCACACGTCCATTGTGCGGCTTTCCTTAATTTGGTGTCCCGTGGGCGCCAGCGGGAGGCCACCCAAACATTATGTCAGTGATCTCAAAATTGAACCCCAGGGCCTTTCTCTGCCAGCGGCAGGAGCAGATGTGTGGCACACTTTATTAACTCAAGTACCCGCGAGTTGAAAATTTCATTAGTTGGAGGGGAGGGCTAAGTCCCATCCAGAGACCTGGTCTGGAGAGATTCTTTGTGTCCACATGACCCCTAGCAAAACGGATTATTGTTCTAAGTGAGACAAGTGACCTAATGTTCTGCCTGTTACACACACATGGTCTGTAACCTTTTAAAATACGAGTGTGGGAAAACAGCGCATTCGGCCACATCCCAGACCAAAAATTCCTGACAGGTGGCAGCCGGGCTCTTAGCAACGGCCGAGGAGCCTGGGATTACGCGGGGGCCACCGTGGTTTCCTTAGGCCAGGTACAGCCGGGTCCGGGGAAGGCCTGTTGTCAGGAAGGAGCCTCAGTGCTGGGCAGGGCGCATCCTTGGCCTGGTGGTGAGCGGGGAAGGGTGAAGGAGCGCCCACTTCTGTACCCCCCTGTATGGGTCCTCGCTTTCCAGTAGCTTCGAGGGAGCTTGGCCACAGAACCATGGAGACTAATAGGGAAGCGCTGGCTTGTTTGTTGGGTAAAGGTTCAGTTTACCAAGACTCTTTGCTGAGTGTTGGGTGCAGCGACATCTCTGCTTGGAACACTTTGCACAAGGCTACCTGCTCGCCTGGGCACCACCTCTCCCCACCGTGACCTTCTCCTGCTCTGTAACCTTTTAAAACAGCACATTCTGCCCCATCCCCAACCACGGATTCCCGTCCCCTGGCAGTGGGCTGTGTGCAAGAAGGAAGGACATCCTGTGTTGGGCCCCGCACCTCCTGAGGCCTCCTCAGCAACCCTGAGCTGGGGCCTGTGCGGGAGGCAGAGGTCCCCGGGCTGAGGCTGGGGTGTGTGCGCCGGTTGGGGATGAGAGGGTGGGTGAAGGGCCAGGCCAGGCAGGAGCCGAAGTCACCACTCGAGTGTGGGTGACTCGGGGAGGGCCCCCAGGGAGAAGGGATTCAGCAAGGCTTGAAGAGGCCAGAGGAGTGGGCTAAGTAAGGAGGGGTCCTTGGAAGGAGGGGCACACAGTGTGGGCCTTGACTAAAGGTTTGGGGGTGCTAAGAAGTGTTTATGATTGTCCACAGAATATTTATTCTGGATGATCTGTGTTTGTGGCTCAGACATGGGGTAGTCCCTGGGTGGAGAGAGGTTTTCACCTGAGAGGGCTCAGGTGGCCTTCCTGGTGTCCCTGAGGTCTCCAGGGGTGGGGGGGCCTGCTGTGGAGGTCCACCCCGTGACAATCTCAGACCTCGTGGCTGCATGAGAATGCAGTCCCTCCTTCCTGACCAAGGGACACGACCCCTGGGCCCGAGCCCAGCTCTCCCCGGAGCCTCAGTGACCTGGCCTCCCAGGGAGCTGAGGAGAGGGGCTGCCGTGGCCCCTACCTTCTGACAGACACAAAGCAGAGCTGGTTGTAAAAACTTAATTAAATGAAATATTTTAACAAGAAATTCCAAGAACAGAATGCCCTGCTTGCAAGCAAGCCCTCACAGAAATAAAAGCTGACAGGAAGCGTGTGTTCTGTCCGACAAGAGAATGTTTCTGCAAGAATCAAGACAGTGCAGAGAGCCAGCCCATGCAGGCCAGCGGGGTGGGCTGGGCTGGTTCCGGAGCCCGAGCCGGGCAGGGCCGGGGGCAGGGCCTCGGGAGAGCGAGGGCTCCTGGCCACCCTCGACTGAGCATCACTGTGCGCCGGGCAGTGTGCGGGGCTGCCTGTCAGAGGTGCATGAGCAACGCCTTCAGCAGCCACCAGGTGTTTCTGTGCTCCTGTGAGATTTTCAGATGAAGAAACAGAGGCTCAGGGATATTCAGTGACTCCCTAGACTTAGGTCAAAGGTGTGACAGAGGCAGAGCTGGGATCAGAACCAGGACCCCCTGACCCCCAGGCCCAATCCTGTTTCAACCTGACCTTCTCTTTCCACCACAAAGACATTCCTGGCTGACCTGAGGATGGGCGACTTCCAAGGCTGGGCAGTGCCATCAGACCTTGGTTTGGGGGAGCACAACCAAATCTGGTCCTCACAGGGGGCTCAGTGGGATAGGGAAGTTCATCCCCACTCTGAGGAGAGGGCCTGCAGGCTGGATGAACCAGGCTGGCAGTGCTGAGGGGACAGCCTCTGTCAGGCACAGAGGGAACATTAGACCTGAAGGGGGGCTTTGGGGCTCTACAGGGGGCAGACGGATGGTCAAGGCTGACAGAGCTCAGGAGAGGGTTGGCAAGTCTTGGAAGTCTTCCTGGAGGAGTTGAGACTTGAGAGGACCCTAAATATTCCATAGAGTCTGGAGAGGGTGTTCCAGAGCTGGGGAAGGGAGGAAGCAAAGCCTGGAGGGGGTGAGAAAGCATGGGGGGGCAGGAGGAACCCAGAATTGGAGGTGAGAGTGGAAACTTTATTAGCTGACTCTCCAAGGAAACCTCCCTCTCAAGCACGTGTTAGTGAGAATGAGGTGACAGGAAACATCTCCGGTCCCCATGTTGGTCTGAGGCCTCTGTGAGGAAAATGTACCGTTAAAGAGAAAAATCACAGGCCAAGATGGTGTCACTGGCGCTGAGCCCATGCGACCAAACCTGGACAATACCTGACCTGATTGCAATTTCAGCCCCTCCCAGAAATGTATCTTAATCATATGGTCTGAAATTTTCTGGTCGAGTGCCAGGAAGGTAATCTGTCACCTGGGTGGGCCCTCTCCACCCCCTCCATAGGAAGAAGAGGCAATCTGCATGATGAAAATCTTTTATTCTCACCCTGGCTGGGTGGCTCAGTTGGTTGGAACCTCCTCCCGTACCCCAAAAGGTTGCGGTTCGATCCCCGGTCAGGGAGTGTGTGGGAGGCAACCGACTGATGTTTCTCTTTCATATTGATGTTTTTCTCTCTTCAGTTAATAAACATATCTTCAGATGAGAATTAAAAACAAAACAAAACAAAAGAACCCTTGCATTCTCTTATATCCAAAAGAAGATGTCTTGGCCTAAAAATAATCCTTTGTTTCCTTTTTTTAAATATATTTTATTGATTACGCTATTACAGTTTTCCCATTCACCATCCCCCCCCTTTATTCCCCTCTGCCCTGCACCCCTGCTCCCACCAGCATTGCTCCCCCTTGGTTCATGTCCCTGGGTCGTACATATAAGTTCTTTGGCTTCTCCATTGCCTATACCATTCATAACCTTCCCCTATCTATTTTGTACCTACCATTAATGCTTCTTATTCCCTGTACCTTCCCCCCATTCTCCCCTCTCCCCTTCCCTGCTGATAACCCTCCATGTGATCTCCATTTCTGTGATTCTGTTCCTGTTCTAGCTGTTTGCTTAGTTTGTTTTTTGGTTTGGTTGTTGATAGTTGTGTTCGTTGTCATTTTACTGTTCATATTTTTTATCATCTTTTTTTCCTTGGATAAGTCCCTTTAACATTTCATATAATAATGACTTGGTGATGAACTACTTTAGCTTGGCCTTATTTGGGAAGCACTTTATCTGCCCTTCCATTCTAAATGAAAGCTTTGCTGGATAGAGCAATCTCGGATGTAGGTCCTTGCCTTTCATGACTTTGGATAATTCTTGCCAGTCCTTCTGGTCTGCAAGGTTTCTTTTGAGAAATCAGCTGATAGCCTTATGGGAGGGAACTCCTTTGTAGGTAACTGACTCCTTTTCTCTTGCTGCTTTTCAGATTCTCTCCTCTTTAATCTTGGGTAATGTAATTATGATGTGCCTTGGTGTGTACTTCCTTGGGTCCAACTTCTTTGGGACTCTCTGAGCTTCCTGGACTTCCTGGAAGTCTATTTCCTATGCCAGAACTCCTTAGGGAGTTCTCCTTCATTATTTTTTCAAATTAGTTTTCAATTTCTTGCTCTTCCTTTTCTCCTTCTGGCAACCCTATGATTTGGATGTTGGAACATTTAAAGTTGTCCCAGAGGTTCCTAAGCTTCTCCTCATTTTTTTGATTTTTTTTTCTTCATTCTGTTCTGGTTGGATGTTTATTTCTTCCTTCTGGTCCAAACCATTGACTTGAGTTTTGGTTTCCTTCCCTTCATTGTTGGTTCCCTGTGCATTTCCTTTATTTCACTTTTCAAAGCCTTCACTTTTCCCTCTATTTTGCGACCATACTCAACCAATTCTGTGAGCATCCTGATTACTAGTGTTTTGAACTGTGCATCTGATAGGTTCACTATCTCTTCATCGTTTAGTTGTATTTTTTCTGGAGCTTTGATCTGTTCTTTCATTTGGACCATATTTCTTTGTCTCAGCATACCTGTTATGTAGTAGGGGGTGGAGCCTTAGGTATCTTCCAGGGCGGGGCAACTCACATCACTGTGTTGTGGCAGTGTATGTGGGGGAGGGGTCCGAGAGGGAACAGTGCCATTTGCTATGCTCTTAGTCAGCTTTCAGTCACTTCATCTGCTACCCACAAGCAAATTGGGCTCTTCTAGTGCTGATTCCTGGGTGGGTGGTTTTGTGTATGTTCTAGGACCCTGTGGGTCTCTCCAACAAACTCTCCTATGAGGCTGGGAGTTTCTCCCTCTGCTGCCACACCCACAGGTTTTTTCAGTTAGAAGTTTTGAGGCTTTATTTCCCTGCGCTGGAACCTTGGGTTGCCTGGTCTATCTCACTCCCCAGTTGTTCCTCCCAGTTCATCCAGACGTGAATGTGGGACCACCCGCTCCACCAGCCACCACCTTGCCGAGTCTGCCAGGTGCCACCCACCCCCGTCCACCGGCTGCTGCCTTGCTGCAAGTCCTCTCCACCCCAGCTGCCCATATCCACCTCTCCTACTGGTCTGGGTGAATGTTTATTCCTTAACTTCTTGGTTGTTGGACTTCCATACAGTTCAATTTTCTGGCAGTTCTGGATGTTTTTTGTTTTTATATTTGTTGTTGTCCTTCTTTTGCTTGTTCAAGGAGGCAAAGCGTGTCTATCTATGTCTCCATCCTGGCCGGAAGTCCCTGTTTTCTTTTGCTAATATTTCTCTTTGCCCCACCCTTCTTCCTATAAAAACTTCCATTTGTACAACTCCTTGGAGGGCCTTTCTAGTTGCTGGATGGGATGCTGCCTGATTCGTCACTGCTGTGGTAGGGGTGGGGGTGGGTTCTCCTGAGTAGTGGCCCTGGCTCAGAAATGGCTGGCTTCCCACTGGCCTGATGAAGGACTCCTGGGAGGCCAGATTTCTGCTGGGGTTTCTCAGGTCTCAACAGGTCTTTCCAGAAGAGAGTAGCATTTGAATCAGTAGACTGAGTACAGCAGGTGGCCCTCACCAGTGTGAGTGCGCATCATCCAATTTATTGAGGCCTGGATAGAACCAAAGGTGGAGCAAGGGAGAATTAGCTCTCTCCTTGAGCTGGGACATGCATCAGCTCCTGCCCTTGGACATTGGTGCGTGCTGGGTGTTGGGTTTGGACTCTGGCTGGGACTTACACCCTTGGCTCCCAGATCCTTAGGCTTTCGAATGCAGACACTGCCGGTGCTCCTGGGTCTCCAGCTGGCAGCTAGCACAGAGTGGTATTCCTCAGCCTCCATTTCCTAGACATTTTCTGTGATAAATCTCCTCTTACATCTCTCTACCTTTTCGGTTCTCTTTCTCTGGAGAACTCTAATACACCCATCCTTTCCCTTGCCCCTGTCCACCAGGTGCGACCTATCCACCAGGTGCGACCTATCCTGAATCTTGAGTTTATCATTCCCTTTCTTTAAAACTATTTATAATCCCAGAAAACAATTTGTTTGGCTTTAGCTGTTTCTAACTTTATTGAAAGGGTATTGTGTTGCATTTAATTTTCTGGGACTTACCTTTTTACTCCATAGCATATTGATAAAGTTCCTGTACGTAGTTGGGTGTAATGGTAATTATACTGCGTGTTGTCAATATGATACAATCAATTTATCCGCCCTCCACATGCAGGCACTTGAAATGCGCTGTTTCATTCAGTCTGCATTGCAGCCATGTAACAGAAGAGGGAAGCCCTTTCTGCTCCAGCTCAGAGTGCCTCAACCTATCCTTTTTTTCATGATCTCCATGTTAAAGATGAAACTGAGGTTGAGAAAGATTAGGTAACTTTTCTGAGGTTACAAAGCTCACGGATGGTGACACTTGAACTTGACCTCAGAGTTTAGAGGCATATTGGCTGACCCAGGTTTCTTGACCTCAGCCCAGTGGAGTGACAGGTGGTACTTCACCTTCTCCCAACTGCTCTTTCCACAATCTTCCAATGGGTGTGTAATTCCAGACACATTCTCACGATGCAAGCTCCGAGCCAGCTGGCCCAGCCCCAGGACAAGGGTCTTAGGTCTTCTGGAGTTCTTCTGGGCCCACTGCTGTACAGTGATCTACGTATCAGCCTGGTTGGGTCTCACCTGATGGGAGAGAAGAGAAGGAGAGGCAAGTCCACTTGGGCAGCTGAGGACAGTTGGTGGAGCTGGGCTGTTGACTGAGCTGCCCTTTCCTCAGGCCTCTCTCTGGTTTGGAGTCTAAACTCTGGAGGCCTCTGCTCAGCGTGGCTTTTGGTATAGCTGCAGCCTTAGCCATAGCTTAAAAACCAGGATGAGGCACAGGTTGGCAGCTCGTGGGCCAGGCCAACTCCAAGGCTTGGCTTACCCCTCTCGCCCAAAACTGGGTCTTGGTGGTGCCAATCAAGGGGTAAAATTAATGCAAGGGTCCTAGCTGAGTGCAAGTGCCTGGTACCGCAGATCTGTTGGACTGCTCAGACCTGAGGCAGCGGTGAGTAGGTTCATACAGGAGAAGGCAGGGCCCTGTCCTTGGAGGAACATGTGTCCATACTCCACCAACTTTTATGAGTCCCTGGAATGTTGTTTGTTGCTGACCACCCGGCCATCCCACCAACAACTGAAGGGAGTTGTGGCTGATTTCTTAATGGAGGGCAGCAAGAGATGGAGATGAGCTAAGAGGTAGGGTCTGTTTCTGCACGTTCATCTCTGGTTATTAGACAATTTTAGAGGGAACATCCGCTTGTCCACTCTGGCTCCCATATTGCAGGCCCCATTTGAGGGCCAGCTCAGCCCCTTGTCTGACTGAATGGGGACTGTTAGAGCCACAAGAGGGACCTAGAATATGAAGGCAAGGAGCTTTGTTCAGAGTGCACGCACACGCACACGCACATGCACACGGCATCTGGGCTCCTCAGCTGACTAGCCTTCAAGGGAAAAGCAAAGGCAATGAAGGTGGTTTTGACTACACCTGGGGAGGCCCAGACCCAATTGACCCATTTATTATAAGGCACATCCTGGGGACAGCATGGTTAGTCTAGGCAGGACGTGGGAGTCACCTCAAAGCACGCAGCTTGATGGTCCTTCCAAAGTTCCATGAACCTGGGCTGCGCCCCCTTATTTCCTTTCCCCTTTGGTTTTAAACTTTGATTGTTTATTTTACAGGAGGAATAACTGTGTTTATAGCAGGACTTCCCATGCCCTTGTACAGTGTGTTCTTAGGAGATGGACCCATTGGCTGGCTCTCAGGACACCGGGCCAGTTAATTGTACCGGAGCAAAAGCTCTGTTTTCTTATGAAGTATATAAAGGTTCTTATAAGAACGTCAGATCAATACAATCATTGGTTGAAATATTCCTTTGGGTATTGTTTCTCTAGCCCACATTTTCGATTTGATAGCTTGCTAGATATTTCTGCGTGGACATACCACTGGAGCTGGAATCTCACCGTGTGACCTCATCATCCCTTTCCAGCTCTGAGAGTCTGTGAGTCCCTGCCCTAAACTAAGAATCTCCCTCCCACCCCCTACATTCCTCTTGTTTCTAGTGGTGCCTGCCCCACAGCTCTTCAGGTTGTGCGGGTTCAGAATTTCATCCCTCTCACGTCTGCCTTCCTCAGTCTTCTCCCTCGCTCTTCTTGTCTGGGCTCTAGGGCCTGACCAAGGCAGCTGCACTTTCAGCAGTGTTTGCACCGTCCGGTCTACCCTAACGATCAGCCCTCTGAGTCTGCTGGTGGTGCCTTCATGATGCTTCTTGTATCCAACCCCTCCTCACCATTCCTACCACCTATGACTTGCCTGAGGTGCTCAGCATCTTCTGCTTGGACCCCAGCACAGTCTCATACCAAGATTCATCCCTTTACAGTTCACCCTGCATGAGTGTTGCCATATCAGTGTTTACGAATCACAACTCTTATCCCCCTCCTGCTCAAAAATTCTCACTGGATGTGTGTGTATGTGTATGTGTGTTTAGCAGAGAAAGTAAGAGTTTTTATTTCGGCTTTTTAAAAAATATTGTATTGTATTTATTTATTTTCCATCACCATTTATTCCCCACTGTACCATCTCCCCCACAGTCAATTACCATGCTCAAGTCCTCTTCAGTAAGGACACACCTGCCTTCCCAGTCCTGCTTCCCCTCACTTTTCCTGTGCTCTGATTAAACTAGGCAATCCGGTGCCCTGCAAACACACCTACCTATGTTCTTCCTTCAGGTTTCTCTTCTACCATGTCTTTCCTTCCTTATCACTTGTCAAAATCTATGTATCTTCAAGCTACGTTTCAACCTTTTTCATGGAAACTTCTTGGTCCTCATTTTTTTCCTGTTTTAAGCGCTCATTGTACTTTGTTTATACCTACCATAGGACAATGCATTCCTCTTCTGATAGACAGACAGACAGACAGACAGACATCCAGGAACTGCATCACTGATCTTTGTCTCCTCTCTGGAGCCTTGTGCTCAGCACATGGAAGCATTTCATGGACGTTCATTGAACTGGATAGGTCTCCCTGATTCCATTCTCCCTCCTTGCCAACAATTCATTTAAATAATTATCTGATAATAATGGCACTTTGTTCCTACATAACATTCAAAGTTACAAAACTCTTTCACATCTGCTTTTCATGAACAGCCCTTCAAGGATGGCAGGATAGATATTATTCTCATTTTATAGATACGAAAACTGAAGCTCACAGAGGGAAATAAGTTGCCCAAAGCTGCAAGTAAGCAGCATAGCCATTAATTGAACTCAGAGAAGTATCCTGATGTGCAGTCAAAGGTCAAAGAAGAGAGTAACTGAAGTCCAAGTCCTCCCAAAGACTCCTCCTCCTTCTTCTTCCCACTCTATTGAGTGTGATGGAGATTTTCTAAGCCAGCTTGGGGCACCTCATGTAGGTTTACCAGGCAGGGAGCCGGGCAGGTGGTGCTGTGTGATTACACAATCATTTTAAATTGGTGTCTCTTTTTCCCCTTCACAAATCCCTGATACACAAATCATCATGTGAGCACCAGCAACCATGGGGTCCTCCTTCCCATCCAAATTAAGCCATAACTCCAGGCTTCCTTTCAATGTGAACACTCAGTAGATTCTGGTTGCTCACACCTCACCAGGAAACTTGGAGATCTGGGCCTCACTTTCCCCCTTTTCTCACACTGGGAACTGACCCCTCATGTACCCACTCATTCATTCATTCACGTATTCACCCATCCATGGATTCATTATCCAACAGACTTTTCTGGAGTTCCAGATCTGTACACTGCCATCTATTCCACTTCCCTAGGACTCTCTCTGCCTCTTCAGTTCTAGGCAGAGGAATCCTGCTAAATTCTTAATGGGCTAATGTGTTTTCTTTCCCAGGTAATACACATTTTAACAGTGGGCTTCACTAAGAGAATGCGAATGAAAAAATGGTGGAGGTTGAAGGTGTTTTGGATAAAAAGGATCTTTTCCAAACAGACCTCATGTAGGACTCAGGGGATGGGAGATGATGTATAATTGCCTTCGTTCTTCAGTGCCATTGAAAGGAAAACTGTTTATTCCCAAGGGTATTAGTGAAAGTTCCCTTACTTTCCCTCACTAGAGCTCAGTGCGGATGCCCTCAGCGGACCTTGCCAATGTTTAACATCAGGGTTTGAAGTGAGTGGATGTGGCAAGGGAAGTCCCTGGGTCTTAATTATACTTGAGATTGTTAGATAATAAATTTGGAAAAATAAGGAAATTCAAGAGAATAAATATGCACTAGTCCCAGAAATGTGAGGAATTCATACCCCCCTACCTTCTCTCCCACTGTCACTTTCTTTGCATTGAATAGATCCTGGCTGAACTGCAGGGAGACTTCTGGGGTGCCTACTGCCAAGAAGCTCTTTGGGCCAGGACTTCCTAGCTACCCCTTCTCCACTCCTAGCAGGCTGAGTGAAATAAAGGGCTTGTTGGCTTGTCTCAGAGCCTAGCAGAGAACCTTGCCTGGCAAAGGCAGATGGTTAGTGAGCAAGATGGTGTAGTACATGAGGACTGAGACTCAAGATCAAATTATGTGAAGTCCTTGCAAATCAATTTTCCTTTCCACGTGGCAAATACAATCCCTGAGATTAGTTACCTTTTTTTTTTTTTAAGCAGAAAAATATTTCCCTCCACAAATTCTCCCTTTTCCTTTTGTCACTTCAAATACAGCATGTGTTCTTCCAGAGGTTTTGACACATCAGATATTGGAATCGGTACCCTCATTTTGCTATCTTTCAATATGAATGAGCCATAATGAGTGGTATGATACACAATCAAGAATTCATTTATTTGTTCACCCTTCCCTCCCTCTAGTTTAGCAAAATAATTCAGATCCTGATTTTCTTCAACTTGCAAAAAAAAAAAAATGTTGCTTCCCAGAGTGCAGAGAGCCTTGGCGTGGGTCCAGCTCACACGTGCTTCCACTCGTGGTCAGCTGCCTGCTCCAGGACTGGCTCGGTGCATAGTTACATCGGTGCCTACAGTTTGGATTTTTTTCCTACTATGTGGAAGCTTAATTGGAGTACAAGAATAAATGAGAATTGCTTTACAAAAATTAGAAGGTGATAGTAAATTCTCCTGGAGCAATCTTTACATAATGGCTCATGTCACCGACTGTGGCCAACTTTAGCTCTCTGAGTAACTCCATGATATAGCTTAGAAACATCTGGTATTTTTGAATGGACAGGTCAATCAATCTTTTGGACTCGGCAATGAATTTTTCATAGTAATCAGGGAGTTGCTCTGAAAAATTCTGTAGTTTATATTTGAACTGCTGGTGGTAATCAAAAATGATTTTCTTCATCGCAGTGGTCCAGCTTTTAATTATTTCCTGAGCACTGGTAGAAAGCACCACAATCTTTTCTTTCCTTTTTCCATCTGTGTCAGCAAGGATGCTAAGATATTTCTGGATATCTTTCTGCACAAATTGCTCAAGTTCACTTGAGAGTTGGGAAGCAAAGCTAGTGGCATTGACAGTGTATTTGGAATGGAAGTCCTTAAGGACATCTACTAACCTTTTGATCAGGTTGATTATCTTTTCTTCAAGTTCATAATATTTCATTGTCCAGCTGACCACATTTGAGTCAAAATATTCTTTGCGAAGAGACTTTATGTACTGATGGATCTGCTCTAACTCTTGAGAAGCTTCTTGAAGTTTGTTTTGAATAAGTTCATTAAGCTTACCCAGGTCAAGGTTTAGGTTTCCTTTCAGAAATTTAAAAACATATTGAGTATAATTGTTGAAGGTTGTACTGATATCATGAATGAGATTAGTAAATTTCTTCCCCTTTAAGTGGTTAATTGCTCCTTCAATGTCTTGGAAAACATTTTGTAAATATCTCTGAAGATCACCTAGCACCTCTGTAGTGTTGTTAGACTGGAGGTCATTAAATACCTTTTGGATCTGTTGTGATAAAGATTTCAACAGTTTTCCATACTCCAAGGTTACATCTGTTAGTTTATGACTTTTTGAATCAAAAGGAAATTTAATCTTTAGGTCCTTGATTAATTCAGATTTCTCCATCAGGTCTTGGAAATAGGAAAACAGTATTTCTAACCCACTATGGATTTTGGAATGTATCTGGGACAGTACCTTCCCTACTTCTTTCATGGCCATAGTACAGAGTTCATCTATAGTGTACGTCCTGGCTCTTCCTGGGAGCTGGAATCTGGTGAACTTCAGGTAATCAATGAATGAGTCAGTCAGATGCATGACTATTATTTTGTATTCCCTAGTAACTCCTATTAGGCTGTCAAGCACCTTATTTTGTAGTCTCTGGAGATGGACTTGGCCTTCCTGATCCAACAGTTCCTGGTATAGATTCTGGGCCTTGTCATTCCACAGCTGGTAGGTTCTTGTAGCATCTCTGGCTACCCTCCTGAGTTCGAGCATCTTGTCCGCCTCATCAATCAGACTCACCGCTTCTTGGTAGGTCTGCTCAGCTGTGTTCTGCAGACTTTCTCTCAGTTCTAAAGAAGCATCTCTCAGATCCAGTCCTGTGCATTCCTTGTGGTACTTGTTGACACGGTCGTAAAGGGCCTCTGTTGCCTTGGGCATGTTGTCCTTCAGGGAGTTTAGCAGTTCAGACACTGCCTCTTCTTCCCAGTTAACTTTCATCTCGAGTTTCTCATGAGATTCAGGGAAAATAAACTCAATTTTGAATATGCTGAGTTTTTTATCTGGAGATGTCTAAAACCACCGGGGGAAAAGGATAAAAAGAACATGTTTTCAATGATCCTGATTACATAATATACGACACTAAAGTTTCATTAGCAGTTAAAAGATCAGAGGATCTTTCATATTCTGAAGGGGATTTATCTCCCTTATGTCAGTTCATGTGTTTGTCTTACCATTAAACAAGCCTACTGATGTTAATTCCTCTTTATCATGTGCCTCAGAGAGGATAAAATTATGCATGGCATTTACACAGTAACACTTAACATTAAGGCCTTCCTGGGACTGAAGATCAGAGGAGGAGGAGGGGGCAGTGGAGAAAGAGGAGAAAGAGCCTGGGAAAGATTAATTCAGAGAGAAAAAGAAGTAGCAAAAAAGGAAAATGTCCAGAATACATCCAGCCAAAATCTATCGTAGAGTACCAGCATCAGGAGCTGTTCATTGTCCAAGCCTATGACAAACTTCAGTAACAGAACCTCATAACTTCTTCTCGTCTGCTAAATCTAATGGCATCTCTGATCTGGCCCTGGCAGGGCCTGTAAAGTACAGAGCAATCTGGCATATCTCATAAGAAAATTCTACTGTGGGGAAGCCTTGTGAAGCTTCCAGAAACCACTATCTGAAAATGCACTCAGCATATGGGAGAGTTTGCTCATGACTTGGGAGGTGAACCATAACCTCCCTTTTTCTAGATATGACCAATCGTAATAAAATAATAGTAGTAACATGATGTCATAGGCACAGCTCGTAATTAAAATTAATAATAGACTCATTGTAGTATTTCCTGGAGAACAGTTCCTCAGAGGAGAAGCGTGGCTGGCTCATCGCTGTGTTTCACCCAGTCCGGGAAAGCCCTGAGAGAGTATGTGGTACCGAACCACATTCATTTGCCCCAAGTCTCTACTTGCTGCTAAGGGGTGGAACCCATTAGGTGGGACTCACCTGAGGGCGGTAGTAGAGATTGTAATTTAAGGTACCATTATCACGTTCCAAGTCCATGGCCACTGTGCCTACAGCTGGAAAGGCTGCTGAGTAGTAGGCATTTCCATCTGAGTAGTAGCGCAGATGGACATCAGTAAAGGTCATGCTGGTGATGTCCAGGCGAACCTCTCTTTCCCAGTCCCTGCAAGCAGAAAAGCAGGTGAGCCACCACAAAAGGGCTATGGAGATCTGAAAAAAATCATAATGATCTGAAAAGGGATGAAATTTCAATAAAAGTTTTATACAGAAATCCTTGATATTTGCCATCTTCTTTATATTCTGCGCTGATGTCACGGTGAGCAAATGTTCCTTTAGCCTCAGAGACTAATGTGCCTCCTTCAATCTTGTGTGTTCCCACAACTGCAGGGGAGAGATTTTTCATTTGATTAGTAACTGTAGGACACAGACATTTTCATTGTGACGACCAGGAGAAATCCACCTTAACTTAAAGGACTTACTTATATATTTGAAACATGCAGCCCACATTAAAAAAAAATAAATAAATAGGAAATATTATCAGTCCTAAAATCATTACAGAAAAAGTCTATTTTCTTGGAACCTCTTCCTCCAAAATGTCAGTAGGTTTTCTACAGGATGTTACATGTGGGTATATAGGTATCACTTCTCTTCAACTTTGCTATAGAGAGGAATTGTGCCACTTGTCAGAACTAGGTACACAACTATCGGTCCACAACTCTCATCGAAAACATGTAACACGTAGCATTCTTACACAGAAGCCAGGACATTTCCTTACCAGTAAGGTTATATTCCAGGAACTGTGTGGTTGAGCTGCATGTGGAATCCAGGAATGTTTCAACGTGATCGTCTTCGTTTTTCAAACCAGCACTCCACGTAGCATTGTACAGGGGGGACGTCACCCCAAAACGTGCAGTCAGTGCTCCAAAGGAAGGGATGTAGATTCCAGCAGGTACAGAGAGCTTCATGGGAGGAATCTTAATAATCTGATCAGGCAGGGTGATGTCTGGCAACCTGAAGTCTGCAATTTTGCCCGCCACCTCATTTAGATCCAAAACAGCAGCGCCAATGGAAACACTTTTTGGGTAGGTGAACTGGGGTATAGTTAATTCAGATTCAGGCACAGTTATCTCAAAAAATGGAATGGAAGAGTCTCCTAGCTGAGAATACTTTGTTAACACATCAACTTCAGGGAATTTCACTGTGGTTGGTGCTGGTACTTTGAGGGCAAATGGCGAGGTGCTTAGTTTCTTGTAGATTTTTATTTCACTGAAGTCAAGTGGGTAGGATGGAATCTGCAGATCTGTAAACGGGACGTGGAATGCAGGTGTGACAAGAACGGAGTTCAGATTATTTAGTTTCAGTCCAGGAATAACAAATTTATCAGCCAGTTCTCGCACAGGGACGGAGAAAATATAGCCCCTGGGGTTTTTGGTGTACACAAGGGCTGCTGAAGCATGAAGAGACTGTTTCCGGTCAGTGCTGGTGGTGACATCCAGCTTTAGAAGTTCCCATAAGGTCTTGGCATAAACCGGTAGGGCAATACTGTTGAGGAACCGCAGATGCCCTTCTAAGGAACCTGCAATATCTAGGCGTGCCTCTTCTCGGTCGTTGGAAAGCTGTATATCATTCTGGAGAGACCCAGAGAGGACCTTGACTTCACTTTTCCAGCTAACCTTCTGGTTCTCTGTGTTAACATTTAGGGACATTTCCTGGCCAAGGTGATCGAGATCAAGTAGGTAACTGGGCTGACTTGCACTGACCTGAACAAGGGCTGACATCTTCCACAGGGAGAGTTCCACAGTGCCTTTGCCTGTATGCTCTCCAGAGGTCGAGAAGGGGCCCACTAGCTGTAAGTGGTTTTTGGTGTTGTGTTCCCAGATGGCATATATGCGTTGGAGGGTGGCTTCCCCCCCAAAACTTTCTTTTACTTCAAGGTTCCAGATACCATCAACTTTGGAAGCCCCTTGTAGCTTCACTGAAGACCGGGTGCCCTTGGAATTTAAGTAAGTGTTGACCTCACTGGCAATCATTCCTGAATATTCCTGTGAAAGGACTGAACCCTTGATAGTTCCTTTGTGGGATGACTCAATGGAAAAGTAAGAAGTGAGGGTTTCTAAGCTGAGCTTGTGGTCAACGGTCCCCGCAGCAGTAGAGTACAGCTTGGTGGAATTGAAATCATACTTTAATTCAACGGATGAAGAGACAGTAGGATTCGACTTGGGATTTCCACTAAGTTCTTGCTTGAAATCCATTTTCAAAATTGGACTTTGGACTTTGGCTCTTGTTGTCATCGAAGCTTCCATGGCCTTCTTGGTTAAGCTAATGGTGCTGTCATGCTTGCCTTCTACAAATTTGTTACTCAGAGACAAAGCTGTGGCTAGCTTCAACCCCCGTTTCCTGGTCAAACTTGAGGTGCCCTCTAATTTGTACCGCAGTGCATCAATGATGGAAGAAGCGGAAGTAAGCAAATGAGCAACGATATCTGATTGGTTGTAAAGTCCAATATTGGTATTCAGGGTGATGACACTCGATTTAAAAGAAAAATCATAGGTAATATTGCCCATGGCTGGAATAAAAATATTGTTTGGGGTATTCAATACCTTGACTTCTGGAAGAGAAAACTCAAGAAAATTCCTAGGGACATTAAGGACTGGCATATCTAGGGTTAATTTTTGTGAGGGCACATAGAAGCCAGAATCTGGGACAGTGATACTGGGCAGGCCGGTCTCTTTTGGGATCACATAGCCGAATGGCAACGTCTCTGCTGTGAATGGAGGTACTTCCGCGTTGACTGCTGGGACAGTATAACCAGGAGTCTGAAGGGTTGTGGGCTGCTTGTTCAGTGCTGTTTCAACTTTGTACTTATCAAACCTAATTTTTATATTATTATAGAATCTAGTAAAGAGATTTAATGCCTTGCCTCTGGCTTCCTTGAAATGCCTGTTGAAGGAATTGATGTTCTTATTGATAAACACGTACAACACATCCAAAGGAATTGAAATGGAATGTTTGTCTTTGTTTTTCTTATACCGAGCATTTACACTTAAATCAAACGACTGCTTTGTTGTTTGCAAGAATTCTTTCAAACCGGTTTTTTCCCATATGGAGAAATCTTTCACGTGGGGGATTGTGAGTCTGGTATAAGGTAGAGTCGTTTTAGGAACTGTTAATGGAATGTTCAGGAAGTCCAGATTGGCTTCTCCATTTACTCCTACATGGGCCTCAATGCTGTTCTCGTTGTTGGCAGCAGAGAAATTTTGATTGTATTTATACTGATTGAACCTGGCACTGGCTTGCCAACTTGCTTGCTGGGCGTTTGGACTCAGAAACAGTGCATAATTGTTCAGGAAGTCTATTTTCCCTGTCAATTTTAATGGAAAACTAACTTTCAGGTTTCCTTCATTGTTGGTGGATGTGGTAATCTCCAATGGCTGTGCTGACAGGAAGAGAGAATTCTTCAAAGTTCCACGAACTTTTCCATGCAAATGAGCGTCATGGTTGCCAGTTACCTCGACCTTCCTCTCTCGAAGCTGGGCTGTGCCCTTAGCAGTAAGAACACTGTGGCCCACCTGTGGGGATTCAACTTGTGACTGAATCTCCAATTGATAAAGGTCGAGAAAGCTAGACTCGTAATCCAAGGTTTGGTTTACTCTCAGGTGTTTGCTATTGATCTTATTAGACAATTCAAAGGATGTGAGGGGTCCTTTCACAGTGAAGCTAATTTGTGATTCATGTGTTCCCTCATCTGAGAATGTGGGGCAGGCCCATTTCCAGGATCCCATCCCAGAAGAAGTCCATTCTATGTGTCCAGCTTCAAACAGGGTCTTGATTTCATTGTGTAGGTTGGCCTGACTGGAGAAGTCCAGTTTGGGGATGTTGAGTTTGTGGAAGTACTTTGTGTTGCTGTCCAGGGTAAGCTGATTGTTTATCTTGATGAGGACACCATTATTGAGCTCCAACGTATTTTTTTCTGTGTGTAAACCTGCCACCGTGTTTGATTTTCCCTCAATAGCATTCTCCAAAAACAGCACTTCGCTCTTATGCTCTGTTTTCAGGTACATGCTGGAGAAACTCATGGATTCCTTCAGAATGAGTGGATTAACCTCAGGGTATGAAAGCTGTGCTTTTGCCTGAAAATCAAATTTGAGAACTTCTAATTTGGAGTCTCCTTTGGCAGTGACGGAAGCCATAATCCCTGCCTCGTTCACTGAGGTCGTTACATTCTGAATGTTAGCATTCGCGTCTAATGTGAAAAGAGGAGACTGGATTTTCAAAATGCTATGGAGCTTGCCAAAAGTCGGCACTGTGATTGTGTGTGAGATGTTGGGAAGCTGGAAGTCTGGTATGTGAAGGTCAGGAACTTGAAAATCTCTGAGGTCCAGATTCGGGATTAGGAATTCTGGAATTGTGATTTCTGGAATGTGGAAGTCTGGCAGAGCGACTCTAGCAAGAGTGGTGTCCATGACCTTCAGGTCCCCCAGGTACACTTCCAGAGCTGACCACGGCAGCTCACTGTCCAGCACTCGGTCAATGACTTGGACGATCTTTGCTCTGATTTCTACCAAATCAATGGTAAAGGAAGGAATGTGGAAGGTGTTGAGGACAGTAAATTCTGGTGTGGAAAACCTGAGCGGGACTTGTATGTCTCCTAACTTTTTAAAGTTTATCTGAACAGATGGAATCGTCAAATCTGTCAGAGGGACTCTGAAGTCCGGAGTCTGAAATGCAGCTTCCTGAAGGGCATGGAGGCTGACTTCAAAGGCAGGCATGGTCCCAAAGGTGGTCCGGATTTCAGGGACAGTGAACCCTTGTTCTACCAACGCTTTCAGGTTTTGAGCCCAGTCTTGGATAGAATGCTGTTCTGCGAAGTCAGTAAGGTTTTTAGCGGCAAGACTCCACCAGTCAGAAATGTAAGTAACAACTGTGTCGTACAGTTGGCCTAATAGCAACAGGTATTGCTGAACTGTCTGTTGAAGGTTCACTTGATCTATTCGGTCTCGGATATTTTGTAGGGTTTCTTGGAATTTAGCTTTCATGTAACTTAAAGATTTTGAATTTAAAGCCTCCTGTAACCAATCAATGAATAAGGTTATATTGGTGCCTTTTATATTTTCCAGATGCTCCGAGACCACAGTGTTGATGTCCTGGACAAACAGTTTTAGTGCCCTTGCTTTCTGTAGAAGTTCACCATTGATTCTCTGAGTCACCTCCCGGATTTTGTTATTGGTGTGATCTACAAACTGGTGGTAATCAAATGACCTTAATTTCCTAATCAACATGTCAAGGAATCTGTTTACTTCTTCAATGAATTTTTTGAAAGGCAACGCTTTAAGCTGTGTGACTGCATCGTCAACAAACCCAACCAATTTCTCAAAGTCATCTTTTATCCCAACTTGTTGTAGGGCATTGCTCAGCTGCTGGACAGTCTCCTTCACCTTATATTTGTGGGCCAACTGTACTGCTTTATCCATTAACACCTGGATGTGTCTGTCTATTTCATACATCTTAATTAACCTGTGAACCATGGCTCTAAAAGTATTGATTTTCTTAGTTACTTCATAATCTTCAATGAAATTTCTAACATAGTATTTGACATGCTTAATCATTTGTTTTATTTTTTGCAATGGAATTGTAGTTTTCAATTGATTTAAAAGCACTCTGACATGGATGGCTTTAACCTGTTGTTTTAATGTTTCTGCAAGGTGCTGGATGTCAATATTCTGAATTTGTGTCTTGAGCTGTTGCAACTTTTCTTGTACCTGGCTTCTGATTTGATACTTAGTATCCATATTTTGAATCCAAGTTGCTATACTAATTCCAGCTTTGTTAAAATCAATCTTTTCAATAAACAAATACAGATCATGGATTGCTTTTACTAAATTTACACGAATATGATAATGTTCATCAAGAATTTTCAATTTTTCAATGATTTGATCAATAATCTTAGTAATAGCTGTCTTAAAATCAGACAAATCATAATTATCTTTAATATACTGATCAAATTGTATCACATATGCTTGTAGTTGAGATAGTTTTTCATTAAAATTGATTTTGGCATTGTCCAGTGCAATTTTTAGATCATTTTCTGTAATTCCATAATTTTCTGCGAAGGCAGCTAGTTTCTCCTTGGCGCTTGAAACTTGTTTCTCCCAACTGACTTCATTCAGCTGGTCGTTAACTTGCTGTGAGAGTTCGTCCAAGGTTGTTCTGTATTTCCTCACGAACTCATCAATATTGACACGTTTCAGTGCTTTCTGAATGCTTTCCAGCGAAGTTATAATGATTATTCGACTCTTCTCATAATGTTCCGGCAGGAGGCTAAGGAATGGGAGGTTGATGGTGTGAACATCTTGGTTCTTATCATATTTTACAGAGGCCACCATAGTGAATTCCTGGGGCTGGTCAACAGTGTCCCTCATCTCCAGAACGTCAATTACATTGACGGGATTCCTGAATAAGAATGGCACCGCAATCCAGGAGTCCAGCACGGTGAGGTCAGCCAGGGCTCGTCCAGCAAGCTCCACGCCCACTTTGTCTTTCGTGTTGTACGCATCAAGCTCATGACTGTATTCATTTCTGTTGAACTGGGTCTTCAGCCTCCAGGAGCCTGACTGCTCAGCGGGCGTGAGCAGGGCGCTGACTTTGTGATCAAGCGCGGAACTGATGCTCCTCCCGGACCTGAGACGGTGACTCGCAGACCCTTTGTAGTCATGAGAGAACGTCAGGGCCAGGGGCTCCGCTTTCAAGAGGAATTTGCTGTACAGTTGCCCAGTGTGCTCTCCCCAGAGAACCAGCTTCCCGTTGCCGTTTGTGTGCGCATCGACGGTCATGGTGAAAGGGGCCACGGCAGAGTGGAAGACGTTGCTCAAACGCAGGGAGTCCGAGTTGTAGTTTGTACTGATGTCAATGGCTGATGCCAGCCCGGCGATGTTTGTGCTGAGCCGGTGGCTGAACTCTGTGTCCTGCACTTTTGCTACAGTGTCTGCTTTGTAGCTTGCTGACAAGTCTGCGTAGGACATGGTGTAGATGTGTTTTATTTCATGACTTTGGTAGGCTCCTTTCATGCTCCCACCCACGTTCAGCTTCAGCGGTTCCAGTCGGAGTTTCCCATGGTTGGTCAGGTCCAGGGCATCAAATTTCAGTTCATTGTCTAAGGTCGTTACAAGAGAATAGGGCTGCAGCTGGAAGTTAAAAGTTTGCTTATACAACTTGTCAGAACTGTAGATGTTGTCCATCTTTGAAGAGAAGTCCAGCAAGAACCCCGCAATGTTCAAACTGTTTGTGTAGTCAAGTCTCATTTCAGCATAGGAACCCATGATGTCATTGGAAAGCTTCAGTCCCTCCTGGTTAATTTTGAAGCTGAAAATATTTTTGCTGTCGACACCCAGCATCGTGGCCTGATAAGCACTTCCCAGTGACACCTCGGTGAGGGTAGCTTTTCCATCGAGACTGAACTTTGCATTGTGCTCCCTGAAGCGGCCATTCGTCGCCACCTTCGCAAATGCTCCGGATAGTCCCAGGGCCGCGTTCAGCTCATTCTCCAACACCAGGGGACTGCACTTCAAGCTGGTCGTTGCACTGGTCGACATTCCATCTCGGGAAATCCTCAGTGTTGCTTTGTGAGCCCCGGTGTTACTTTTGTCAGTGCCCAAGACGTCAGCATTTATTTCGAGCCCGTGGGAATTCAGTGACCCAGAAAGCAGGGTGAAGAACCTCAATGTCTTGTAATCAGCCTGGTACTCTGAACGCAGCAATGCTTGCTGCTTAGAGAAGGTCAAGTCTACTTTGTTAGAGGTGGCAAAGTCCTCATACTGCCCGTTGGTGTCAGATTTCAGAGTCAGCTCGTAGTTCTCATATTTCAGGGAAGCAGTATTTTTAATCATGCCACCTTGCAGATCCAAGGTGGAGATGAGGGTGGCAGTTCCATCTTCGTAACTTCCTGTTATCTGGTTGGTGCCCTGGAGGTAGGTGGAGTTAAATCTCAGACTGGACTCTCCGCTGCGCTGACCGGTGGTAGGATCCTTTCGATAAGACAGGCCATATGCACCTTTGGCGAAGATGGAAGAGACTCGGAACTGCCCGTCAATCTTGACTTCCTTGACGTACAAATGCTCTTTCTTTTTTGAGTCCAAATGCACTGAAGCAGACATCTGCGGTCCCCAGGCACTAGCTGCGTTGAATGTTAGCAAACCTTTGGAGGCTGGATTGTTTCCAGTCTTTTCTACATGACTGAGTTTGACATTGGAATCCAGGAATTTGTGGTGTAGAGATCCATCACATGATAATGTGAACGTATTCCTGTGGTCATATGTTGTTTCTCCAGATCCTAACCAAAAAATTAAATCACATGGGTTAAATTAGGCAATAAATTTCCAGAACAATTTCTATGTTGTAAGACTTTCAGTAAAAAAGCCCCATTGATCTGGGTCAATTGTGCCACAGTCTCCTCCATCTATAACATGAGCATAAAATCTGATAGCAAAAGGCATTCCCACCGGAAGACTTCCCAACCCCTGAAGTCCTTGCTGGGTTCCCTTATTAAGTGCTTCCTCTGTACCTTATACTTATACATAATATACAGCACCTCTTACATTAAATTAGAATTGCCAGTTTACCTGTCTGTTTTCTCTGTTACTGCCTAGTAGAATACTGGATATATTTAATAAATATTTCTATGGGTTGAATGAATGAATGGGTTTCTGAGTAGCAGGAAAAATACCTGTAAGAAAGCCCAAGTCTTTTTCTCCCTGGAGAAGCCTATCCCATCAGAGCCTGCAATAACATCCCTGTGCACCCTCGACCCAAGCAGGGCTCACCTTGCACACTGTAGGACAGCAGGTCGACCACAGAGTCAGCCTTCATGTGGTACCGAGCCTGAAGGCTCAGGTGGTCTGTGCTGGTGTTGCCGCCAGTGTAGGAGGCGGACCAGTTGTACAAGTTGCTGTAGACATTTGTGGAGAGGTCTAGAACACCCAAGTGAGGCACCCGCAGCTCATAAACAGTGGGGATGGTGAAAGCGGGGACTTGGAACTCTCGAGATGGCAGGTGGAATCCCACAAATTGCAAGTTGATGACTGGTGTCCGAATGGTCTCCACCATCTTCAGATCTTTGGAGGATTTGCCACCAAAAGGTAAAGGAATCTCAATTTTCAGATTGTTCTTGTTCAAGGTGTATCTGGCCCGGCCATCACTGAAATGAACAACGAAGACAGTGTCCCCACGGTCAGGTATCAAGAACTGAAAATTCTCTGCCGTCTGACCTGTTAAGTGATGGTGCATACACCCCATTCCCAAACCCATTCTCGCTTTTCCCCATGCTTCTCCCTATGCCCAAATCTGTCAGGTCTTACTTCCATCCATCAAACACTCACATCTATTCGAAACCCTTCCAAGAACCGCTTCCTTATCAGTACCAACCTGAGGTGTAGTTAGTTGCTTTTGTTCTAATAGCAACATAGTCCCTTACACCTATCTCAAAGAGCATGTCATAATTCTGCTTATGTAATTAGAACTTGCTCCTTTGTCCATACCTACATGGTATCTTCCTGGGAGGAAGGGTTACAACTTCTCCAGTTTTTTTCTTCTCACTCTACCTAGTCTAGTATCTTGCCCATAGGGGACACTTGGTACACATTTGCTAAACTGAATTCAAGCAACTTGACATGTGGAAAGAACACAGGTGTTGGGTAGAGTGGTAGCTTCCACTGATGGTAAGACCATGTTACTGAATACACCTCACTGAGTCGCAGTGATGTTATCTGTGCAGCGAGGGTAAAAGTGCCCTTCCGGATGACCTCACGGTGCTAAATAGCAAAGGAGAAAAACAGCCAAGTGAGTTTGCAGTCTTTTCAATACCATGCACATATCATGGACTATTGTAATAACAAGAGGATAAAGTAGAGTGGCAGAGTTTTAAACTTTGTAAGCAAATTAACTGTACATTGCAGTACTCCCACAGTGACCGGATGGTGTCCATCCAGGATCCTGACATCCAGAAGAAGGATGCTTGATCAGACCCTAGATGAGTCTAAGGTCTATGGTCCTATCTTGTCAGCACAGCACAGGAAAGACTGCTGGTCAGAGGTGCTAGTGGTGAAGGAAGAGTTTTCTGAGTCCTCTGAAGCTGCCACTTTTCCCTCTTATATCTTCAACGGGTTTGCCCATGTGAGAGCTTTAGTGGGCTTCCTTCCATTCACACGTCTGTGGTCTATTAAACTTTGCTGCTCAGCCATAGACTCTGGAAAGGCCCCCGTGACACAGGCTACTTGTTTTCTTAACCCTGAAGACCGTATAGAGAACAGTCAATCTAAAAAAGACAACTGTCTTTTTAGGTCATGCTCTGATTTTTTTTTTTTTTAATTTTCATGAAATAAAGAAAAGCACTCTGTGTATTCCTGTAAATACAAAAGTGGCCTGAGTAGTTTGGAATCGGAGTTCCCTGTAAGCCTGAGGCTTTATGCTAAAGTGAACGAATCTCTCAGAATGCTCCCTGCATTCAGCACTCAGCGACCGCTCAACGGCCCTCCGGAGCTCCACAGCACACTCGTAGTCAAGAGTTCCACTAGATACTCTCGGATTCTTTACAGTCTAACAATTGTGAGTATATTCTGATCCTGAACAAAGGAGGAATTCACTTACAGTGGAACGGCTTTCCAGTTTCAGTTGTGGTCAGTAAAACATTTTCGGGGGAAAGTACTAGAACACCCCCTTATTTCTTAGGTTCTTTCTCAATGGGCTGGCATTGACATTCTAACCTCATGCTGAATAATGCAAAGATGCTATGGTGTGTTTGCCACAGCTATTAATATCCTTAACATGCTTAAATTATTTCCCTTAAAAATGTGAATTAGAGTCTCAATCGTGCCAAGTAGAATCTTCCATGTACTTTGGTGGTTCAAGAAATTTTTCTGTTTTTTTTTATACCTTTTCAAGAAGAGGTTTTCTGGGATGTGGAATTCCGGCAATCCCATCTTTTGGAGGTTCAAGTCTTTTAAGCCACTGAGGTAACCTTGCAAACTCCGGGCATAAGGAAGATGCACAGGTGCCTGCTGAAGCCATGTGTTTGTTGCCTACAAAATAATAGAAAGTTTTCAGAGCAATGTGCACAGATTACGTGATAATCCATACTGGACAGATCAATCCCTAAGCAGGAGAATGCACCGAAAGGCAAAAATAAATCACAGAAAATTTTGACTTTTTAGTTGTCAGTCATTGGTTGCTTCCTGTGTTTTATTAAAGGAGCATATCATATAGTCAGACTCCTAGCCGGTGTCCTGAAGCTTCCTTTGATAGCTAGTCATAGCAAACTCTTCCACTTAGTAGTATATTCCCTTAGCACTTACCGTATCCAGCCTTGTGTAACTGTGGAACCATGCATGGATGTTTCTTTTCTCCCCCCAAATCCCCTGGGGGTAGGAAGCATGCCTTATCCATCCTTGGATCCCCTCCTTCACCTAACTCAGGGTTGGGTATGTGATTGGCACTTCTAACCATGTATTTGTTGACTGAGTTGTACTTACAGCTATTAATTTGGAACCCACGTGCCGGAAAGTCATGTCTGTTTGAGGAACTCTGTGATCCAAGAGACTGTTGGCATACATATGCAAGCTTTTAGGATAACCAGAGAGATCCACGGGGAAATTGGAAGCTGCTTTTTTGGTATCCACGTTGGTGCCTGTGTTCCATTCAAATTCAATCTTGTCTTCATCTGAAAACACACATGTGAAATAGTTGTCAGTGGTACCAGCTCAGCCCCCAACCAATGGCTCTCAACACTGCACTTGAGTACAGAGCGCTTTTGGAAGCGCTCCCATGGGGGAGAGGCACCCACCATAACTCCAGGCCAACTTCTGGGAAATCGCGGAGCCGTGTGCTGTAGCAGATGAGTCCACTTGGAGGAGCAGTTTTGCGGGAGACCACTGGGCAAGGGTTTCACTTCTGGCTTCTGCTTGCAAACGGGGTATGGAAATGACACCTTTGATTTTGCCTTCTTCCTTCTTGTCACAGCTATTGAAAAGAAAATCAGTTGACATCAATGACTTTGTCCCTTTCAAAGAGGTATGCAGGATTCAACAGAAGTTCAACTTGCGATGATGAAAATGAAATACATGGATGACTCAGAGAAAATGACCAGAGATTACAATCGCTGACTTCTACAGTCAGCACAAACTTAGGACTTTCTTGGGAGGTAGGGGAGAAAGAGGTTTTCAAAAACTGTTTTGAAGGCTGCACTACCATTTACGAGCTCTATTACCTTGTCCAAATTATTCAACCCCTCTGAGTGACCATCTCCTTATCGATAAAACAGGGAAACTCATACCTACCTTGCAGTTTATTATGAGGACTGAGATAATTTCTTTAAAGCACGCAGCACAGGGCCTGATGAATAGTAAGTGCCTAGCGCATAGAAGAAAGGTAACTGGACCTGTGCAGAGGGTCAGAATGCTGAGGACTCTATCTGCCCCTCGGGCTGTAGACCAGGAATGCCCTAGTATGGTCAGCTTCAAAGACAGGAAAGAGCCACGAGGACTAGCAGCTCAGGTCAGGTCACCCCGAGCCTTCTGTACCTTATCTGGCCAGTGAGGGTGATCTCCGTGATTTTCTTGTTCTGAATGTCCAGGGTGAGTTTGTAAGATGTTTCTTCCTTAGCAGATTCATCACTAACTCTGAGGACTGTCCCAAGGTCAACGTCAAAGTCTGGAATTTGCATTTCACTGGTCAAAGTCATAGTCTGCCGGTTATATCTGAATGTCATAGAGGCCTCGGTCTGCTTTACACCTGAAAGAATGTACAAGGTAAGCAAAACATGTATTCAGAAGCTCTGGTTAGGATGGAGAGAGAAGAAAAGTCAGAGAAACCCCAACTCCTCCATGGGCTTAAATGAGGACCCTGCAGGATTTTACTCTCATATTTTAACTCAGTGATGCTCATGTATTTATTTGTTCAATCTGCAAATATTTACTGATTGCCTATCACATGCTAGGCACTGTGCTCAGCATTGGGGAGCTCCCGCCCTCACAGAGCTTACATCCTATTGGGGGAGAACAGGCAATAAACAAGTAAATTATTTATGTCACCTGGTAAATGATGTTATACAGAAACTACAACTGGATAAGACAATAAAGTTAGAAAGGGATAAAAAAGGTGCTGTTTCAGGTGTGGTGGTCAGAGAAGCGCTCCGTGGTAAGGGGATATTTGGGCAGGGACGCGAATAAGGGGAAGGGCTGAGCCGCGCTCCATTCTGGGGGTAGGACGTTCCAGGCAGAGGGAATTGGAAATACAAAGGGCCTGCCGTGGGAAACACTTGGCACGCTCTGGGGACTGTAAGGGCTCGAGGTCCTTCTGTGTCAGGCAGATGTGACATCTCTATACGACTCTCCTCCGATGACACCCTTCCTAGTTTTTTGCCCCTCCCCCACACCCTGCCGCATCCTTCCCAAACTCCTTCTTTCTTTCCGACAAGGACCACATGTTTCCTCCAATCCACAGGTTTACCTATTTTATGTCTTCGGTAACATTGTCATGTGACATATTTTTTTCAGCATGCACCCTGCGGATTTCACCTGTGGATTTGTTTTCCTAGTTTAATTTGGAAACACACTATTCCTGCCTAAGAAATCTTGCAAAGCAAACATCTAAGTGTGTCCTATCCCTAAAACCCTCTCCTCCAGTGGCCCTTTCCGTCTCAGTGAATGGCATCTCCATTTTTCAGTTGCATAGGCTGAAAAATGTAGTCGCCCTGATTCCTTTTTTCCTTACACTCAACACCCACTCCATCAGCACATCTTGTCAGCCTAGTCTACAAACCATGGCCAGAATCCAATCATTTGGCAGCTCTCCTTGGCCACCACTCTAATCCAAAGCCCCCCCCCACCTTTGGCTTGGATTAATGCCATAGCCTATATCCTAATTTCTCTGTCTTTGTCCTAAAGTCTTTCCTCAGAATAAACATAAATCAAATCGTGAAAACTCTCCAGTGGCTTTTTTTTTGCATGTAGTAAAAGCCAATGTCCTTACCAAGACCCACAAGACTATCCTTCTTCCACGTCGCCCTCTCTTTCTGACCTCATCTCATCCCTGCTCTCTGTTTCAGCCATAGCGGCTTCCCTCCTTTTCCTCAGACATCGCAGCTGTACACCTACCTCAGGGCCTTTGCACCTGCTGGCTCCTCAGCACGTAAAACTTTTCACGTATGGCTCATCCCGTTACCTCCGTCAAGTCTCTCTTGTAGGCTCCCTTGGCAGTGAGACTTTACTTCCGCTTCTCCTGCCTCCTCCCCCACCCCTGCCATTCTCTGCACTCCTCTATGTCCTCCTTGTCTCCTCAGCACCACTCCGATGCTCTAAATATTTACTTGTTTGGTCATTCACTACGAACTCCATGAGGGCAGAGACTGTCTTCACTGTTTACTGTTCTAGCCTCCACTCTTCGAATAGGCCTGACACTAATCAGGCACCCAGTACCTATCTGTTATACACATCACCTTACAGATGTTCTCCTCATGGGCTCTGGACCTGCGTGAGACAGAGGGCAGAGATGGAAGAGCCCTTTACTGGATACCTACCTTCTGCCTGAATTACAAACTTCAGCGAGTCCACCCAGGCTTTGCCCTCTTCCTGGCGATTGTAGATCGCGCTGGCAGAATACTGCTCTACTTCTCCGGTGGGCTTCAGTTCTAGTTCATACCTAGAGATGCTATAACACATATGGTGAGCGATGTTAGAGCTTTCCATGATGAGGATGCCAACAAAGCAACTCAGCCTCAATAGCAACAAAAACGTGGTCCTTATTTTAAGATGGACCCTTCTCCTTAACTGATGATGAGCTTTACCATCCCTTTCAAGTCCTTCCAAGAGCCCAAGGCAAGGGCAGAGCCCAGTGCTCCCAGGGATCCTGGACAAGTAGAGCAGAAGTTGCTGGTTGTGTCAGCAAAGCTGAGAACAAGCAGTGAAAGTGGGGGATGGGGAGTTGATGACATGTTGCTTTTAAGCATGGCAAGGGCTTTGAAAACCTGTGGGCTCTAGGGAAGGCCTCCCCTGTGAACCTGGAGGCTCAGAAACACAGGCACTGAATTAGAAGCAAACTGGAATATGCTGTGATCCCCTTATCAAATGCATATGAGAGAAAGAGGGGGCACCAGCTACAAAGAGATGCTTTCACAGGAGTGGTTCTCAAGGTCAGTGGGTGCAGGTCCCTGGAGGAGCATGAGAGAATTACTTTGGCTATTTATTTTTGGAGCTAAGACCTCCCTCAGTGGTCAGGACTCCTCACTTTTCACCACCATCACTCCCCTCCCACCTATGGAGGAGCCTAGTCCCAGACTCAAAGTTTAGGCAGGAATCTGTGTACCCTTCAGCTATGTTGGGTAGAGGACCACTGTTTTAAATAATTAAAAGAGGGTACAAACTACTGAGGCTGGTGACACAGGCCTACAACACAGCGTTTTCTTCGGTGCCCTGTTAGGTGGAAGGTAATCAGGCGCTGGGTGGGACGTGGAGCGTGTCTGACCTGGTGTGTCCGATCAGAGGATAGTAGGGACGGCTGCTGGAGGAAGCACTTGTGGTGCAGTAGTTCAGGCCGGTAATGAAAGGCTTGCAAATCGACTGGGACTCCCTGTTCGCCATCAGAGATGGAATCACTTGCGTTTTGGTGGTCGAGACCAAGTGCAATGTGTTGCTAGTGAAGAAAGAAATACCCTGAGTTATTCTGAACTCATGAATCAAAATGAACATCACTGATTCTCATAACGCAAATGCCCTCTTATCTTGCCCTTTATCTCCCCTCTGCCCACACCCGCCTCAAATTCTTTGATTTACGCAGACACGAATCATACTAAAACACTGATGAGGCTAACCATCACAGTGACTCTATGTTTCAGACACTGTACTGCGTTCTTTACATTTGTTATCTGTAATCCCCACAACAGTAGGCATCAGGGGCCTCCTTTTGTACAGGAAACAGGCTCAGCAGTGTAAAGCAACGGTCTCTGGGACCTGACCTCAGGTGTGTTCCTTCGTTCCTATGATGCAGGGTAACAGGTGCCCTGTCTCCTTTCATCTGAAATCTCTTAGTCCCTACGGGCTTCTTTCCACCAGCATTAAACACACTAAGTGTCTTCTCCCCTTCTGCATGTGCGTGCACACACACACTCTCTTTCCCTTCTACTCCCTCGTTTCCCTCACCAACAAGAAATTTGTCTTTGCAGTCTCTGCTTTCTTTCAACACCCTTCACCTGAACCTCTATCTGACTGCCACCTGCATTGGGTTTCTGGAACTGCTTTCATCGGCATCTCCAGTCTCCTTCTTGCTCCCAACTCCAGTGGACATTTTTAGGTTTCATCTTCCTTGATCTCTTGGAAACATTCAGTAGAGTTGTCCACTGATGGCCAGATTAAGACTTTAGAGTCCATAACCTATGAAACAATTATGGTCTCCTTCTCCCAAGTGTGTGCTTAAAAAAGTAGTCATTATAAGAAAGTTCAACAGTGTCTTGGTTTCGCCCAAGGATGCTTTCTTTGCTTGATCATGCTCTTTCCTGAGTATTGTTTCTTCATTTTAGAGCTACCCCAAGATGCAGCTCCCCTTGTGGGCTAGGGCCCTAAGTGCCAGATCCAGCTCTGTGGCCACTCCTGGACTTCAGCGACCCTTCACTGCCTTGGCTCTCCTTCTGTGTTGCTGGTCACGCCCTCTCACTCTTTGCTGCTTGTCCTCTCCCCGTTCATGTGTTTACATTCTCCACATGCTGGCTCTAGTCCCTCATGTTTTACTCTATGCCAATTGCTGTTTGACTTCAATAACCTCTCCATGCCACCTCCCAAATCTGTATGTGTAGCTCAAACCTTTCTACTGAGCTCAGACCCATTGGCCCAGTTGCACCTGGATATTCTAATTGGCTCCAATGCAGTGTATCCAAACCTGAATTTGTCATCTTCCTCCACACCAGCCTCTTGCCCTCATTAGTCCCTTTTGCAATGAATGGCACCCCCTCACTCCCCCTTCCCCCTTCTTTGGCATCACCCCTCATATCCAGTCAATCACCAAGTACTCACATTTCTAAGAATTTCTAGAATTGGCTCAGTCCTTTCTGCACCCAGCAGGTGACTGGCATCTCTCACCCATGTATGACAGTGACAGACTTCTAACTGGTCTCCCTGTCTCTGGTCATGCCTCCTGCCCACCCATAGCCCACTCTAGAGTCAGAGTACATCTTCTAAAACACCAGCTTATTTTATTTATGTTCCCATTTTAAACCCCTTTGCCTTCAGAAGAGGCCAAACTCCTGAAGGTGGTTCAAAAGACTGACCCGTGCCTGCCTCTCATGTCATCTCCCATTCTGTTCCCTAGGCACAGTATTACACTGAATTTACTGTACCTCTTGAACCATATTCTTTTCTTTCCCAGGCAACCACACATGCTTTTCTGTTGGCTTGGGGACAGTCATTTCCTTTGTTTTGTCTGAACAATTCTGACAGAACTTCAGATATCGGCTCAAGTATGACTTTCTTTGGGAAGCTTTCCTGAACTACCACAGGCTCCATGCTGTAGAATTTCACGGTCCTCCAATATATCCCTAACTTAACCTGCACTTTACAGTTACTGTTCACTTCCTCGTATGCCCTTCCCGTGTACTGTAAGCTCTCTCTTTCCACATGCTTGGTCTATGGTAGGCAATTCAACACAAGTTTTACTATTTTTGAATCAACAAATTAATGTGGCCCAAATACAGAAACTACAGTAAATCACTATTTGAGGAGATCACTGAAAATAAAGCTCTTAATCTCAGGCTCTCTGTCCCATAATCGTGATGTAAGGACTTCCACACTGAATCTACTGAGCTGGCTACCACCAATCAGAATGTCCTTTGGTATCTTTTCCTATGAAAAATGTTCATTTCCCAGGCATCATTTCTCTAGAGCGAATGCTTTTCTCATTCTCAAAACAATGAACAAATAGAAACCAAAAAACTATAACCTAATAACAACTCGGTAATCTAGATCTTAAGTCTCCATTTAGTAAAATGTAGAAAACTGGGAAAATTATAATTATTTAGTGAGCATAGGCTAGGTTAAAAGCAGGTCATCTAGCACTTTCTCTCCCTCTGACACACCAGACCCACTAAGGCCAGAATTATCTCAATTCGCTGTCTCTCCAGGTCAAGTCCTGCAGATACAGTCTCAGTTCTCCTGCAAACTGGCCAGTCGGATCCAACTGAAGAATCACCTGATGCTGAACAGTTTGACTGGCCTCTTCGGAGCTTCAATGATGAACTTCAGACGCCCAGCACCTGGAACAACTCGTGCCGTCAGGCCTGTCTCGTGGAAGAAGTTGATGTTCATTTGGACACCGCTCCTAGCAAAGTGTGGAATGATGACGCCCATATTTGTCACAAACTCCACAGACACGGAGGGCTTTGCCACCAGTTCTGCCTGCATTCTCTGTGAGTCAGAAAATGGCTAGTCAGCTTTGTTAAATAACTTAGTCCTCTGCAGTCAAACCAATCAATCACCTTTCCCATCCCTGGGCAAACATCTCTGGATGGCTCACACCTCAGGAAACATTACTGTGATTTGTTTGAAGGGAGAAAAGCCAAGTTCTCAGTTTTCCAGGGCCAGACAACACGGATATCCAGGGCCAGGAAGTGCCCAAGTTAACTTTAAGCATAAGATAAAAAACCAACAGGAATCCCCATATATTGAGAGAATAGCTGGGTTCTCCTGTGACTGCCATGCCCCATGGGAGCTAGCAAGGCGGGGCATCCTAATGGATCCCTGAAGTTTTTCATCAAAACTAATGAGGTGATTACACTGACGAGGCACTTCCCCTTGATCTGGAAACATACATGAAAATGGCACAAGATACCTGCCCTGGAAGAAAAGAACAATTGGAGGAATTAGAAGGGAAACAGAGTCTTACATTGCCTGCTTCCAGTTTCACCCCGGCCTTCATTCCGGGAGTGATGACTCCAGAGGAGGACACTTGCAGTGGTAAGCCAAGGCCGGTGGGGAGTTCGAAGGCATTGTCCATGAAGAGGTAGTGAAGAAACAAGTCACTCGCTGAACCTCTCTTTATGGCCTCTGCAATCTGCAGATCCAACAGGGCAGAGTAAGCGAACCCGAGCCTCCTCGCAGTGGGCCTTGTGGGATGCCCCCCCACACACATCAGGCAATAATTCTTCTTCTTCACCCAGACAAAAAAGTCTAGCATGTTTTGATGAGCTGAATAGTTTAATAAGTAAAGATAAATTATTATTATTTTAAAGATTTTATTTATTTATTTTAGAGAGAGGGGGTAGGAGAGAGAAAGAAAGGGAGAGAAACATGGGTGTGTGAGAGAAATGTTGATCTATTGCCTCTAGCACACCCCCAGCTGGGGACCTACCTGGCCCGCAACTCAGGCTTGTGCCGTGACCAGTAATCAAACTGGTGACCTTTTTGGTTTGTAGGATGATGCTCAACCCACTGAGCCATCTTGCCCAGTCAGGGCAAGATGAATGATTATTGAGTTCAAAAAATTGGGATATAAAATATTGCCCTGGATAGATATCATATCATTTTCAACTGGTGATTCAGACGGCTTTTAAGAATATTGCTGGGCCCCAGAGCTTTCTGAAGTCTCATGGGCTTCATTCTGGATTTTTTGGAGTCTAAATGTAAATGAAGGATTATTTGAAGCACAATATATTATGGTAAAACCAATTTTTTGAAACCAACAACCTACTGAGATGATGTACATATTAAGTATGCATTGCTTTTGTTTTTTTAAGACATGCCTAGAAAATACTTGAGATCAGTTTTCTTAAAGCGAACATTTTTATTTATTAAATGCAGGGGAGTAAATTTCCCTATTTTCTCTCTTCTCAACAAATTAATAATAATGAAAACTATAGCTCATAATCAGATAACAGGTTACAGTTAGCCAAATACATTCTTTCATATTCACTGCATCATTTCAATGTTAAAAGAAACCTGTAGCACAGGTAGAGAGAGAAATACTCAGCATCGCTTTCCAGATGAACAAATGAATGCTCTTCAAAGATACATCTAAGAGTATGAACATCTTAATTTCTAAATGTTACCAATTCGTTATGATCCAAGAATCTTCTTCAGTAAAATTCAAGGCAAACCTGTCTCTCTCTTTTTTTTTAAACCTCACCTGAGGCTGTATTTTATTGATTTTTTGGTGGGTGGAAGAGAGAGAGAGACAGATGAGAGAGAAACATCAATCAGTTGCTTCCTGCATATACCCTGACCAGGCATCAAACCCACAATCTGGGTACGTGCTCTGACTGGGGATTGAACCTGCAACCTTTTGGGATGATGCTCCAACTAACTGAGCCACCCCGCCAGGGCCAAACCTGTGTCTTCGATGGAAGTATGAGCACTTTTGCTGGTTTGTGTGGCCAGAATATTAAGGGAGTCTGAGAGATGTAAAAGGAGCACAGGCTAAACTCACCACCTGTGATAGGGCCCTGCCCACTTACCATCTGGGGGATCCCCGTCAGAGTACGGCCACCGTTCAGGAGCAGCCTTCCCAGGAGCTGGAGGTCATGGAGCCTGACAAAGCCAAGCTCCTGTCCTAAGATGCGGAGGTAGGCTCTGGCTTCTGGGAATTCTTTGGATTTCAAATCTTTGAACAGCTTCTCAACATTGAGCAGGATTCCTTTGACCATGTCCTGGGAATTAACGAACGAAAGACCTAGTGAGATGTCAGCACTGTCAAACACCTTGAGATTTCTGATGTGGGGCCTGTCTGTGGCAGCTGCAATGGACCCAAACAGAAACACCAAGAGTGGGGATACAGGGCAGACACTGAAATCAGGCTCTCACCTCTTATTTGAAAGATAAATAGCTTCTCCAAATTGAGGGGGAAATAACTGAGGTCTTGTCAGGAACAGTGGTGTTTCCACACCGTTCGTAACTTAAATAATGTACGCACAGAATGGGAGATCTCCACTCCCCAGGATGACAGGGTCCCTAGGCAACCCCCAAGATGAGAAGATGCTCTATCCCCCATCCCCTCCCCTGCTTATGCCCTCTCTCCTTTGAGTAGGGAAGAATAGTAGGGGTTTCTTGGGAAAATTAGCTATCAGATAAATTGGCCAAAAGCTTGAAAACACCTGATGCTAGACAAGTTTTTCTTAGTGATAAGAAAAATTCCACGGACTGATGCTTAGTCATCGAGAGAGAAAAGAGTGAATGACAGACCCAAAATAGATCAATGTCCCTCAGCCTCAAGTAGAGGTAAGTAAATTAGAAGAAAAAGGTAGGGCCATCTGTGAGCACCTAGAGGTAAATTATTGCCCTGCTTCTCAAACTGAAATGTGCATGCAAGTCCCCTGGGGATCTTGTTAAAGTGTAGGTTTGGATTCAGTAGATCTCACTGGGCTTGAGAACCTGCATTTCTTTAAAGCTCTGCTTTGATGCCAATGACTAGACCACACTCTGGGTAGCAACAAGTTAAGGACTAAGAAGCTCCAGATTAAACTATCTATTTTCTACTCCTTCAGTGGGGGTTTACGCTAGCTTCAAAGTGAATTTTGCTTTCATTAGCTATTGCACTGACGTGGGTGACACACAAAGCAAGGAGTTAAAAATAATGAAATATGAATTTAAAAATTATAATAGTATCTGCTTATTGAACAATCAGTACCAGAGTCAGGCACTCTGCTTACAGGTTTACATAGTTTATTTCATTTAGTCTTTAAATAACCCTGTGAGGTATGGGTTATTATTAGCACTCTGGGGATGCAAAAACTGATAGATATAATATCAAGCAACATGCCCAGGGTTGCATAGCTCGAAGACATCGAGGGTAGAGTCCAAACCTATGCCCTAGAGGTCATACTCTTAGTCATTATGCGAGAGTGCCCCTAAAGAGTCTGGTTCCTGGGCACACTGCATCTCCAGAGGCCCCATAACTGCAGAGGATACTGGCTCTTACTTTCATAGGACCAATGAATAAAAGCCATAGCTGTCACTTAAGTTAAATAGTTCCTTGATTACTTCCAGGCTTAGATAAGAATACTTTGTACTGAGACCCAAAGCTTTCCTTGAGATGACACTTAACAAAAACATACATACCTGCTCATGTTTATCATCTTTGCTGTAGCCAAAGTGGTCCACCAAGACTTTGGAGACATGATCAGGAACTTGACCATCAACCCAGTACAAAGCCTTGTTGGCACTGTCTGGGAAAAATCCTTTCTTCCCAAAGAAAGCTTCCAGTGTTGGCTCAAACCCTTTTCCTTCCAAACCAAGCTGAGAAAGAAAATCAGACAAGAAATACTATCAGGTTTCTTTGTTGTGTATCAACCTCCTATTCCCCTCTTCATGTCCATTTAATTGAACAAGTATTTGATGAATACTGTAAGACAGGAACTGAGTTCAGCACTCCACAGGAGTTGCATTATTTAAATCTTAGTAGAATCTTGAAAAGCAGAACTTATTATTTGCCTTCCCACCCCCCTCCCCAGAAAGACAGCTAAGGTTTAGGGAGGACAAATAATTAAACCAAAGACTCAGAGCTGGGAGTGGATTTGGGGGTTCAAACCAGTTCTGTCTGAGTGCATACACCATGCACTTCCTTGTATTTTGGGTCTAAGGGCTTTTATGAAACATCTGCATTTCCCTTCATGATAAGAAGTCATGCTTCAGGTGACCCCCTAGCAGGGAGGAAGGGAGGTGGGAAGAAAAAGCCCTTGAAAGGATATTATGGAACTACAGCCTGAGGAGTCTTGTTCCTCCTCCCCCTGGCTCACGAGTCTTTTGACTTTTTATTTATGGTGTAGAACAGAATGGACTAGAAAACATAAGACTCTTCCTTCAGTCTCACACTTACCTCAAAGAGGTCAACTGGTGCGAGTCCAAAGACAGTAAGAGTTGTTTTCAGCATGCTTTCTTTGGGCAGGTAGTTATTTGGATCAAATATAAGATTGCCTTCAATTTTGGCTGAGACTGGGTCAAGTGATGGGAGAGAAACAGATCTGGAAAAGTGGTAGTTCCTGGAAAATGCTTTGAAGTCCATGAGAGTTGGAAGCTGAGAGTTTTCCAGAGCTCCTTTCACTAACTCTTTCAAACTAGAAGAAAAGAAGGATGATATTTTGAGCTGACACATCATGTAACTTATGCTTTGCCCCTCTCTCCCCAAGCAAAGATGGATTTCCAGGTGCTACCAAATTCATGAATCTGCCCCAAGAGTTCGGCTCAGGTTTGTGGTCCTTTTGCATCACTGTTTGTTCCAGGAGAAAGAATGCTCTCTAAAGGGCAGGCAGGGGCTGGGTCCAAACTGAGATGTGGAATTTCAGCCCTTTGTAACAGGTGGGGGAAAATTATTCTTACTTACTCCTGGACATACAATTCTTCTGAGTTTAAGATGTTGGCAATGTGGGAAGCCACAAAGTTCTTCACTTGCTGATTCTGTTCCCCTGGGAGAAGTTGGGTGATGTTGCTAATATCTGACTGAGAAGGGTCCCTCATCAGCATGAGATAGGCAGCCAGTCGCTTATCCCCTGGAGCAGCAGCATCCAGGAAAGTCTGAAGAAGGACTTCCTGGACCTGTAGCCGAAAGAGGAGACTGTTATCACTATTCTTGGGTCAGAGAACAAGTCTTACAAACAATTGGCATGGTTGCAAGCAATTTATTATGTGTAAGCTGAATTTCTCTCTAATAACTCTTTAAATGATGGTATTGCATCTTCTTGCTAGTGTTCCCCAAAACAATGGGCTTGAGGAAGGTTTCTCGGAAGGCTCTTATCAAATGCATGTCAAGTTCAATTTCACTAAAATATGCAAGCTACAGCCAAGTTATGACTTGTTGGAGACCTGCCACTAACTGAAAATGAAGTTGTTTTCCCATAAATTATTTCAATATGAGGTTAAAGGTTGAAAGGGATAGTGAGAGTCAGGGCTAATAAGTAAAGTAGTGTCCAAAGATATGGAGCCATTGCCACCTAAGGTGGGGGCAGGTTGACCATCGGAGATTGGGGAGATTGGGGAAAATCAGGCCTGTTTCCCTAAGATAAGAGTGGGAGCGGTCGTAGATCCGGTAAGAGGATAGCATGTAGTAAAAATCTCAAATTCTGCATTCTGGAGCAGCAGCGAGGTCAAATATTTCTCTCATGTTCACATACTGCTAGACAGTCAAGTCAATAGGCTTGTTGAAAATTTGCAACTAGCAAGCAGTAGAATAAAGGCCATAGAATGACGAGATTAAGGATTTTATTCCAAATCCTTGTCAATCTGAATAATTTTCCCTTGCAGCCCTCCTCTGCGGACTTCACCTCATCTTTATTTTTCATTTTCCTCAGGGCTTGGATGGCAGCCTTCTGAATCAGCAGTGACGGCTCTGTGCTTCTGACGCATTTCAAGAGGGCGGATGTGAGTCTTGGGGTGAGCTGCTCCATGGTTCCACCAATATTTCCAATGACCTGCATTGCAAAGCACCAAGAGGGAATCAGGACGCAGAAGGAGAAGGAAGGGGTGTCCAGGAAAAGTGCTTCAGAAACTGCAGATTATGCAAAAGACAAAAGTACCCTCAGAATCAGGTAGGTATGCTCTTCGTCGCCAGTGCAGTCGTTGCGGATCTGCTCCAACAGGTAATCCGCGATGTCCAGCAGGTCTTGAGTTGCTGTAGGGTGTGTCTCATGATAGCTGCAAAATAAGAGTTAGGACTCAAGTAAGTATGGCTCGGATTATCTGAGAATCCGAACTTGTGTTTGCTGATTTCGTATTTCAGATCATCACTTTTAAAGAGATCAGGAGAAAAACAGAAGAGTAAGCATCAGAGCCTGAAAGTAGAGGAAGGGGTACAATCGTAATACAGAGATGTGAGGTCTTCCTCAGCTCCTGCGAGGAGAACCAGGGTAAAACTCACTTGTTGATCACGTGACTCAGAGCATAGAAGGTAGCCCGGCTCTGCTGCGCCTTTGCCGTGGTAAAGATTTCCTGCAGCCGCTGGGCCGAGGGCTCTGGGATCAGGGCCACCAGGTAGGTCACAATATCTATCAACAGTGGGTTGGCTTTCTCTCTTTTCAGCCACTGGAGGATGTAGGTGTAACACTGGGGCTGTCCGCACTGGATCAAGGCTTGTAGAGTGACAGGGCTGCGAGGGAAGGGACCGAGAGAGTCACACGGATCATCTTCTAGGCAGCTACAATCGCCTTCACCCATGGTATTCCCTCTGCCCTTACGTCCCTTACTCACTGTCCAAATCCAATCATATTTCAAAACCAAATTCAGATCCCCAGAACCACTTTCCCAAGAACCAGGAAGTCTTCCTTCTGAGCATTCTCTACAGAGAAGGCATCATGGAGACAAGTCTGAAGAAGAACCCCTGGTCTTATCACCAAAAGAGCACTGTTATCCCTGTCCTTTGGACAGAACACAGAACATGCTGGGCAAACATCGGCATGCTCTCGTTTCCATCCTCACTTTCCTCTCTGCTCTTCACTGCACTGAGAGCCATGGCCTTGAAGTATACAGAAATCCCAGTATTATTTCGTTTGCCTGACTTCCCTCTCTGCTAGCCTAGAGGCTTCCGAAAGGCCCAGGCTTGGTCTCTCAAACCTTCCCGGGTCCCCGAATGAGGAAAGGGAAGATACCCATCAGGATGTGGCAAACAGCTTTGTCTTATGTTATCGCATGGATCCACATTTGCCTTGGATGCCACATGTGTACGTGTGTGGCTATCATGGGACTCCAGGCCCCTTAGCTGATACTTCTCTATCCAGCAAACAAGAGCTGATCGACTAATTGGCTATCTGGGTTGATATTTCAGTGGTCCCTGAGATTCCCTGTTTGGCCAAGGTTCAGCAGTGACCACAGGTTTGTAACCTCTGGAAGACTGAGCTGCAGCCATTAAAGAAATACCTGGACACCTGGACCAGCTTGGGCAGGAGGGACGTGACTGCCGCACTGTCGAGGCCCCGCAGCTCAGTGACCAGTTTATTGAAGAGGTTGGCCCTCTGGGCGTTCTGCTCGGAGACGTGCAGCTTTTGGAGCTCCTGGAGGGTCCTGACCACGGACTCGGCCTGCTGGGGTGGTGCCGTGGATTTGGTACTCTCGAAGGCGAGACCCGCCTCCTCGGACCCTGGAAGGAAGAATGTGTCAAAGGTAGTCTTGTTTACCTCTGCCTCAACCCCATCTTGGTCTACCGGAAACTGGAAGTCAGCGGGGGATCAGCGCAGCAGAAAAGAAAAGAAACCTATCCTGCACTCCACGCCTACGTTGTATCTGGCTCTGTGCGATACTGGTATGTGACTCCAGTGTTTTCACCGACTCATCCTGTGAGCCCTGTGGGTGAGTAGTGTTCCTCAATGTAAAGATAAGGGAGCTAAGACCCAGATTTGAGCAACTCCCCTTGTTCAAGACCTCTCTGGGTATAGGAGACAGAGCTGGAATTGAATCTGGGCTTGTTTGAATCTGGTTATACAACTTCCTCTTCGCTCAAAAGAACCTGTGAGAAGGTGCTGCAGCAGACGGGCTACTGGCGAGGCTCGCCCATGATTTCTTCCAGTTGAATCTAATAGCAGCATGTGGCGGAGGGGAAGGCCTTTTGTGTCCCCTCCACTACCCTGCTCTGACCTGCTAGGGAAGAGGGTTAATTCACCATGGAAGTGTGGTGTGTTGGAAGGAGTACTGGCTTATATCAGACCTGGGGGCTCATTGCGCACCACCTCTAACATTCTATGGCATTGACTATGTCACTAAGCCTCTCTATGTACCATTTCCCCTTCTGTAGAATGAGGATAAAAACATACATTGTTACCACCTGACATCACAGGTTGCTGAGAACAATGAGGTAATACATGAGACAGATTTAAGTACAAGACAAATGAAGGGCTAGAGTTGGGTTTGCGATCTCTACAGTCCCTTCAGCTCCCCGAAGGCCCCCTGCCGCTTGCCCGAGGGTGTACAAGGTTGTCAGATCTACAAATGGTAGACTTGGGAGGCTGGTTCCCTACTTACACAAACCTAGGTGGCTGTGGGAAACTTCTCCTTTCCTGGATGCCATTGTCACTTGACATTCTGATAGGAACATGCTCTCTCTCCGGAGTAGCTCACGGCCAGAACACCAGAGCTGACTTAACTGATCAGTCAGCAGTGGTTCCATGGGGCCCAGCACGGAGCCAAGCCGTGACACACGGACCATGTTGGGCAGCGTCCTCAGACTGGCAAACATGTGGGTGTAAAGTCTCTTACCTTCCTCAAAGAAGCGGCTGTTGATCTTAGGTGTGTCTTCCAGTTTCAAAGTCTGTGTAACCTGTGCCATCATCTCATACTTGTTCCTGGAAATAAAGGAAGGACGTCAGGTAACAAAGGGTGGCCGGCTGCCCAGAGCAACTTTTCACATTGAATGTTTCCCTTGTCTCCACTTCTACCCAAATCCCGCCCACCTTTCAAACCATAGTTTCATCCAGACATCCTGACCCCCTAATAGACAGGACCCACCTCCTCCTGGTCACACTCACTGTCCTTCCAATCGAAGGACATGTGCGCCTTACACCGTCATCCAGCCTGGAGTGTCTAGAGGGTAAGGGACTAACTCTGTGCCTTGAAATCCCTTTGTCTCTCCCAGCACATGGTGCCAAGAATATAATGGCTATTCAATAAACACTAGTTGATTGATCAATTTTCAAAACGGATTTGGATATAAGTCTCCAGTCCAAATTCCAAGTCCTCCACAAAGCCTCTTTCTAACCAGGGCAGCCTGCCAAGATCCCGGCTTTTATGACCTATAACTCTTAGAGTCTGGGTCTCAAACACCTTTTGTTGGTCTCAAATTGTTTTGAATGTCTAAGATTTTCCTAACAAATCACGCGCTAGCTTGAAAAGCGGGACAGGGATGGGCTCTGCTTTGCACCTCGTCACAGCCTAGCCTGGAACAGGGCAGCTGAGAAGTATTCAGCTCACACAGTCCCCATCAATAATGAACCACGGGGCAGCAGGCAACCTACTTGTGGGAGAAAGGCAGGAACAGGTGTTCTTCCTTGCAGGTGGCTTCTGACACATGCTTCCTCTTGGGGTCCAGGGTATACTGGCAGGCCTGGCTGCTGCTGATCTGAGTTGACAAGGGGTGGGTCTGTGAATGAGATGGGGAGAAGCACTTTGATCAGTCCCTGGGGCTTGAAACTGAGGCTTCTGCCACAGGCATTTACCTTTAAGGAAGAAGGGGTGGGGTGGAGGGAGAGTGGGAATTCTGAACCACTAGACAAGCTCAGTTAAAGAGGAGAACTTGGCACTTGACATTTAGACAAGGGGATGCAACAACTTGGCGTACTCAAAGCTGAGTCAAGCCACCGATTTCTTATTCTGCCTCAATGGATGTCTCACTCTGCGCAAAGGATGTGTAGCCTGCTCGCCTACACATACCTGACCACGCACATCAGTACTTCACACGCTACTGCTCCTCATGTTTTCTTTGCCTAGTAGTCCAGCCTTACGTCTCTCTTCCCTTTATACATCCTTTGTATCTTGCAGTCTCATGCTCCACATCTTTTGTGCAACTTCTTCGAGCTAAACTCATTGATGCTCACCCAGCATTTCTTCTAACTGGATTTACTAGCTGCTTTGCTCAATGCGCTTTGTGAACGGTGTTTTCCCCTCCATGGTCAGGCCTATGACTGCTTGTCTGCCCTGCTCGGCCTCTCACTTTGTACGATACGCCATGTATCCTCCTTCATTGGCATGCGTTTGAACCATGCTCCTGCATTAGACCGTAAACACCCCGAGGGGAAGGTCCACACTCATCCGTCACTGTCCCTCCCTCCAGGCTGCCCAGAGTAGGGCTGAGCTCCCAGCAGCTGCTCAGAAAAAAACACAGACACCAGTGCACTGGCCTCTTCCGGGTGTGGCTCTGTGGTCACGAGACTCCCCTTCCCACCCAAGGACAGTGACTGGAAACATGGCCAGGCATGTCATGATTGCCCAAGTCCTTCGTGTTTACTGAGATAAGCTGTGATTCATGTCCCAGAAGGTATCACAAGGCATTAGGCAAGCTCAGGTACCGTGGTGCTACATGACCTCTGTGACTAGAGAAGGTCAGCACTGAGGGGGTGGCCCAGGGAGGAGGCCGCAGGCCAGGCCTCAATCAGGATCATGCATGGGATGGACAGACAGGACTCTGGAGTGCTCTCAGCCAAGTCCCTTCATGGCAGAGGGAAATAGGAGAGCAGAGCACAGGTCTTGGGACTTCCATGGAGGCTAGAGGCTTAGAGCTGGGGACATCCAGCCCTTGCACAGCGGGGAAGAGTAGGTGGCTTGCTCCCCTACATGGAGTTTTGGAGCCTTCTCAGGGATGGACAGTCATTACTCTTAAGAGACGACAGAGGTCTGGTACCAGGGACAGAATGGCAGCAGAAAGGACAGAGTTCTGGATGGGGAGTCAGAAACCTGATCCTTGTCCTGGATCAGTTAATAAGAGGCCATGTGGCGCTGGGCAGTCCTTTCCGTGTCTGGTCCTGTTTCCTCCTGGAGTCTATATGAAGAAGAGGCTGGGCAGGTTCTTCTCTGAGATCCCTCCAAGCTCTAGCTCCCAGAATTTTAATAACGAAGAGGATGGTGTGAATAGCAATGCCGATGTGAAACTTACCGTGCCTTTGATCAGAGCCAGGGGGCTCACCCCTGTGCTAATGGGCTTGAAGTGATCACACGTCTCCAGCTTTCTTTCGATGGATATTTCTGCTGCCACGTTTCCCTTCCTTGTTTTTACGGTAAAGTCACTGGAACAGTTTCCATACACAGTATCCTATGGGAGCAGAAGATGTGACAGGTGCGTTCAACGTGGGAAAACATATGTAAGTGCTTTGGGAGGGGCTGGGAAAGGAGCCTGGAAGAGAAGGCAGGAGCAGCGTGGATTTGGAGGGATTTCCTCCTCCCAGGCAGAGCGTGGGCCCGGCAAGCGCCTGGCCAGCCGGAGGAGCAACAAGGGCACCAGGGACGAAGGTTTTGATTCTGAGGCACAGTGGCCTGGCCTCTTAGGGGCCCGCCCACTCTGACTTTATGCTTGGTCCACTCCCAGCACTGTCTCAACTGCCCATTTCTGGTGTGTGTTCCAATCCGCCTCATCGCAAATCCCGGGAAGTCTCTGCAGGACGCAAGCCTGCATTCTCCAACCGAGTGCAGTTTGGAACTTGGAACACGGAACATGGCAAGGGCTCGAAAATGGTCGTGGGACTGAAGGGAACTGAATCCTCTCTCAGATCGGAACCTGAACTTCTTAAATGAGGCTAGCAACCGATTCAATTGCTTTCCTGGGTTTACAACACACGTAGGCTTCACTATGTTACACTTCGCTGGTGTAACATGATAGAGCAAATAAAACAAAATCAAACAAAGGAGTAGGGTGGTCCGGGCTCCCCAGAAACTGCTTTTAAGTGAGCTCTGCTCAGGACGATCTCACAGTGAACCCAGAGGACAGGGGGGTGGGGGAGGGGCCTTGGGCGCTGGTGTTTCAGATGGTTGCAGGACCCCCGTGTAACTAGCCACCAGCTAAGCCGGCGTAGATGGCGGGACCCAGCACACACACATGAACATGCGTTCAAAGGGCCATTCTTACTGGCTTTCTAAATTCTCACCAGAAACAACACTTGCTTGGCCTCTTCCGTTTCCAGGGGAACCAGGAGCGCAGAAATGATGCCTCTCTTGATGTTCAGGATGTGTTTCGGCTCCTCCTCCTCTGGGTAGAGTACAACTCGTTTTCCTTCGGGCATGGCCAGCCTGAGCTCGTACCTGTCCCAGAGAGAGGGTGGTTACAGGAGTGCCCTTTCTCCATCGGGAGCCTGTTTGCAGAAGCTGGGTGGCTTGGCATCCTCTTTTTTACTTATTAGTCTTTACCTCTTTTCTTTTCAAGTATATCGCTATGTTTTAAAAAGGTATACAAGTATGTGTGATTGGCATTCTTTTCCTTTATTGCTGGCTCACCAGTCCCCTCTGTATGCCCCCTCACAGCTGTGCCTATAAAAAAACCTCCATCCACATACAAAGATTTTTGTCATTCCTTGTTTTGTACAAATGCATTGCATTGTGCACATTTTTCTTCTCCCTTTCATCAATCATATGCCACGAAAATCCTTCTGAGTCATTCAGTTGATCTCCAACAGATTTTTTTTTCCTAAAAGACTGCAAAACATTGCATTCTATGCTTACATATAATTCACTCAGACATTCCCCTATTTAATGGCATTCATTTTTTTTTTCCTACATGAACAACACTGAAATAAACATCTTTGTGCCTATATCTTCACACATTTCTGCTTTTCTCTTCACGGGCTGGAGTCCCACAGTTGGACTTTGCTGTGTCAAAGGCTTCAGCATTTTAAATTATAACAGATGTCTGCTAATGGCTCCCCTTTCACCAGCAATGCACGGAAGCGCGCTTGTCCTCGTAGACCCACCAGCAACAGGCACTGCAGCTGTTTTAACCTTTTGTTGTCCTATGTGGTGATAAATACCTGCTACGCTCATTGTATGTCCTGACTGCCAGTCCATTCGAGCTTCTTTTATACATTTGTCGGACATTCACCCTTTGATAGAGTCTCGGGCCGCGCCGGAGGCCCAGGTCACCTTTGATCTCAGGGGTTTTCCTTTGGGAACTTCCCTTTGGGGGTTTCAAAGCACCTGGCCGCACCTGCCCTAGTTACGTCGGAAGGGGAGAAGGAGAGCAGGCACGTCTCCCACAGCTCCACTCTCTCCCCGAAAGCTCTGGACACGGCAACGCTGGCTTGGAGAGCTTTGAGGTGGTCAAGAGCAGGAGCCCCTTTTGTTTGGAGGAGGGTAAGGGCCAACATGTAGCTACTGCTCACTCCCTTCCCTCACTCACTGTGCCCGCCCCCTCACGCACGTCTAAGTCTCAGATAAAATGAGGTGCCTTGGTGAGAGGCAGCTGCAGCAAGGCCTCCTCTGCAGACAAAGGATTGGCTTTCTGGCCTGACAGTCAACAGATTGAAAGGTGGGCAGGGAGTTTCCAAGGCTACCAAGTCCACAGATGTACGGCTGCCTCTACTTACACACTGATAGGACATTACCAACTGATCTGATGATGAGACGGGGTGATGTTCACAATATTTAGCAACTGGTACAGCTTGGCCACTGATCGGTCGGAAGAGATGGCAGCTGTAAGCCACAGGACTGGCCCGGTCAGTGTGCACTGGCAGACGCTGGGGCCTGGGCTCTCCCTGGACTCCCTGAGGCTGGACTTTGACCCCCGCAGACCAGACCCTGCCCCGCCACGTCCCGCTGGGACCCTCCCTGGAGACCACCATGCAGCGTTCCTGCTTAAGTCTTTACGCAAGAATCCCCATGTTTAAACAAACCACCTCAGCTTTAGTATCTCAAGGAATGAAAGCACGAGATCTTGTAGGAACCGTTAAATGATATTTAGGGGAACTTCAGTAGGGGAGGGTAAATAATACTTTCCTCTACTGGGTGGTTGTGAAAACTTAGCAATTCCCTGATCCGTGGTGAACACAGATCACGAATACTTATGTGTATGCCTGCTGTGAACACACGCATCCACACATCATTGGACACCCCCGCCCCTCACTCCCAACACGTCTAGCAACACCCGCAGAAACTGAAGGGCACAGGCCCATGCCTTACCTGGACATGGCCTCAGAAAACTCCTCCGAGTTCCTGGCCTTCTTCAGCAAGGCCCTGCCCTCAGGGTTGAAGCTGTGCACCTCTCTCAGGGTACACTGGCTTGTCTTCAGGATGAAGCTGCAGAGTTGGGGGACCTCCAGCTCGACCTGGAAGACAGGGTTGCGGCCCATGAAGACCCTCCATCGAGACTGTGAGATCCCCACCCCCACCCTGTGGCCCAGGGATTACTCCCTAATCAGGACACCAAGGGGAACACTGTAGGGGAATGTGACCTCTGCGCCCCAACCCCACAGGTGTCTTTAACAAGCCTCACGAGTTCTCCACGGATCATCCTACTCGGAGTCCTGTTTGTGATCTTCCCCACGTCCTGGGTACCAAGTCTCTAAGTCTATGTGTGCAAAGAGGGCATCATCTTATCTGTTCTGGATGTACCCACTTTAGTCATAAAGAGGTACAATTGATTACAAGAAATATGGCCTAGGAATGAGAGTTTAAGAAGCAAACCAGAAACAGGAGGGCTATCATTGGTTTTAACGGCAAAGGTTTCCTTAAAGTCCCCCCCACAACCACAAATCCAAAACAATCAAACCATTCCTATCCATTAGGGACTCCTTAAACCTTTGTCTACAGCTGGTGTTTAAACAGATCCCTGGGCACTATCCAGAGATGTTCAAAGAGCTTCCTGCAATGACGGAAAGGTCCTCCGTTTGCACGATCTCCTATGGGGGCCGCCAGCCCTGGGTGGCTACTGGGCCCCTGAAATGTGGCTATTGCGACTAAGAAGCAGAGTTTTTACTTTTATTCAATTTAAATAGCCACATGTGGCTAATGGCTACCTTATCTGACCACACGGACAACGGGGCCTTAGAAAGAAGAGGGCCGCTTCCCGGCCCAATTTCCCCCAAACAAGCCCCAACAGCGGCCCTTGGATCTGTTCCCCGTGGACATGGCCATGAGCACAACCAGTCTCAATAAGCAAAGTTTCCTTTGAGAACAAATTTCATGTTTACATTTTTCCTTTTCCCATTTGTTTTAAGTTAAGAGATGCTAATTCAGATGTAAAACACTGCTCTCCAGGATGCTTTCCTGAGATGCCCACCCGCTCCGCTCACCCACCGGGCTTCTCTCATCACGGCAAATCTACTCTCCTGGAGTGCTGACACTCTAGATCACGTATCACAATGATATCTTGGAAGCTGGTGGGAAAATAAAGCTGGTCGCTAAAATTTTTTGTGGCAGACAACTTCTTGGCAAAGTGGTTGACTTTCAAAGTGAGGGCCAGGTGCCCGCACTTCGAGACTACAGACGTCTCGGCATCAGCTGGGTTTGCTGGGCAGTGGGCTCCGGTGACCCCAGCAGCGCCCCAGCAGCGCCCCCAGCGGTTTCCCTGTCTCCCCTCGTACCTTGCAGTTGATCTTGGTGACACTTCTGGAGTCAGCTGCCCCGGGGACGCCACTGGAACTCTCAGCTTCATAGTTGTACACGTATTTCCTAAGGTGCTTGAATCGAGTTGCATCTTCTAAAATGAGGAGAAATGAGTCAGCCACATAGTGGAGATAACTCTCCTAAGGATCAGTTCTGGGCAGAGAGGGGCAGTGTCGTAGACAATAAAAAAAGGTAATTAAACTCAAATTCTCTGAACTGACTTTGTATTATACTTAATTTTCTTTATAGACTTAACTTCTCCACTATGTTTTGGTGACATTAATGTTTAAATCATCTGGAATTCCATGAATATATCATCTGAGATACAAGGAGGCAATTTTCAAGTAATAGAGCTCGGAAAGTCTACAGGAGAAGACTGAAAAATTAAGAGTTGAGAGCTGTTTCAGCTTGAAAATAGTACAGTTCTGTGGCTCTTTTTTGGTTCCAGTAAATACATAAGGCAAAGTTTATTAAGCATTAGGGGTAGATGCTGACTGAGGAAACTCCGAGAAGGAATATCTGGATGTTTCCACTACTTCAGAGGAATTTTCCCAACAATTTGAGAAAAAAGAACCTTTCAGTCATGAGCCCAGGTGCAGTGATGGCAGATGCCCAGAAGAGGGCAGTGCTTCCCCATCATAGGCCAGCCTCAGAGCTCAGGAGACCTCGGTACCACTGCAAGGCCAGCTCCCTTGACCCCTAGGGTCAGGTAAATACAAAGGGGTAGGGGTCTGGGTTTCTGCACAAAGGTTAAAGTCAGCATTTCCACACCCTCATGTGCTCTGAATCAATAATTAGCCACTGATCAACAGGATGGTGATGTCTCAAAGTTTCCAGGCAGGGGCAAATAGAATGGCTTTCCTTTCCCAGCCCAACCCCTGGCCGTGGACAGAGGCAGAAGGTCGGACAGAACAGGGTCCAGATCCCTTGGGGATGGGCAGAGTCTTCTTGGGACTCAGTGCAGTGTGCATCAGTGACAGCATCCCAGCATCCCGAGGTGCCGGTGGGTGGGTTGGGGTTTGGGGGTGCCCTGCCTTGCCCAGTGGGGAAATGCCTTACTTGGACAGATCTGGCTGACATTTTCCAGCACTTCATCTTCTGTAAGAAAGGGAGAAAGACAGCTGTGGGTTTTTCCCATTTTCTGGGTGGATCCCAGGGAGGACTCCTGCATACACAGGGCTTTTCTCTTTCAGGAAGCAAGGTCTGGAGAACCCGCTCCCCAGCCCCTCCTTCCCCCGCCCCCACCCCTACTCCCATCCCGAGGCTGGGGGAGCCACCCACCCGCCCTGTCCCCCTATCCGTCTACTGTCTGACCCATGTCCAAGCGGCCCCAGCCACCTCTCCTGCTCCTGGTTTTGCGCCCTCTGGCTAGGTTCTTGGACATTCCCCGGGCTGCAGCCCAGCGGGGCCGGCGTGCGGGGTGGCGGAGTGGCCGCCTCACTCACCTGCCCCGGTGCCTGCAGCCAGCAGCAGCAGCAGCAGCGCCGGCAGAAGCAGCGCGGGCCCCAGCGGGCCCATGGCCGAGCTGGCTGGTCTTGGCTTCACGTCGCTCGCTGTCTCCTCCACACGGACTGGCACCCACAGGCAGCTTCCTCGCGCGGAGATGAGAATGCACGTCTGAAGTCCGCGCCCTATTTATTTGAGGCCGCCCGCCCAGGGCCGCCGCAGCCTGGCTTAAAAGAGCGCCCAGCAAGTTGCAAAAGGTCCAAAGGGCAGCTTCCTGGCCTGTTTGCTTTTCCCGGACAGGGCTCTTCTCTGAGCCGGAGGAGGGGCCCGGCAGCGAGGGGGCTCAGCTGGAACCCAGCCAGGCCCCACCGGCTCTTTCCGATGGCCTGGCCTGGCCTTTCCTGGGGGTCTCAGAGGGTGAAGCCGTGGGGACAGTGGGCTTGACACCTGAGAAGCCTGCCCTGACCCAGCAAGGCCTTCAGATGACCAGGCACAGGGGACAAAACCCACCCTTGCTCCCTGCTCTCTGTTTGGACTTAGTAGCCCTTTGGGGAGCCAGCCCTTCACAGTGTCTTGGTGGAGACATTTTCCTCTCTGATCTTTACCATTTTGTTGGATTTGGGGTTTATGTGAGCACCCCTAATCCTGATCATTACCCATGGCTGTGGTTACCTGCTCTGGATTCAGCCCATGGGGAGGGAGCAGAGAGAGAGCAGAAGGGGGAGGTCTGGTGAGTGACTGACCCTAAGTCACCCTCAGGAGCAATGAAGTCACGGTCTCAGCAGGAGTTGGGGCCCAGATCTTCCAGAACCCCCAGTGAAGTGCACCCCCATCCCCCACCTCAGCCAGGAGACCACCCTTCTCCAGACCCCACCCTCCTTGAGCAGGGTCTTTTGGAAAATTGAGGGGAAGAGTCTTTCCCCTACATTAACGCTGGTTTCCTCCATGAAGCTCCTGGGTTTCCTCCAGAGATGGGCAGGCCGGAGACGAGAAGGAGAGTAGTGGGCTGGACATGCCATGTCCCTCCTAAACCTCCTGGAACCTCCTCCAGGAATCCTTCCTTTCCTGCAGAAGACGTCCCCCAAGACTCCCTTCCTCTGCCCACCTGTAGGAGACCAGGCTGTCTAGGTTAGCCCAGCCACGCTGGTTTGACTGACCCTGAAGCAACCTTCAAGGGGGATGGATGGGGTGGTCTGACACTGGCCGTGTCCACAGGACACCTGCAGCCTGGCTGGGGAGACCAGATGTGTGGACAGGAAACCGCCGGCGAGCAGCGGAGGTAGGCTGTGAGCAGCGCAGGGCTGCGTGGGGTATACCTGCAGGAGGAGTGGGCGGGAGGGGCCCGGGAGCAATGAGGAGGGACGGTGGAGAAGCGACTACCCGAAGCACCTGTTGCGGAGTCACTACTTGTTGTTACAGTTTGTTATGTGTGTGCTATGTCCAGATGTAACCAATCACTGGGGACTCACTGAAATCTGGAGGCCAGGCGGGTGGTTCCAGAGGGGCCATGTTCTGAAACAGTAGTAGGGTACAAAGACCGTTGCTCCCGGCCCTGCTCCTGGCCGCTGGGCCTCCACACTTCTTCCCGTTCCTGTGCAGTGTTGTCGTTTTTAACACAAAACCCCTGTGGGCAGGTGAACTCCCTTCAGTGGTCCGTTGCTTTGCATCTGTGGTGTATTAATATCGGAAAAGGGGGTTATGACAAAGGCTTCCACCCAAGGCTGGCCAAACCTACACCACTGGCCTGTGAAGTTTCTGGAAATACCAGTTGCCCCCAAGTGCCATTTCTCTGAGCATTAAATTTTTTTTCTTAATTTTATTATTCACTTACAGTTTACATTCAGTAGTATTCTGTATTAGTTCCAGGTGTGCGCTCTGAGCACTTCCCTTGAACTGGTTTTTGTGGGCTGACTTGGCACAGAAGGAGCTGCTGTATTTTAGGAAGCAGTCCCGCCCCATATGGGACCCCACCCTATCCTCTAAGGAGGATGGGTGAGGACACTTGGCCACAAAGAAGCCAGATGGCTAACTTCCATTTACCAGCACAAGTGCCGGCTTTCTGTTGGATGACAGATCTCCTCACTGTCCCATAGTCAGCGTCAGTAGAGAACATGATTTTCTACTATTTGGGACTCAAAATGAGTCTGGTAATTTGGATGCAGGGAGAACTTGTGGGGTGACCCCGAGGAAGCCTAAGACTGGGGTCGGCTTCTCCTTCTTCCCCTTATCTCCCCTGGAAAGTCATCCCGTGCTGGGTTTCCTGCTCCTTCTCTGACAGGGTCAACAATCTACCCGCATCACAGAGCACGTGTTGGACTGCTGAGTTGGCTTGAGCAGGCTCCAAGAATTACTGTGAGGATTCGTGCGTAGATTTTTCATAAATTACAAAATCCACTTAGATCTTTTTTCAAAAGCTGCTTGGAAATGTAGTATTCTCTGTGACCTCAGACACCACCCTTCATCCCGTCCCTTTAAGTAGAACATTTCTCAATTCCCTCTCCTAAAAAATGTTTTACATTTCAAAAAAATATGAACTAATTTTCATAGAGAAATCAAAGAGAGCATTACTCATTGAATGGAGAAAATACTGGTCCAGAGAGGTCAGCTTTATGTAAAGGAAACAAGTGTGAGTTTCAGACTCAAGAAGACCTGGAGTTGGGTCTTAGCTGGGTTTCTGGTAAGGTCTGAGACCTTGGGCAAATGCCTTCACCATCCTAGGCTTCTGTTTAGTTATCCCCCACACAGGATTAAAAGTATTTACCTTCCTCATAGGAATTTCTTGTGAGAAGTAAATGAAACAATTAGTTAATAATTGCACTGACAGCATGATTCCCGGCACATAAAAAAAAAAAAACCCAAACCCTTAATGAATGGTAATGTGATCATTTCTTATGTGTGAGTTGGCGTGGAAGTGTATCTGTAGGGTACCTGTTTGAGCTAGCTAGCCACAGTGCACATGAAAACCGTGGCTGATAGAACCAAAGAGGAAATCAGGGCTGAGGAAAGGGAACAGAAGCAAAACCGGGCATTCCTAAGGGTTGTGAACAGCTGTGTCTGCGCATGCGTTCGTCTCTGATGATTCCTAACGTTTCCGGGTACTTGAAATTGCTGTTCTCTTGGGGGGAAAAGGGGCCTTCCTCCAGCAGGCAGACTAGTGACTCTAGCAGAAACACATTCTCATGTCACGAAGATTAATCTCAGTGAGTGGCTGTGACTTACCAGCTCATAGACGCAAGGTCCCATGGGGTGACCCATCAGTCTGAGTGATCACAGGGCTCTGAGTACCAGTTAGAAAGCAGTCTCTGACTGGGGGAATTTCAAGGCCTGAGATGATGCAGAACACACCAGCGATGGCCTCTAGAAGACAAACTATGCATTCTGTTTATCTGCAGGTGACCAGAAGGGTCCTGGCCGAGTCCAGGGAACAGTGGGCACTATTCAAGCCCCTGAGCAGTCCAATATTCAGAGTTCAGTGTAGTTAGTGTACTGAAATAAGTGTTTGGTACCCGATTTGGTGAATACAAATGAATGAATCTACCAGTCACATACCCCATTGCTACCGGGAGATTTATGTACAGGGACCCTGATGCTAAATTACTCTTTCAGCGACACAAAACGAGGGTATAAAACTTGACACAAATCACTTTCAGCTATGCTGTTCAAAAACGCATTTGGCAAATAGGGACCAGTATTGACAATGACTAATTAGTTTATCCCTTTTTTGCCTATGACAGCATTATAATTGCAAGTGATGCCCAGAAGCTGGAAATTTTGTAAACTTCAAGAATTGTAAATGGAACTATATCCAGCCAATGATACATGCATGCATACAATGTACATGCCAATGATAACACACACACACACGAGAAATGTCAAGGAAAAAAATGAGGCATTTAGGTGAACGGCACGGGTGGGAGACGGTGGCATGGGCCAGTGTCAACCAAATGGAGACATGACTGATGCATGATGAGCTTCCTGTGAAGAGGCACAAAGAAGCTGTCCTACTCCGCCGTCCTGCTCTCAAAGAGATAAGGCCAGAACGTGGAGCAGCAGTTCCTTCTGCTCACTTCCTGGACGAAAGGGATCTCATCCAGCCGCCCTTCTAGGCCCGCCTGGCTCCAGCCCCGCCCACTGGGAGGGGCCTTTCCCTGGGCCCGGCCCTGTTAGGCCTCAGGACTGCTGACCCCGACCTCCTATCAGGTTCTCTGTAGGGCAACCGATCTTGAAGGGCCTTTGTACAAACTATTGTTGCCCTGAACTTGTCTTTTTCTCCGGTAGCATGATTTAATTTTCACCTGTGTATGTATTACCTTGCCAGCCAGAGAGAGAAGCTTGGAGGACAAGACGTGTGTGCAGTTTCACCTTCGGATCCCTCCCCCCTCTCCCTCACCAATACTGCGTCCAGAGATGGGAGCTCAGGAGCAAGTACTGTGGTTACAGTGTAGGACGGTTCTTGTGAGACAGGTCTTTGGTTTTTTTTCACATGCACTTTGTTTTCACTTTTGGTGGCCGCTGCCTATGTTTAAGGCTTAATGTCGAACGTGTGGTGAGTTTGAATCGGTATGGGAGGAGGCAGGCTCTGGACGCTAGGATCACGGGACAGTCTCTAAGGCTCCGAGTGCGAGTTCCTCAGCTGTGTGATGCGTGGGACAGGACAAGCCGACCTCTTCGGCCCGTTCCAGCTCTGACTACTTTGGTACTTTGGTTCCGAACACTTGGCAATTGAAAAAAAAAAAAAAAGTACATAAATTATGTGGGACTCAACTGCATAGCAGTTAGGGACTGAGGATTCAGGATCATTCAGCAGGATGAATTTTCTGGAAGGCCGCTGCCTATCTCTGTGAAGGCTTACACTGCCTGAGAAATAGAACACTTCATCCGTTTAAAACAGGTGTCCACATGAGAAGATGGCATGCTCTCCTGGTGCTGCTGGGGACCTCTCAGGAAGCTCTTCCTCATGTCTAGCTGCAGTCCTCACCCGCACCTTGATCTGAGATGGGTCCGTCCTTAGTTTTTCCTTTGAAAGCCTTTTTCCTTGTTGACTTTTGTCAGTTACTATTTACCAATTGTTGTTGTTGTTATTTTCTTTATGTCCTCACAGGAGTAGGAACCAGACAGCACTACCCTGATGAGGTTGGGAGTGTGCTCATGATAAACAGATGGCTGGCTGGGTGAACAAGTCTCACTGTGCCCTGACCACTGATTCTAGGGACTTAGGGAGCCCCTGAGCCCTCTGTCCTCTGAAAGCTTACTGATAGGGAGAAGGGCATGAATACACATCACAGCTAGTGATCGGCGTACATCAAGTGCTGGGTGTGGGGTCTGCACAGCTAGACTGCAGTGGTCCAGTGTGGTCTCAGGCATCCTGGAGGAGGGGTGGCAGGAGCGGGATCTTGGCTGATGGGCAGGATTTGGGGAATTGGGCTGGGTGGTGCCACTGTAGAACAATGGCAGGAAGCTGAGAGTGTGTTTGGCATGTCTGACAGCCTGTAACCTACCCAGCCAGCCAGCTGAGTCTGTGGACATGGAGAAAGTGAGCTGTTCCCCGGGCTGGGACAGAGCTTTCTGGCGCATTCAGTCTTTGACTTAACTGTGGAAGGCCATGAATACTGGCCTGAATTCTCTTTGTTCAGAGCTGTGAAGGGAAATGGAGGAGGAAGAGTGTATCAGACAGGGAGCATCTGAGAGACTGACTCAGATATTATTATAGATAGAGAAACTGAGGGCTTGACATCCTGAGGATTTTTTTCCCCGTGAAAATAAAAGGAGGTAGGGCAAGAACTTGGGTCTCCTAGTTTATAATCTCGAATATTCATTCTACTCCAACTGCACTCAATCTATGTTGATGACATAAAATTGCTGGGAGATTGCTTTCTGAAGATGAATCTTTGACAGTGTGTTTTCATGTAATTTACTAGTCATTAAAAGTGAAAAACTGAATTGATTTTTGTGGGTTTGTATTCAGAATAAGTATTGCTATGGAACTGATTATATAGAATCACAGATACTCAGGGTCTTTAAGGGCCTTTTAGGTCATTGAATCCAATTTATCATCCAATATGAGTGTCCCAGCAATCTGAGAGTACCTGATCATCCATTAGCAGGTTGCCTAACTGGTAAAATTTTGTGAATTTAGATGCTTCTCTCATCAGCATAGCAATTAAAAGCCCGTAAAAGGGAGGCTTCTGTTGCCTGTCAATCTACAGACGGCCAGGTGGGTCCTGTAAATGGATAGCAACAGTGCTCTGTGGTCACATCTCAGGTTTCTTCTATTTCTGCCCCGCAACCAGGTCACAGAACATCTGTTATTGGGAGAGCTGGGAAAGGCATCAGTTTGGGGCGGAAGTTCCCCTGACACTGTCTTCACCTCTATTCTGAAGTCAAATACAAATAATGACCAGGTTGCCTCATGTCATTTTCATCTGCACATTGCTGCCTCTCTATTAGCTTAAGGAGGAGGAGTCAGGCCATCCCCAGAACCCAGTTGGCTTTGGTTACTTGGCCTCCAAAATAGGAAGGGGATAGAAACATGTGCCAAGTAGTATCAGGAGTTCCTTCTCTTCCTTTTTTTTAAAATGATGGCATTTAGCATTTAATACAGTCATTTAAAAAATAATTACACTACAGTCTTCAGTTGCTCTATGGTCCACCCTGGAAAGGGACTTCTTTCTAAAATAGTTTTTTTTTTTGTGATAAAATTCATATCATAAAACCCACCCCTTTAAAGTGTATAGTTTAATGGTTTTTAGTACAGTCACAGAATTGTACAACCATTACCACAATTAATAGTGAACATTTTTATCACCTCAAAAAGAATCCTTGTACCAATTAGACAGCGCCTACTAAACTCCCCATTCACCCCACTCAGGACAGCCATGAATGTACACTCTGTCTCTATAGATTTGCCTGTTCTAGACCTTTTATATAAATGGGATCATACAGTGTGTGGTGTTTTGTGATAAACTTTTTTTCCACTTAGCATAATGTTTTCCAGGGTCATCCATGTTGTAGCATTTCATTCCTTTGTATTGCCAAACAATATTCCATTAGTACAGATATTCCACAGTTTATCTATTCATAAATGATGGACATTTGTGTTGTTTCCATTTAGTGGCTATTTCAAATAATGCTGTTGTGAACATTTATGTACAAGGTTTTGCATGGACATGTGTTTTTATTTCTCTTGGGTATATGCCTAAGAGTGAGATTGCTGGGTAATATGGTAATTCTATGTTTAATTGTGTGAGCAACCATCATACTGTTTTCTAAAGTGGCTGCACCATTTTGTATTTTCACCATCAGTGTGTAAAGGTTCCAGTGTCTCCGCATCCTTGTCAACACTTGTTATTGTCTGGTTTTTTCATTATAGCCATCCTAGTGGTGATGAAGTGGTATCTTTCGTGGTTTGGTTGGCATTTCCATGATAACCAGTGATTTGGGGCATCTTTTTGTGTGCTTATTGGACATTTGTATATCTTCTTTGGAGAAATGTCTGTTCAAATCCTTTGAGTTTTGAACTTTTTAATTGAGTTGATTTACTTTTATTATTAAGCTGTAACAGTTCTCTATATATTCTGGATATGTCTCTTATCAGATATATAATTTTCAAATATTTTCTCTCATTCTGTGTGTTGTCTTTTCACTTTCTTGATGGTGTTCTTTGAAGTACACATGTTTTTAATTTTGATGAAGTCCCTTTATTTTATCTCTTGTTACTTGTTCTTTTGGTGTCATGTCTTAGAAACATTGCCTAAAACAAGGTCAAGAAAACGTATTCCTATATTTTCTCCCAAGAGGTTTGTGGTTTTAGGCCTCATGTTTATGTCTGTGCTCCATTAATCTTTGTGTATGGAAGATTCCTTTTGAGCCTTGCATTTAGACATTACTGGGTTCCATGAGCCTGGACATGGCTCTGAGCAACCTCTTCTGCCTCCCTGCCAACAGGGTGTGACCTCTTCCCCATGAGGGGACATCAGTCCTCTCGCTCAATGAGGAGGGTCAGTTCCTTATCAGGGTGCTTTGCCTCCCTGGTGCTTTCCAACCGGTGCCCAGGCACCCGATGTTCAGAGCCACAGCCACTGAAGTGCCAGGCCCTAGCCCTGGTCTTTCCAGAAGGAAAAAAAGAGATATTCTTCTTCTCTGAAGCTGGCATTTCCCACCTGCTGCGGGAGTCCAACACCCTCTCATAACCATTCTTCTGTTTTTCCTTTGGAAACGATCCAGTGGTTAGAGAAAGAAACTTTCCTGTACCCAAAACAGCTCAATACATTTTATAAGAAAACATGCAAAACCAGTAATAAATAAATGAAGCAAATGAAGTGACACCAAACACCTCGGAATTGTTGCTTTGAGGCGAAGTGAAGAAAAGGAGTTGGGAATAGAGATGTGAAATCAGGATGGGGATAAACGCACAAACCAAAAAAATGAGCTGGTTGCCTTCGCACTCACACACTAACAGTGGGCCAGGTGCCGAGGAAGGGGAGGAGTCATCCCTCTGCTCCTGAGCGGCCACGGAACCATAGGCACATCATTATAAATATTTATTAAAAACCTGGTGTTTATTAACCACTAAAATGTACCAATCACTGCGATAGCTAACTTTCATAAATTTCCACACTTAATATTCTAAAGACAAAACCTGCAAAATAGATATCTGAATCCCAATCCCAGCCAATAAGGAAGGCAGAGATAGTTTCTGCATAACTCACCTAATTCTACTGTCTTCATTATGCAAGCGCAGGCACCTAGAAGGGGTGATGATGGACATGTAAGAGGATCAAATAAACACCATCAGGTTGCATTTCAGTGACTCGGCATACACACCCAAGTTTCCCTCTATCTGGGGAAATAAGTCAGTGTTTTATTAATGAGAGCTGCAAGGGCACATTGCTTTAAGGTTTGTTGGGGCTTTGATATTCATTATTTCTTTTAATTCTTCTTCTGATAACCCTGTGAGTTTTATGTTATATATCACAGGCGAGACACTTGAGGCTCTCTGGAGTTAAACGCCTTTGAGAATCACCTGGCATAATAACTAGCTGAGCTAGAACTCAAACTCAGGTGTTCTGACTTCATATTCCAGACAGTTCATACTCCATCGCCATGATCTCAGTGAGGTCATTAGGAAACGCACATCTCCGAATTTGGCAGTTTTTAGAGAAATAAGGCATGGGGGTTCTGAGCCCCAGCTGGCTCCCAGAGAGGACACTCAGAGGGACAACATGAAGATACCGTAGAAATACCACTGCTTGAAAAGGAGGCGGGTGGCTTAGTGGCATTGGCTAGGGTATGCCTTTGATAATGTGCAGATTTCTGATGAAATGTGAACGGGAAAAGGACACAGGTGTGCGGAGACACCTGTGGTTGCTGCTCCTCGGAGGAGCCCTTAATGAATGTGCTGTTGATTGTGCTTCTCCCCTTCCGAAGGCCTGCATGCGTTCTCCCCAAGCAGGTGAAAAAGAAGCTGGTTCAGGTACCGCGGGTTTTCTTCCGGGCTTCCCCTGTGCATGATGGCCTCGCATCATTCATCCTGCTGGGTCAACACACTGCGTCACACCCACAGAATATCTCCAAGAATGTGCCAATAGGAAACGACGCCTGTCCTCATTCCATACCGGGTCTTGGGACTGGAGTCCCTTGGCGGAACGCTGGCTGCAGCCTTCTTTATCACTGCTGACCTGTAAGCATAGCTAAAGGCCATTTATGTAACTTAATTTGGACAAGTCCAATATAAAATGGTAAATTGAGGCAATTAATTTAAATCAATCTATTCTTCTTGACACATAGACCTTTTTTTACCTGGACATTTTACATGAAAATGATGATGGATGTCTGAATTATGCAGAGAATCACTTCCTTCTCACTTCATTAATAACAGAGCTGTGTCTCCTTGTTAGAGGGCAGATGAGCTATTTCTCCCTTAATGCTCAGAGAAGCTGGACCCCTCCCAAGAGGAGGCGGGAGAGGTTGGGAGACTCAGATAACTCAAGCAGCTTCTGCGCGTCCCACAGATGACGGGATCCCCATCTTCGGGGCAGATCAGCCGCTGCCCTTCTTTCGCCCCTCTGTAAAAGCCTTCCCGCCTAAAGTTCTTCCATGGAGAGGCAGCTTTGGTGTGACTTCCCCCGTCTCCTAGTGTCTCATGTCACTCCTCTCCCCCTCAGTCTTGCTCTCCTTCCCTGTCGGTGCACTCACTCTCTTGCCCTCATCATCAAACCTCAGCCCTAAGCTCCACTTTATTGAGGTTGTCTGTCCTGCTCTTCCTCCTCCTTCACATTTTCTTTATCATGTCCACCATTTGGATAGCAAATTATTACTGAACTAATTTATTTTTTGAGTTACGTTATGGGCCCATGTAGAATATGCCACAGTGACTCCCCCCGTTAGCCTGCGTGTTGGTGTCCTAGGGCTGTCGCACAAAGAACCACAGACTGTGTGGCTTCAGCAACAGCTCATTTTCTCATAGCTGTGGAGGGTGGAAGTGTTTCTTCCTTCTGAGGCCTCTCTCCTTGGCTTGTAGGCATCCGTCTGCTCAGCTGTGTCTTTGCATGGTCTTCCCTCTGTACTTGTCTGAGTGTCCTAACATCCTCTTCTTATAAGGACGCAAGTCATATTGGATTGGAGCCCACTTGGTGACCTCATTTTACCTTAATTACCTGTCTAAAGGCCCTCTAGCCAGTACAGTCACATTCGGAGGTAGCAGAGCTTAGGACTTCAACCTGAGTCTCAGTCTGCTCAGAACATAACGAAACACGGACAGAGCGCTTAAACAACAGAAGTTCATTTCTCACGCTAGGAAATCCGGGAGGCTGAGATTAGGGTGCGAGCACGGGGAGCTGTCGTCCTGGCTTGCAGATGGCCAGGCCACCTTCTTCCTGTGTCTTCACATGGTTTAGGAGGGGTGGGGTGGGGGATGGGGGAGAGAGAGAGAAACGGGTGTGTGGCAGGGAGAGAGAACTCCCTTGCGTCTCTTCTTGCAGCAGCACTAATCTCATTTTGAGGGCTCTACCCTCGTGAACTTACCTAACCCTGGTCACCCCCAAAGGTCCTGTCTCTAAATACCACCACATCAGGGGTTAGTGCTACAACATAAATTTTGGGGGCAGCCCCTAATACCTGAAGGGGTACTACGAATGGAAGTACAGAATCTCCTACAGCACGTAAAGCTGTAGAGCCACACTTCCTGTGTTTCCTGAGAACAGCTTTGAAAAGCTTCAAGAAGATTCTGCTAACTGACTGACTATGGACGATGGTCCGAATGGCCTTGAAACTGCCTCACTGATTTCAGTGCGGCTTCCCCAGGGCCCCAGGGCTTCCCAGGTCGGTCTGGCTGTGTGATTGCCGCAGGGGAAGGCTACTGTTGGAGAGCACCCCTGGGCGCGCCGGTGGGCACCCTTGGTGTGCTCTGGGGGCCAAAAAGCCATAAAACGCTGTGGCATTCATTCCAAGGGGAAGACAGATACAGACTGGCCTGGGTCACTAAGATAACCTGTCAGGGAAAACAAAATAACTCAGGAAAGAGAATGATAAAGCTTGTTGACTTTTGATCTTTCAGGGCTATTTTCCTCCTAGAAGAGTAACCTCATCCCAGGAAGCTGTGGGCTCCTTTGTAACTGCAAGACCAGCAATTCCCTCAGATTAAGAGACAAAGCAGCCAGTGACCTTGGTCTTATCAGAAAGGGTCGATTAATACTTTGATACTGTGAATGTTTTGGGTAGAGAAACACAAATAAACATTGCATCAAATCCTGTCCTCCCTCTGGGGAGGATGCAGGAGGAAGCATTTTCCTGGTGTTCCCTCTTTTACTTCGGCTCCCTATCAATGACAAAACCCAGTCAAGTCTGCTTTCTAAATATCTCCACCTGTTTTTGTACCCCTTCTCTCCTGCCACCCACCCGGACGTGTCTCCCCTATAGTTTTGCAATAGACCCCTTGCACCCTAGCCACAACCACACGGTATCCCTGAATATTTTAAGCTTTCTCATGAGTAAGTCCTGGAAGATGACTTTTTCTCTGCCTGGAAGGCTCCCTTCTCATTAGTCTGAAAACTTAAAAGTCTCTTTGTAGCCCTCCTTGGTGTCCCCAGCAGATTTAATTGGTGCTCCTAATGCTATGTGTATGCTTTGTGTATACTTCCATTATAGTAATATCTTGCACTCATGGCATTTGTTGAATGAATGAATGAATGAATGAATATATTTGTTGAACAAATCTTTCCCATCTTTAGAATCTTGAGTGTGGGAAGGAATTATCTTCATTACCTTTGGTGGCAAATAATTAATCACTTGTCTTGATTGGTGGAGATTCATAACTTACTAGTTCTCAACTATCATTCACAACTGATCCCCTCCCCAAATCTCAGTTGCCCAGAAGATGTGACAAACAAGACTGTTTTTCTTCCAAGGTAGTTTCTATTGTTCCATGGGAGGACCATCTTTGGAATTAATGCACAGTTAACAGGAATGCTCCCTGGATGCACAGGTGGGTTTGAAGGGGACAGTGGAATTTTAAGGGAGTAGTTTTCTTCTTATCTGGAAAACAAAAGATTAACAATGGTAACTTGTGTTGCAGATTCTTTGCAGTTTTCACTTTTTAAAGTTCTGCTTGCACACACACATACACAGTTCATTCAAAATCTCAAACATTTAGCGAACAAAGAAGGAAGAATGTTGGTGCAATAGATTTTTTTTTTTAGCAATTTCTGTGGTGTGTCTGGTTAGACAACATAGAGAATGTTCTTCCTTTTCGTCATAAGGCATTCTTTCTGGCTCACCCCTTCGTAAGACATTGTTCTGCTCTGAGCAAAAACAGAGAATCTACTTTTTAATTCTTTTATACTTCAGTAATGAGATATAATTTTCACTCCAGTAAAATTCTTTGAGATTTAGAAAAATGAAGTAGCTTCGAATTACAAATATAAATGTTCTGGTACATGGACCACAAGCTCACTTCCTTAGCAAAGAACCCATCAATTCATACCAATGAGACACAGAGCTATGGAGGGAAGAATATATTTCTTATACCTCAGCTACCTGGAAAATGTCACTGGGCCAATTCTAATCATCTTTCCCATTATCATCTAAATACATACTTGAAATGCAGCATTATAAACTAAATGGATATTTTTAAATTGTCATGTTAAATTTTTACTGGTCATAAAGCTGCTTGATGATATTTTCTATTATTTTAGCAGCCAGCCAGAGCTTATTTTACACAACTTTTATACAGCTCTCCAAAATCAACATTATATAACTAAAGTTACACAGTGTAGTTAAATATGAACTTTCCATACCCTTTCGTATTTCATCAACATAATTACCCAGTTACGAGAGGGGAAGTTATCGCTTTAGAATATTGGAAAGAATGAGTCGAGGACAACTTCCATTGTCTGCTTCCTAAAGTTCTCACTTGTGCAGACCACTGCTTTAAAAGTGAACGAATTAATTTCGCTACTATTACGTTTCTGTAAGAAACTTATTCTACTAAATAATTAGGTATTTTCCTACAAGGAGAAAGAAGCGAACTCAGTTTAGCTACGGAATCAACATTTTCCCCCAGTTTTTTGAGGTATAATCGACAAATGAAATAGTAAGATATTGAAAGTGTACAATGTGATAATTTGCTATATGTGTACATTGCAAAAGGACTCCCCCATCGAATTAACACATCCATCACCTCACATATTTATCTTTACTTTTTCCAGACATTTACATTCTCCTTTCTTAACAAATTACAATAGTGTCATCAACAATAGTTGTCATATTATATGTTAGATCCTCAGAAATAATTTATGTTATAACTGAAATTTTATATGCTTTTACTAACCTCTTCCTGAATTTCCTCCACCTCCCAGCCCCTGGAAATTACTTTTCTACTCTCTGTTTCTATGAGTTCAATTTTTAAAAAAGATTTTCCATATAAGTGATAACATGAAGAATTTGTCTGGCTTATTTCACTTAGCATATAGTACCCTCCAGATTCAACCACGTTATCACAACAGACAGGATTTCTTTCCATTCAAGGCTGAATAATATTCTAAAATATCTTGTGTGTGTATACGTATATGTATCTATATGTGTGTGTATCTATATCTATATCTATATCATCATCTCTGATCTTTATTCATTTATCCGTTGATGGACACGTAGCTTGTTTCCGTCCCTTGGTTACTGTGAATGTGCTGCAACGACCAATGGCGTGCAGGTATCTTTTTGAGATACTGATTTTATTTCCCTGGATACACACCCAGAATTGGGATTGCTGGATCGTATGGTAGTTCTATTTTTAACCTCGTGAGGAAAGAAAGACTCCATACTATTTTTCACGGTGCCTGTACCAATTTACATTCCCATCAATAGTATACAAGGGTTCTTTTCCTACCTCTTTGCCAGCACTTACCTCTTGTCTTTTTTATTATGAGGTGATATCGCTCACTCTGGTTTAATTTTTTTCTTTTGTGGTTTGCATTAAACATTATTTTGTGTTAGTTGCAGGTGTATAGTGTGGGGAATCAAAGTTCTTTAAAGTTAGGAAAGCGACAAACTGTGAAATTAGGTCACAGTGTATCTTTTGATAAAAACACCCAGATTTGGATTACACAATTGTGTAAGAGTTATTTAGTAATTTAGAGGGCAATTTTTTGTGCGTGAAAGCCACCCCCCATGGCCCAGATCCTCAGCAATAAAGAAAATAAAATGCCTCTCCCACAACAAAAGTGAAAAGAAAATTATCCAGTTTCAAAGAATACATTTTTGATTTGCTTAGATTCATTTTTAAAAAATCAGAATGTATACACACAATGTAATCAAATAACAATTAGCCCCATGGGACTCTGAATTCCATTAAGGCAACTCAGAAAGAGACATCCTGGCCCAGCTGGATGTATTACAGCCGAGATAGGCCTTTCCTGATAAATTGTCAACAGCAGTAATCATAGTGACAGGACCCACCGTGGGGCAAACTGCACTCTTCACGCTGACGACAGAAGCAGCGGGACTAGCTGCATTTCACAACAAGTTGACTACCACCAATTTACTGGTGCTTGAACTTGCTACTACGCTAGGGCAGACACGGGGACACTGGCACAGAGTGTAGGGCGCAGTGACTGCATTTTCAGGAAATGAGAGTCAGCCCTTGGATTTGGTTAAAGCACTTCTATCTGATCTCCTACAAGACACATATTCCCGCTGAGGCGGGGACACTCTGATCACTAGAATCTGTTAGCTGACCACTGGGCTAAGTAGGTACTGGGCAGTAAGCCAGCTTTGGTTACTTCAATGACTTTCCCCCGCTTTTAAAATCCGGGGTTATAGGGCTACTCTTCTTAATATGAGAATCTATAAAAATTAGTTGAGAAAACTAATTATTTTAAAAATTTTGGGACCACAGACTCCCGCCCGTTGATGATCTGCCAAGAGCCAGTACGCTCCAACTATAAAAACCTACAAATGTCCAATAAACTTTGCATAGAGCTTCAGGAGCTTGTGAAGCCTCTGAAACCCATCGATGGCCCTAGGTGAAGGTACTCACTGGGACAACTAGAGAACTGGGTTTACCCATCCCTGTGTCTCTCACCTTCCTAGCTCAGTGATGGGCCTGGAGGAAGTGTTGAGATCCCAGGGGAATAATTTACCGGGGGTTGATGTTGCTGCCCTCACCCGCAGGGTGCTCCAGGGCATTGGTAGGAAACTCAGTGCTCTAGCGTCCACCATGTCCAGTGGATGTGTATCTTCCCACCACTGCTTCTTGCCTACACATTCAGGAGAGAAGGGTTCCATCAAGCTGGCAAGGCGGGGCAGCACAGCCGAGTGCTGGGTGTGGGTGGCAATCAAGGGCAAGCCATAACCACCCCAACTTGACCACACTGGGCAAGTTATGAGTGAGGTCCCTGCTCTCAGGCAGGCTCCAGTTTGGGGTCTTTTGTTCGTGGTGTTAGATTATAAGAGTAGCATTGTTCTTCATTAAATAGTGCCGTTAAGTGCTCCTGTGTCTCCAGGAAATCTCTGGAGTGAGCCAGAGGATCAGTGCCCCGAGTCACAGGTCCAGAACCAGTTGTCTTGTCAGAAAATTTGTGCTATGGACAGGATACAGGACATGGCTTCCAATTAGGTTCCTCCTCCAGTTTTAGAGTCAGGCCTTCCTCAGGGTGGGGATTATTGCTGTGTGTGCACATGCATGTGTGTGCACGTGCATGTGTGTGCACGTGTGATAGGAGGTGGGGACAGAGAAGGAGGTCTCAAAGTTATGGGCTCCATCCAAGCTTGGAGGGACGTTTCCAGGCTAGATTTCCTACAGTGCCTGTGACCTGTGACCTGACTGGAACACTGATTCAGAACCTTCAGCAATGTTCCAGAGGACAACCCCCCCCCCCCCCGCCTCAACACTGCTGTGGCAGTGCAGCCACACCAAGGCAGGCAGGCAGGATGTGTCACTGATAGCTCCTGAGGGCAGAGGTCAAGTTTCTATGAGAGCGTCCTGGTGGCAACGGTCCAGTTCAAGCACAGGACATCAAGAACACGAATGTGGCAGGTCTCAGGTTGGCCTGCTCTCTGTCTCTTGCCCTTTGCTGGCTTGTAGTTACTGTGTGTAGTAACTGGCTGATGTCAAGGCTGAGGGATGATCTAAGGGAGAGAAAACCTAAAATGACCCATATTAAGAAATTATTTTCCCATCACTGTACAATACACATAAATATACATATGTATGAATATATAAAATACATGTAATACATATATTATATATAGTTATATGACAGAACTATCATACTCTGTGATAATTCTCTCTTAAGAGAATTTCTTAAGAAAATTCTCTAAGAGGGACTTCCGGCCAAGATGGAGGCGTAGGTGGACACACTGTGCCTCCACTCACAACCAAAATTAGGGACAACAAAGATTTAGAAACAAGAAAACAACCAGAACTCATAGAAAATTGAACTGTATGGAAGTCCAACAACCATTCATCCAGACCAGTAAGAGGGGCAGAGTTATGGCAGGAAAAAGTGGAGGTGCAGACTGGGCATGCAGGTAGCAGTGGCTGGCAGACCCCAGGTGCACAGGCGGCGGCTAGCAGACCCTGGGCATGGGGTGGCAACTGTGCAGACCCAGTGAGGCTGAGCAAGGTAGCTGGCTGACCAGGTGGTCCCACATTCATGCACAGACAATCCAGGTGAAGGGGAAGCAGTAGAAGGGACTGGAATCCAAGAGAAAGCAGAGCAAGCTCCATTGTTCCCTCTCGGACCCTGCCCCCACATACAGCATCACTACCCAGTGACTGGGCTGCCCCGCCCTGGGGAACACCTAAGGCTCCATCCCTCACTACGTAACAGCCGTGACTGGACAAGCAAACAAACAAACAAACAAAACCCAAAACAGAAACAAAAATGGTTCAAACTGAGAACAAATCAAAGCCCCAGAGCCAATTCATCTAAGCAACGATGAGATAGCCAACCTATCAGATGCACAGTTCAAAGCCCTGGTGATCAGGATGCTCACAGAATTGGTTGATTTTGCTCACAAGTTAGATGAAAAAATGAAGGCTAAAATAAGTGAAATGAAGAAAAACGCACAGGGAACCAATAGAGATGGGAGGAAAACTGGGACTCAAATCAATGGACTGGACCAGAAGGAAGAAACAAGAATTCAAAAAAATGAGGAGAGGCTTAGGAACCTCCAGGACATCTTGAAACATCCCAACATCCGAATTATAGGGCTACCAGAAGGAGAAGAGGAAGAGCAACAAGTGGAAAAGTTATTTGAACAAATAATAAAGGAGAACTTCCCCAATATGGCAAAGGAAATAGACTTCCAGGAAGTCCAGGAAGCTCAGAGAGTCCCGAAGAAGGTGGACCCAAGGAGGACCACACCAAGGCACATCATAATTACATTAGCCAAGATTAAAATGAAGGAGAGAATTCTAGAAGCAGCAAGGGATAAGGGCACAGTCACCTACAAAGGAGTTCCCATCACACTGTCAGCAGATTTCTCAAAAGAGACCTTACAGGCAAGAAGGGGATGGAAAGAGGTATTCCAAGTCATGAAAGGCAAGGACCTACATCCAAGATTGCTCTATCCAGCAAAGCTGTCATTTAGAATGGAAGGGAAGATAAAGTGCTTCTCAGATAAGGTCAAGTTAAAGGAGTTCGTCATCACCAAGCCCTTAGTATATGAAATGTTAAAGGGACTTATCTAAGAAAAAGAAGATAAAAAATATGACAGTAAAAAGACAGCAAACTCACAGGTATTAATAACCACACCTAAAACAAAAGCCAACTAAGCAAACAAGTAGAACAGGAGCAGAAACACAGAAATGGAGATCACATGGAGGGTTAGCAATAGGGGAGTGGGAGGAGGAGAGAGAGGGACAAGGTACATAGAACAAGTGGGTAGAAAATAGACAGGGGGAGGGCAAGAATAGTGTGGGAAATGTAGAAGCTAAAGAACTTATGACACATGGACATGAACTAAAGGGGGGAATGTGGGTGGGAGGGAGTGTTCAGGGTAGAGGGGAATGATGAGGAAAAATGGGACAACTGTAATGGCATAATGAATAAAATATATTTAAAAATAAAAAATAAAAGAAAAAAATTCTCTAAGAGAATTTTTTTGTTTCAGTGATGTGTCACTATCACTGAAACGAAACTACCCATACTGCCTGTGATATGCTCTGATGTAACCCATTCTGTTCCATTTCATCACAAAAAAATTCTGGCCACCACCCATTAAATTGATTTCGCTGGTGAGTGGGTGACAGTTTGTTTGCAAAACAGTGGCTCTTCTCATTGGGTTATATTGAACCTGACAAGGAGTTCCACCCTGTTTCGAATTCTCCTCTAAATCACAGACATATTTTTATCCATACATAATTTACATAACATCTAAAACAAATCTTCACAACTGCTCTGCACCGAGTCTCACAACTGACAAGTGGTGACATTGAGAGCTACGACTAGTTTTAAGATTCCAAAGCCAGGGCTCTTTCCACTTGATCAAGCTGCGGCTGTCATCTCATTCATTCCTGCCTAGCTCCCCCAGCCTCGCTGTAAGTGCCGAAGGGACCAGGAATGGGCCTAACGCCTGATGCCGTGCTGGGGCCCAGCAGGGGCTCAGTGGGTGCCTGATAGCAGGACCGTATAATAATCTTGGTCAAAAGCCATGTCCTGCTTTTGACATCATGCTTCAGGCCATCTTTGTGCCAAAACCTTATGTAATACGTAGTAATCACGCCTTTTATAAGGTGTAATTGTATTTCATTTCTGATATCAGATCTGTGATACTCTGTGAGCCATTATTTGATGGGTTGTTACTGGGAAAGTTTCCAAAGCTTCTTCAGTGGACAAATAGGTACTGAGAGAGAGAGAGACAGATAGAGACAGAGAGAGAGAGAGAGAGAGACAGAGAGAGAGAGAGAGAGAGAGACTGGTTCCTGCCTGAGCCTGGGCTTTCCCCAGAGCTCCCAGAGAGTTCCAGAAAGTTCAACAAGAACAACCAGACAGAAGGGTTTCTGTTTCTGCTTGTTTTCCCAAACAGCTGGTTTCCCTAAGGCTGTAATTTGTAAGCCTGATTTGACCAGACTCTGAATTGTGATCAATGGTAAGCTATCAAGAATATGTCCCAATCTCTGCTATCTTGGGTCTCCAGCTAAATCCAATGTCCTTAAGCAAACACAAACACACATCTGCCCAAAAGTATAAACAGGTGTGAATGGGGAGGTAGGGTAAGGACAGTTAAGATTGAACTGACACTGAATAATCTGTTGAATGAATAAATGACTATATGGATGAGAAAAATCAAAGTCTGATATACACAATGTATCTTGTGTACATATGTGTATGTATTTTTATATGTGCTCACACGAAGCTCTTTTCCTAGATGACGTAGGAGGGGAAAGGTGACAATAACACCGTCCTATCGGTACGTGGGAAGGAAAGGACAGGTGGAGAGAGGAGTTGAGAGGAGAAATGGGAAGGTGAGGATGGGGAAAAAGAGAACCACAGGGGAACATGTGGCTGGGAGGGCAGGAAGAAGGCCCAGGAACCCTGAATGTGTATCACAATCTTCGTTAGTTTTAGCATTATCTTTACCGTGCCCACTAGCATGCGTACCCGTAGGACTCAAAGTACATGTTTCACATGGTGGAAAGCTCCCTGTTTACAAACTCTTCTGGAACAAGTTTTAAAATGTGTCTCACCATCTCAGCATGTGCCTTGGAAAGGAAGGGGAGGAAGCCATAGCCCCCTAAATCCAGTTCCTGTGTAAAAACTAATACAGGAAGCCTTTCCTAACATTGAGGCAAACAGAGCCCTACCAGAAGGAGGAACATAGGTAATGTCGCAATGGCAGGACTCACCTTCCAATCTCACGTTCAGTAAGCTTTGGGAAGAGAACAGCGTTCTCTCCAAAAGTCAGGCCCGAAGTCTCTCCACACGTGGGCTTCCCGATCCAGGACCTGTAATATCAGGTGAAACAAAGGTCCTTAATAAGCCAAAGCTCTTTGCTCTTCTGGGAACTGTGTTCTCTCACGTCTTTCCACATGATCACTTTGCATGGAGACAAGAGTTTAAACCTTGAAACAAAGCACTTGGAGGCAGAAGAGGCCAGTGGTTCCGCGGGCAGGGCAGGAGGCTGGTGCTAGCCTTGGGCGTGCGAGAGACATCGAGATGAAGGGCACAGATCCGACGCTGGTTCTGCCACCAGCTACATCGTAAGTCACCTAACCTTGCTGTGCCTCATACGTGAAAGGGGGATGCAATGGCTTTATCTCATCGGGATAAATGAGCTAACACAGCTGATTTGCTTCAAACAGTGCGTGAACATAGCAGGCATTCCACAGGTCCTGGTATGAAGGGGACATAAAAGAAATATTCCTTTGCTAAATGCAAGCACCCAACACCGAGTTAAGCTCTCTGTGAAGGTGTAGGAAAGTAAAACACAGTCCTCCTCCTTAAAGGATTTCAGCCAAAACAGGAGCAGTAAGACAGGGAGAAATAAAAATGATACAATATAAAGTCATTTATATAACATGGAAAGTATTAGAGAGGTTAGGCATCTTTTGCTATCTAACCAATCGGAAGTCCTGTAAAAGAGGTCCGATAAGGTTAATAAGTTCACGAAGGACTACAACAAAGAAGGCCATCAGGTCTGCTGGGAATTGGGCTGTGTGCAATGTTTGCTGTAGCCGTGGGTGCCAGAGGCTTCAAACTTCTGCCGTGTCTTTGTTTTTGTCACCCCTGTCGTCTTGAGGATTTTTAATGTGCTGCTCCTCAGAGTCTATTCGGTGGTCCGGCTGTGAGCCACTGTCATGGCAGAGCCTTGGGGTGGTGGCGAGATGCTGGGGAGGGATGTGTCCTGCAACTCCGTGGTTGAATCTCAGTGTTTTAACGGGCCTGGGTCTGGGCATGTGACCTTCACAAGTGGTTCTTAGGCCCCTTTCCCCTTAGGCAAGAACTGAACGGTCCAGGCATCTGGAGGCAGGGCGTGTACACCCCCCAGGTGGGGTGAGGCTCTGGTAAAATCCGTTCCCTGGAAGGGACGGCTTTGCTCTGGAGCATGCTCTGCACTTACCTCCCGCCTGCTACTGCAGACTATGTACAGACACAAATCTAGATTTCTAACAGATCCTTTGAAGGAAGAGCACATTTCTCATAATTATGTTTAATTTGGTATGGACGCATGTATTTTTAAAATAACTGAAGTGTTATTTACAGTGGATCTTAAATGCACAGTTTGGAGCGTTCTGGCAAATGCATAATTTCTCAGCCCTGTCACACTATAGAATATTTCCGTTACTTCAGAAAGTTCCCTGGTGACCCTTCCCACGCAATACCACCCTTCTTTGGGCAACCACTTCCCTAACTTCTGTCATTATAGATCAGTTGTGTCTGTTTCAGAACTTTGTATTAATGGAAACACAGTGCGTATTCTTTTGTGTCTGGATTCTTTTGCTTAGCATAATAAGTTTTAAAGTTAGAATTTGGGAATTAAAGTAAATTATCCTAATAGAGAATTCTCGTTATTACTGAGGTGACCGAATGCAGACCAGAAAGAAAGCCCACATGTAAAAGATTCCTGGTGTGTTTCCACCTCCTGGATACTCGGCCAAGAAAGCTGATGACACATTTTTAGTCAAGTGTTACAGGAAGGAAAGCCCACTTGTCTTTGTGCTCCCATCACTGCACCTCCTGAGCCCTTTATTGCTTTTGAAATGGAAGGCTGAGAAAATAGTTCCTTTCCATACCTTCGAGAGGGGTGGCAAACCTGCTACATGCTTGGCGGGATGATTCTATTCCTGCCTCAGGGCATAAGGACAACACCCTGAAATATATCCTCGAACTTAAAAATGAAATCCCAGCTTAGATGTGAAATCCTGGAATAGATTTCTTAACATCTATTTCGGTAAAAACCAGTCTGAGAAAAAATATTTTCCTTTTTTAAAACTGTGCTTAGGCTTGTGGTGGAACTATGGACTGAATGTTTGTCTCCCCCTCCAAATTCATATGTTGAAACCCCTAAACCCCAATGTGATGGTATTCGGAGGAGGAGCCTCCTGAAGGTAATTGGGGTTAGTTGAGGTCGTGAGGATGGGGCCCCATGATGGGATTAGTGCCCTTACAAGAACAGATACCGGAGAGCTCACTTGCACCCCCTCTCTGGACACACACAGAAGAGGTATGTGATCATGCAGCAAGATGTTGCCAAGACAAGAGGCCTTGCTGGCATCTTGATCTTGGATTTCCCAGCCTCCAGAACTGTGAGAAATAAATTTCTGTTTAAGCCACTCAGTCTGTGGTATTTTGTTATGGCAACCTGAGGCAAGACAGAAGGTAACACCTGTTAAATACCAACTATGTGCTGGGCACAGGGTGACATTTAATCTGTGAAACAAGACCAGGAGGTCAGTTATGGTCCCTCCATTTTGCCAGGGAGGAAATAAGGCTCAGCATCGCTCAGTAAGTAATGGCAGATATTGTCAAATTTCCCTCCCTTCCAAAGAAGCTGCACCAATATATTCTCTCATTAATAATCCCCATATACTTACCAAATTTGATAAGTGACCCCCAACCCTTTTTAAAATCCTGATAGGTCTGTCTCACGGTCAGGTCTTTATCTCATTGCTGCCTTTTGGGAGCTGATCGTTGGAAATGGGTGAGCTTCTGAAACCGGTCAAAATATTGGTTTTGATGTTTCCATCTCAGCATATTCACATCTGCATTATTTTTGAATGGTTTCACTTTGTACTATTGCATTTATATACCTCTGATGTGTACCATATTTATTGAACCAACCCCCATGAAGCACATTTAGGTTGCATCAAATCCTATGCAATTAAAACAAAACAAAACAAACAAAAAACAATGACGTTGCAATAAAAAGCCAGCCTACTTGTATCTGTGGCCACATATGAGTCAATTGGCAGGATACAGTCTCAGAAGAACTGATGGTTTATAAGTAATATAAATTTTGTCTCTTTCTTTGTCTTCCCTACTAAAAAATTATTCCATGTTTTCTTCTACTGCCTGTATGATTTCATTTTTTTTAAACATTTAGTTCTTGGATCTGACTGTAATGTATTCTGACATAAAGAGTAGGGAAAGATCCAGCTTTAACATTTTTTGCTAACACCATTTATTGAAAAAATCCATTGATTTGAAATGCTGCTGCTATTGTATACAAAATCCTCATACGTACTGATCTCTTATCAGACTATTCATTCTCTGTCATTGATGTATTTCTCTATTCACATACTAATTTTAAACTGTTAACTTGCCCATAGCAGACAGAGAGCTAAAGTCACAGGCTCTGGAATCAAACTGCCTGAAGTAAAATCCTGACCTCACTAACCATAGTTGCCTTTTGATTTTGTTGACTGGTTCCTTTGCTCTGCAGAAGCTTTTTAGTTTTATGTAGTCTCACATGTTTATTTTTCCTTTTGTCTCCTTTGCTTTGATGTCAAATCCAAAGATCATTGGTAAGATTGATGTCAAGGAATGTACCTCCATATTTTCTTCTAGGATTTTTACTGTTTCAGGTCTTAAATTTAAATCTTTAATCCATTTTGAGTTAATTTTTAATGTATGATGTAGGGTAGGGATACAGTTTTATTTTTTTGTATGTAGCTGTCCAGTTTTCACAACACCATTTATTGAAGATACCATCCTTTCCCTATAATATATTGTTAGCTCCTTTGTTGTTAATTAATTGACCATATATGCATTTTTTTCTTGATTCTCTGTTATATTCCATTGATCTATGTGCCTATTTTTATGCCATACTTTTTGATTACTGTAGCTTTGTAATATAGTTTGAAATAAGGAAGTATGATGTTGAACTTGGTGTTTTTGATTATAAAAATTGTGTTCTTCCTATTGTATAATTTTTCTTCATTCAGGAGAATTCTTCAATAATGACAATAGTGATGCTTTTCTTGTTATCCTTCAATATAGAAAAATTTTAGACCCTAAAGTAATTTTTTGAGTAATAACTATAACAATAATCATAATCTAAAATTCTAAAAATATTTCCTCAAAAATATAGAATGTTGAGAGAGGGTGTTATTTAGTTACTTAACATGTATACTATTCTGGATAAATGTGCTTTGTTGAAAAGTGAGTCAAAAACTTGGTAACATAATAACAGGCTTTCTGGTGTGTGTGTGTGTGTGTGTGTGTGTGTGTGTGTGTGTGTGGTGAGCAGTGGGCAACACTCCAGTGATGGGACACATTCCTCAAAGACAGCTGGAAAATTTGTATTGTCTAGTCCAGCGCTGTTTAGTCAAAATATTTTTGTTTTAAAGCATGGGCAATAAGTTAGGCTAGTTTAACTTTAAAAGGAGAACTTTATGGAAGAATATAGGGTATTGTATGGGTTGCAGGGCAGATTTAAATAAGGAGTCCTTAGGAACTTCAGGATCTCATTGGCACAGACTTTCTGTTTACATTCTACCATCGGTGTAACTCAAATACAAAGTTCCAATCTCTATGTTTCTCAGGTTCTCAAGACAGGGAATAAGATGGGTTAGGTTGGATCAGGCGTCCACAGCTGAACTCTGTTTATGGAAAAGAAAAGGGAGGTGGCATGTACTCTATCTCTACTCTTGACCTACTCCCGGATGCTTTTTCCTCTCTTCCGTCACAGACGCCAGGGCTGTTAGAGCTCATCTAACTCAACCCCGGTTTTCAGGTGATGACACGTGAGGGAAGTTCGGCCACACTGTCAGTAGCTAAGGTAAGGCGACAGTCGTGTAAATCAAGAGACTCCAGGCCATAGTTCCCCTTCTGTCCCTTTTCCTCCATTTCCTTGGATATCATTTTCCTTTTGGCTTTTATTACCTCAGCTCCAATACAGGAGACTCCTAACTGGCCCTAACGATCTTCTTGGGCTGACTGATCCTCAGTCACCACAAGAGACCCCCCAAACAATTATGATTGTGCCATTATTTTAACTCAACTCAGAATCCCCAGTGGTTACCCATTGTCTGTAGGCCGAACTCTTCATTATGAATTCTTGTTTGTGTACCTGGGAAGGGTTCAATAGAAATTGGAGAAATTTTTGCAGCCTGAAAATAATATTAAGAGATTAATTAAAAACCAATGGATTTCTGAGGTCCCACTCAAGCTAAAATTTTCAAGACCCTATACCCATTTGGCTTCAAGTTATCTTCCAAACCTCATGTTCTCTTACTCCTTGACATAAACCTATTTTAATTCCTTTATATGTTTATATAAAGGAATTATATGTTTTAGATGTTTATAATCCTTTATATGTTTTTGGCACTAGAATAAAGTGACATTTTCATATCACTTTAGAAAACAAAGTTCAATATTTAATAGCTCAGGAACAATGAAGCTTCTTCCTCTCTTCAAGCAAATTTATTAATTCAGCTCTTCATGTTCCATAAATTGTTTATGATTTGGATAATTTGTTGAAAACATTTATATGCAAATATCCCACTAAAATATAAAATCTACACATACAAATAAGCTTATCCAGCCATATATATAATCTTAGATTAAAATACTCTGACTACAAAAGATGAGTAAGACAAGAATATAATAAAAAAACACTTATACTTGAGGAGTTTGATTATATATTCCCCTAGAGACAAAATTTCATTAGAATCACCTTCTCTGTATTTTCTTTTATTTCGAAGACCTTTCATTCAGTATACTGCTTTTATGTTGGGGAGTTTAATCACTAAACTTTTTTTGCAATATTAGTTACTTTATTATTTCTTTTTCAAAAAGATTGGAAATCCTGGAATAAAACCAATTATTGCCAAGCTGTATAAAATATGTATATACTTTATACATATACATATACATATACATATACATATACATATACATCCTCTCCTGGACTCTCTGGATGACGTCATCCCGGGTGGCTGCTTTCTGGACAACTCTTCTTTCTGACACCGACATTTTCATTTGCTTTGTGGCAGAACGCCATCCAGTGCCAAAGGAAATCCATCTATAATGAGGACTTCCTTCCCAGAGAATATGAACATAACTCATTATTTTCCTTGGATTAAAGATTATCCGTAACCTTTCCCTTTCTTTCAGAATCACTCACTGAGCAGACATGGAACAAATTGCTGGAACCGCTGCTGTACGGACCCTGTGTCAGACCCAAGCACAAGGAGACGCGCTCAGTGCGCCCGTGCAAAGGCAGAAACAGGCCGCTGAGCTCCGCTGGCGTGGACGCAGAAAGCTGTCGCCAGTACCCTGTATGTGCCTTCATATTTCTCATTTTTGCTCAAGACTTACCCTTCAGACTAATGCTAAAACTTCCCCCTTATATCTTTCCTTATTCGTTACCAGATGTTAATTCTCTTTAAATCCTCAAGGGCAAACCAAGACAAACCCACAACATAAACAGGCTAGCAGCATCCTTCCTGTCTTGTAGGCGAAGAACACTGGACCTTATAAGGAAGGCTCAGTGACTGCCCGGACACTGAAGCACGTGACGAGTTGAAGGGACGCTGCATTTATCTTCTAACTCCTGGTATAAGCGCCTTTCAATATCTTACCTAACTTTCTCATGGAATTGGAGAGAACTTAGTGTTTCTGAGTAGGAATGGAACCATGGTGAAAAGAAATGCATCCGCAATGAAATGTATCAGCTACCTACAAAAAATAAGGTGATAGGATTAAGAAATACGAACTGGTAATTACAACGTAGGTCTGGGGATGGAAAGTACAGCATAGGGAATACAGTCAACAATATCGCGATAACTATGTATGGTGCCAGGCGGGCGCCTGAATTATCAGAGGGAGCGCTTTGCACTTTGTAACCTGGAGGAATGTCTATCTGCTGTGCCGTACACCCGCAACTAATACAAAACAGTGTTGAATGCAAACAGTAACCAAAAAATACAGTAATTGGAAACAGAACCTCTAGATCCTACCAGGCTGGCACATCTCCACCCAGGTGGGGCAGCGGGAACGCAGAGCCCCGACGCTCCCCCAGGGAGCTGCTGAGGGCCCCAGCACACGGGCCTGCCCGGGTGTCTGGGCCGCGCTCTCAGTTCCCCACAGCATAGCTGAGGAATACTACTGCCTTTGTCTCATTTTTTTAAAACAGTGTTAGTTTTATTTAGATTTTCTATTCCTTCCTAGGTCAAATTTAATCATTTGTATAACAGGAAATGTATCATTTCATCTAGGTTTTCAAGTGGGCTAGCATAGAGTTGCGTAATATTCTCTCATAATTTTCTTTTGTCTTTCACACATGCGTATCTGTGACTGACCAGTCACTCGTTATTGATGTTTTTTTGTGGCTTCTCTTTTAAAATCAATCTTGCCAAAGGTTTAATCTTATTTGGTTACCAATGACACAAAAGGTGGGGGGAAGATTTGGGGGTTGAACATGTGATCTGTTAAATAAACATTTTTGTGCATTCTGCCATGCAGCGATCTAGGGTTAACTGCTGTTGATAGGTAGGGTGATCATATGGCCCAATTTACGCCTTTTTGCGGGTGTAATAATTAACAGCACTCCTGTCTGCTCTCAAAAACGTCCTAAATTGTAAAATAAATTACATGACCAACCCACTGATTGGTGGGTCAAATAATGCTGCGTCGACATGCGCAAGTGGTGGCAGTAACAAGGTGAGCTTTGCGGGAGCGGTGAAGACGGAAGCCTGACTGGGAGAGTCTAAAAACTGTGGAGAGCAACTGCGGACAGCCAGAGTGGAAGATTGCTTTGAAGGGTTTTGCCATAACGTATGGAGAAGAAATGGGGTAAGAGGTGGAGGAAGGGACATTATTTGCTATTTTATCCATTTCTGCTTCTACTATTTTTCTTTCTTTCTACTTTCTATGAGCTTGAGTTGCTTATTTCCTAGTCTCTTAGGTTGATATATGATGGATGCTTCTGAAGCTATGACTCTCTCTCCATGAACAAAACGTAGATTCTGATATTGCCTTCATTTTCTTTCATTTCTAAATAAGTTGAAACTTTAATTTGGACTTTCTCTTTAACCAATAAATTATTTAGAGGTGGCTTAAAATATGTAGATGTCTGGACTCAAGTATTTAAAAATTTTCTAATTTTAATATGCTGTGTTCAGTTAAATAGTCTATATACCTTTATACGGTATATCGTTTTTAAAAACTTTTCTTGTTTTCTTTTTTCAATCACAGTTGACATACAATATTACATTAGTTTCAGGTGTCCACCCCAGTGATTAGACATTATATAATTTGCTAAGTGATCATCCTGATAAGTCTTGTGCCCATCTGATACCATACATAGTTATTAGAATATTATTGACTATATTCCTTATACTGTACTTTACATCCCTATGGCTATTCTGTTGGAATGTTGTCTGTACCTGTGAGTCTCTTTCTGTTCTGCTTGTTCATTTACTTTGATTTTTTAGATTCAGTGGTTGACAGATATATATTTCTTGCCATTTTCTTGTTCAAATATCAAGAAAAGAGTTCTTTGAAAATCTTGGGAACAATGTTAGTGCTGTGTAACTTAGCTATTTTTGTTATAGTCCAGAAGCAATCACAGCTACCTCCATTGATTTTTTTTTTTTTTTTGCTCATTTTCTTCTCATTACTAGAGATCCCTTTATGCGTAAGGGATAGTATATAAATTGTTATAATTTTATACAAAATACAGTGATGTAGGTATTATTACTCTTCATGCGAGAAGCTATGAGAAATGAAAGAATTGTAATTCACAAGGTAGGAAGTGACAGAACTGGGATTGGAATCCATGTCTGTCTGTCTGTCACCAACATCCAAGGTCTTTCCATGACGTCAGTTAGCCTGATGCCATCACTCTGTAAAATCCTCCACCATAACCTTTTTCTGCTGGCACCAAACCAGAACATCATCCCCCTTCCCCCCCACCCCCATACACTGAAAAGATTATACTAAGAGCAACAATGTAGCACCTCTGTACTGGGATTAAACTGTTAAGTGTCTGATGACATTAATGGGTCACAGCTGCTTATCTCAGTTTAGCCCAGATAACCTGTCAATTAATATGCAGCCGTTTGGTTATCTCCCAGCTCCCAGTTTCAAATGGGTGTTTAAGATGGGCTGTTTCTGGTTCTCTGGGAGGTCTCTTGGCATGAAGATGCTACACAATATAAACGGCCAATAAATCAATATTACGCAGGGTTCCTGGAGTTCAGGTTGGAACTTGAGAAAAATGGCTGCTTTCCAAGGTGGGGATAAGACAGACAGTTTCTGAAAAAGTACTTCCTAGGCCTGAAAATAACTGAGGTTTTGATTGTGCCCATTCAAAGACCTACGCTCAGGTTAGGTCTGCGTGTCCACGAAGCAACCTTCTCTAGTCACTCCAATGCAGGCGCTTGCTGCCTCCTCCTCCTACCTCTGAGGGCAGCTCAGAGTCCCAGGTTGTTGCCTGTTAGTCTGGATGGTTTTGTGTGTCGTCCAGCCTCTCCAACAAAATGGTACCTTACACATTTTTTTTTTTTTTTTTTTGTATCCACATTCTTCATATATCTGCCAAGTGGGGGCCATGTGGTGACCATTCTCTTCTTTTTACATTGTGACAAAATATACATAGCATCAAAGTTACCATTTATAAGCATACAGTTCAGTGGCATTAAGTGCATTTATATTATTGAGCAACTATCACCACCATTCGTCTCCAGAAGCTTTTCATCATCCCAAACTGAAAACCTGCCCCCAGTAAACAGTAACTCCCCATTCTCCCCTCCCCCCACACCTGCAATCACGGTTCTGCTTTCTATTTCTATGAGTCTGACACTCTTAGTAAGTGGAATTAATCGTACAGAATTTGTCCTTTTGTGACTGACTGTCTTATTTCACTCCGCATAATGTCTTCAAGTTTCATCCATCTTGTAGCATGTGTCAAAACTTCGCTCATTTTGCAGGATGAGTGATGTTTCATCGTATGCAGATGCCGCATTTTGCTTGTCTCTTCATCCTTCAGTGGACGTGTGGGTTGTTTCCACGCTTTGGCTGTTGTGAGTGATGCTGCTGTGAATGTTGGTGTGCAAATGTTTGTTTGAATTCCTGCTCTCGATTATTTTGGTTATATACCAGTAGTGGAATTGTTGAATCATATGGTAAACTTGCGTTTAATTTTTTTTGTAAAACCACTGTATTATTTTCTATAGTGTTACTCCATTTTGCATTTCCAACAGTAATGTATAAGGATTCCAATTTCTCCACATTCTCCCCCTACTTATTATTTTACCATTATCCTCTGACTTAATCTTCATGACAGACAAATATTACTCTATCTAGCATCTGTATTGCACTTAGCGGTTAACTTTTTTTACATAATTACTCCTTTTAACCTTTTTAGTAATCTTTGGTTTAAGTATTGTATTTATATTAAAAAAAAAAGAAATGAAAGCTTAGAGATGTTACATCACTTTCCCAAGATCACAGAGCTAATATGTGGAGAAGTCAAATATACAGTTTTACTCCTGATTCTTTTTAGTATTTGGAGAATTAAATACTCTGTGTTCTTTGAGATTCTCCCCTGCATGTTCTGTCCACTCTGAATCATAGCAAAAGGCAAGCTTGCACATTAAGAAAAGATTCCAGAAAAGGAGATCTGCTGTTCTCCCATATTTCTTAAGGTATCAGAGAAAAGAAATGGTTTAATAAGTAGGAGGAAGGATTTAGCTTAGGCATTAACTGGTGGCTGATGTTGGTGAAACATTGGAAAAGCTTACCAAAGGATACTTTGAGATGAATTCAAGTCCTGAAAATGCTCTGGGTTGAATTTCCTCCCAGTACCTGCTTGTGGGCACAGGAAGTAATTCCATTAATCCTTGTTAATTCTTTGAAAGCAGGAAATAAATGAATGACTTCATAGAGTTTCTTTGAGTTCTCTAATTCTAGAACAAATATCTTACCAAATGGATTTGTTTTACTCAAGAGAACTGTTCCTTGGTGTTTGGGAACAGCTCTTGTTTCTTGATCCCGTCATCCTTGGTCTCTGGAGAAGGCAGCTCCCCTCCCTTAGTTCTACTTCTTAGCCTCTGGGAGGAGGACAGAGATGGCCCGACGTCCTGAGCCACATCTTGGGCAGTTAGCATTCTACACCACCGTTGATTTGGTTCTACTCTTGCTTCCCAGAGAGATTTGCAGGCGTCGCCATTCTGGCCTGAAATTAAAGGGGACAATTTCAATGTCTAACCTTTGTGGGTTGTCAGCATAAGAAAGGGATATATATAGTAGCTAGTTTCAGAGAGAAAGACTGAAAGAAAGACAGCGAGGAGGAAATAAAATTGCCTGGGTACGAGTCTAGATGCTGTCACTAGTCAGCGGTTTATTTGCCTTAGATCAGCATTCTGGGGTAGGGAGTAGTATTTATTTTTTTATGTTTCTTCTTATGTATTTACTTATATACATTTATCTCCAAGCATGACTTTGAACTACACCTTACAACTTATGATAAGTTATATTTTTATTATCATTAGTTTAAAATATTTTAAAATTTCCATGATAATTTGCTCTGACTGTTGGATATTTTAAATACGTATGCCTATTTTAATTTTTATTTTCCCCCTTTTTATTGTTATTCTGATGCTCTGTGATTTCACTCACGCTAAGCAGTCCCTCCCCTCTCCTGCAGAACTGTAACTGCACATCTTTCCGTGACCTTGTATGTGAGACTAATTCAGCCCCCTTCGTGGGTTTTGTATCCATGTGTTTTAGTTTCCCCGCTGTGCAGAAGAAAGATTCGGAACTTCCCACCTCACTGTTCTTAGAGAGCTAACTAATAAACCTTTGGAACTGCAGCCTGCACTCCAAGCAATTTAAAGACCTTCTTGGGAGAATGTTGAAATTAAGGAAAAATTATGCTAGTAATCAACAAAACGCTTGCTGGAAAATTAAGGTGATGTGCTATGCAAACAAAAGTGGTAATGAGTTAGTGTCACGTGCATCTGAAACTAAACAGACAAATAAAAAAGAAGCAAATCATCAAGGAAAAAAGGTAGAAGTACAGCCTCTCGTCTACATCCTTTTTCTTTTCTTTCCAATCCTTTGAAGTCCCTTTATTGATGGCCCTTACCTCCTACTCAGTAAATGACAGGTGACGAACTGGGTTGAGAGGGACAGCCAGTGCAGCAAATCCCAGCTGTCCCGACAGGACGGCACTGCTGACCTGGAGCAGCGATCGCTCTTTCCTGCCGATGCAGGAGATTCAGTCTTTGGAACCTTGGAGCAGAGAATGCAGAGCAAGGGTGAACACTCAGGGTCGGTCCCCTGCAGCCACCCTGTCTCGGTGCAATGCCGAAACTGAAGCCGGAAGGGGTGCCAATCATTCTTCTTTGACATCTGAGGTGGACATTGAAGAATGCAATGGTAAGCCAGTGGAAAAAGGCAAGGGTGTACCCATTAACCCCAGGTCTAGGGAGCCATCATTTGCAAGTAGACTGGCCTTCACATATCCCATATGGTTTGCAGAATTTACAGAACAACTTAAGATCACTCTGAACCAGGTATTATTTCAATAAATACACAGGGTGAGGGCTGACAGAACCTAGCTTAGTGTTTAGCTGATCCTCAACTTAACTTCCTTCTGAGCCTCGATAACTTCACGTAATGTTGAAAACCACCCTCCAAAGATCTGCCTGTTTACCTCTGCAGGGCAGCTGGAGGCGTCCATCGGCACCCTAATCCGTGCAAGATCCACACGGACCTGCAAACCACATCACTCTGTTTTCACCCACGCTAGGGTGCTTTTTCTGAAATTTAATGGCCTAAATTTTAGCATCTGTGATAAGAACTCAGGGGTAACACCACACACCTCTGGAGTCCCTCCGCTGATTGTGGGCTGTCGCCTGCAAGCGGCGGAAGCAGGATCTGGCCAATTAGGCGCGCAGAGTTTTCTCGGCCCTGCCTGGGTCTTCACAGGCAAGGTCGTGCTGCTTGCGCCCCCGGGGAGCTGGCTGGTTGTGCCGTTCTCACCCCCTACCGTAACATACCCTCTCAGATAAAGTCCCGGTCCAAGTGTGCTTTGATGTTTCATGTAATAGGTCACAAAAAGTTTTAGATTTAAACATCAAAAGAAGAAATCCATACCTCCCCCTTTTATTCTGTAAAATTCAACACGTTAGTTTTATTTTTAATCCCAAAAGAACTTGAACAAAGTGCATGGCGGTGGGATTACGACAGTGCTTCCCTTTTTAAGAAGTTTCACATCACTGGGAAGTTTTTCCTCAGTGGAAATGTATTACATTTATGAATCCGACAGATGTTTCAAGGAAGCCACCGCGTGCGGCGGGCACTGGTGGGCCCCTGAGGGGCTTTGTGACAAGGGATCGCAGGTCACTGCCTCACCTCTACCTCGAAGTGAAGCTCGGTTTCCAGGCTGTGGGCCATGTTGAAGTTTACGTCTCCATGAAGTGAATGAGCTCACCATCTGCGGGGTGATTTTGGTATTAGTTCTACTGCATTAAAAATCTCAGATTTTGGGCCGAAACGCTCCAAGAAATCTCTACTTGAGGAGCTGGAGGGAAGGCAGGTGGCCCTCCTGGAGGGGAGGGGAGCTGGGGACATCATTAACCCTCCCATGGTTCCTGCATCTTCGGTGTTTTCCTCGGTGTGACTCACTCGTACGCTCTTTGCTCTTTGTTCTAGAGTCAGAGGCATCCCTGCCACGCGGCACCTAGGTTTATAACTCTGGGCAAAGGTTTCAACAAATAAGATTTCTTCACTCCAAAGTCCCCTCTCTGTGCTCCTGAAATAAAGAACAGGGCATTTCTCCCTGCTGCTCTCTAGTCCCAGGGGCCTCGGCAACGCAGGTAGGAGGAGCCCCAGGAAGGTCCTCCCACTGCTCTGGAGATAACCACCGGCTCCCACAGGCCAGAGCTTCCCGGGGCTCCACGGACTTTACCGCTCTCTTTTCTCAAACTGATAAGAGTGTCTGTACTGACACAGGCCGTTCTGGAAAAAGAAACTGTGTCTGTGGTAGGTTTTACCGAAGTGGTGTCAGTGGACAGATAATAACCCAAAGACCTGGTGAAGACACATTTCGTACCCAGAGGATCCATTGTAACGATGCAATGGGAAAGCTCTACTTGGAAAAAGAGAATGAGGATTTCTTTTTTTTTAAGTGCAAGATCTAGGATTGGGTGTGATATCTAGAGCCTACAAGGACCATAATACAATTCCTGATTCCATATCTGGCATCTGAGCACGTGGTCTGGGACGTAAATCAGCATCTGCAGCAGCTGTGCTGCCCTGCCCCCCATGCCCGCCCCTCCCCTAAAGACAGGCAGCAGGGGCGCTGCTTGAACACTCTCAGGCCCCAAAGCCGGCCCTGAGCAGGGTGTGTCCTGAGCATCTCACGTGAGCATGACTGACACAACAGCCAGGGCTCGCCTGGGGCCCCACTGACAGTGCGGTCTGAAAACCCCTGCATGAAGCCAGCGCTCTGGCACGGAACCCACACCAGTGAGCCGGGGTGCGTCGTCGGGCATCCGGGCAGAGTCCGGCCCGGCCCCAGCGGGACTCAGGGTTACAATACGATCTGACCCACCACCAGCAGGACTTGCGGCGGAGTGCAGCTGTGGGGCTAACCTTTGAAGTACCTAATCTGGAAAGGAGCCAGCTGGCCTATGGAACACCTGAAAACGGAAACAGTACCCACCAGAGAAGGGAAAGTATGCCTGCCTTAGAATCGCTGGCAAGAGTCGCTTGAAAACTGAAAGCCACAAAAATGCTCACAAGGCCTGGGTTCTTGAGAAGTTCACTGTCTAATGGGGAAAGCAGATAGACGATAAGAATCTTAAAAAAACAATTGAACTGTTATATTGAGCGTCTGCCCAGGGTGCTGTCAGAACACAGAGGAGGGACACCTCACGCAGCCAGATGAGGGCCAGGGAAGGCTGCCACTGTGTCTGGTTATAAGAAATGCCAAGTTCACTGATGGATCTCATCTTGGAGATGACACTTGCCCTCCAAATAAATTAGATTCTTCCCAGAACTGTTCCAAAGGACTCAGCTCTTCTCACAAAGGCTTTATGTACTTACTCATCTGCCTCCGCAGGCAAGGGGAGGGGGTCAGAAACGGGTCAGATGGAGACCGGTGGCACTTCCGCCCGGTGGTCCTCTGCCTTGTCTCCTGAACGAGTTACTGAGTTACTGTTCCTCCCTACACACTTTTCCTTTAAAAAGCCAGTTCCTTCCTGTCTTCCACACTGAGCCTTTGCCTGTGTGTAATTCTTAACAGATCTCTGTCTGACCACCGAAACAAGCTGTATAACTTCATGCCACATTGTTTGTCCTGGAAGGTAAAAGCATAATTGCCTTAGATAATTGTGGGGGGGGGGGGCTTACATTATACAAAGTTTTACCTCCCTTGTTTCTTGCAATTTTCCCTTCCCCATCTTCCGAGTACTTCAGGGATTCTCCTGAATAGTACATGCCTAAGCAGCACAATCTTACGATTATTTTCAGTATCAAGTCTCGCTTTATGACTAAAACCCTACAAACATATTCGCTTGCTCTAAAGTTATCTGAGTTGAATGAGCTAAAAAAAAAATGGAAGACTGGGCTGCAGCTGGGGGCTACTTGGAGAGCTCAAGGCCCTAAACGTAAGTGGCTTAGCACTGTCATCCAGAACAGGGTCTGACCAGCCTGACTCATCACAAAATTCGATTGGATGTCAGAATCCTATTATCCTTTTATCTTTTCTCATAGACAATGTCCACCTGTCCATTCTTCCTCTGGAGAGGTCCGAGGGGCTCAGGGATGGCCAGGATGGGCCCTTTCCATCGCCGGCTGTGTGCTCTCACTCACCGTCCTGTGGTGGGTCTCTGGTGGTGGGGTGATGTGTTGTTGAGGATGGGCCCAAGGATTTTCAGCCTGACTTTGGACACAAGGCAAGAGTCCTTCCAATTATCTTGAAAATGTGGGTGGTGTTAGCCAATGGAGACATTCTTTTGAAATATAGTAACTATCCAAAGCCACTTCCAGGTCAGAAATAAATATTAGGCACCAATTGATAGAATAATGCAGATTTTCTTGTTAGATTCATTAACGTGGTAAGGTGGGGCAAAGTAGGTTTATTCTTGTATTATTACTTGTCAATTGTGGTATTATTTTCCATACAGAAAACTGTAAACTTACTTTGCCACACCCTGAATAGTGAACACATTCCTGAGTAATCTTGCAGCAGACAGAGCTGCTAGATTTCAAGACCAGAGTCAACACCTAGTTCTATCAGAAAGCTTCCTCAGAAGTATGGCCAAACCGAAGACCATGTCAATGATTCTTGTTGCAGTTCTTTACAAATTGGACTTAACCATCAGCGATCCACTAGATGATTACCACATATTACTAAGTAGCTGCTGTTAAATTCAATGCCAGGATTGAATCATTGCTAAGGGTGAGTTAGTGCCCTGTAATCCTGGCCTCGTAAATGATGTCAGACAACTATCTATGCTTAGAGAGGAGGATTCAGTGTGATAAAACTCCAGACAGTGATTAATTGGATCATGTCCTTCCCTATCTTAATACTGATCACTCTGAATCATTATTGCGTGCTTCTATGCTGGCCACACAATATGCACGCAGTGAATAATTGTTAACTGACTGACAGTCTCCAGGAGATGGAATCCCACAAGGAGAGGGGTTGTGTCTACTTACCTCCAGCTCCTAATGTGGGGGACGTAGCCTGAGGCAGGCATGAGTGAAGGCAAAGCTACTCACGTCAAATGCGTATCCTCTGAGAATACATAAGACCTTTCCCTGTCTGTTGTTCCTCATGTTTATGTCTTATTCCAATTGCTACATTTTACTACTTTTAAGTTACTTAAGAGCAGGGGCTGTGTTGTTTTTACAATTTATTAGAGTGATGAAAAGTGGAAAGAAAAATATCTTAACGCTAAAATTCACTCATTTGTACACTTTTCTGAATTCAGCAGAATTATACGGACCTTAACGTGCGCAACGTCAAACCACTTAAAATGAATTCCACCTCCATGTATTGAGGTGGCTGGGAGCAAAGAGTATCTGATGGTATGGCCACACCACTCGATTACAGGGCTGGGGCACCTGTTTGCTCAGCCATTCCCACTGAACACCAGTGAACAAAGACAGCTGCCAAACATTTTCCAGGTCATTTGTTCTGTGTGTAAACAGAAAATGTGTAATATGTGTAATACTTAACAAGTTATAATCATCTGCAAACTGGATTTATGCAGAATGAAAGAAGTAAAAAAAAAGAGGCTGGAAATTAATGCATGTCTTAAGTGCTTAATGACCCCATTAATTGAGAAATAGGTATTTGGGGAAAATAAACAGAAGAGGTAGCGCCTTGGAGCCGTTAATCTGTTCTGGGAGTGCTGCTAATATTTACCAGCTGATTTTTTTTTCTGAGTTAGGAGCTGAAAGTCAGTCTACGTTCACGGTTCTTAAATCTGGTGCAGCATAAAAATCACTTGGAAAGCTTCTGAACAACACAGATGCCTGGATTCTCTTCATACTTCCCAACTCAGGATCTCTGAAGTAGGACTCAGGCATTTAGATTTTTTTTTTTAAAAGCTGGACAGGTGATTCTTTATTTTTAAACAAATTTTAATCCTTACCCAAGGACATTGATGTACAAAGGAGAGATTGCCTCCCATAGGTGCCCAGACCAGGGACAATGTGCCCCTGGAGTGGGGATTGAATCTGCAACCTAGGTATGTGCTCAGACCGGGAACCGAACCCACAACCTTTCGGTGCGTGAGACGATGCTCCAACCAACTGAGCCAGGGCTGGACAGGTGATTTTTTTTTTTTTTTTTAAATAAAAAGCTAGCCAGGTTTGGACATCATTGCTTTAGAACAGGTTCTCAACCTTGGCACTATGGACATTTCTGGTTGGCTAAAGTCATGGAGACCTTCCTGTGCATACAGCTGCAGACCACATGTATCATGGTGGTCCCATAAAACCACAATGGAGCTGAATTTCCTGTGAGAAATGGAAGGGTTTTTGGTTCGGGAGGAATTCATTTTTCTCCGATGGGAGGTCTCTGCAGGGCGCAGCCATCGATTCCCCCTCGCTCACGGCACCGCAGCGTGGAGTGTACAGGTTACATCCCAATCAGCCAGCCTCCGACCTGGCTCAGCACAGAGGAGGAGCTTGGCCCCCCAATGCTACACACGCAGAGGGTGCTCCAGCCCACCCAGATCTAGCCTGATGGTCTCCAGAGATCACTGCTGTGCATTCTTTGTCATGAGCCTAAGACCTTGTACAAAGATGCAGGTCCACAGGAGCTACCGTAATAAGTATTAAGTGCCCGTTGGTAAACGATTTGTAAGGTAGTGTGGAGCCAGCCTGTCCTTGTATGTTGGAAATATTTTCAGGTTGTAATGAGGTAAAACATTGATCAGTTTTATTTCTGCCATTGATTCAATGCCAGAATGAGACCTTTGTGCCAGATGGGGTCAATAGAATCGAAAACAAAGTTCCAGAGTCAAAATATCGAGTCCTCGGTTCTACACCCTCTGCACGTGAAGCACCCTCTTTTAAGAAAATGAATGCCCCAAGGCTTGCCTACTCCGCTCACTGCTCCAACACACGATAGCCCAACGCCCATCGCCGTGATGGCCCCTATGTCCCTTTCCCGCTCCATCTGGATTTCTTATTCCTACTGGTCCTCAGACCAACTCTCACTCACTCCTGACCGTCGTTATCGTGGTGATCAACTCCTGAGCCACCCAGTTTCTCCTTGGCGTGTCCGATCCATCCGGCCCACATCCCTGTTCATGGAGCAGCGTGGACAGCTCCAATACCCCATTTCTGTCCCTGTCAGAAGGAAGCAGGGACAGTGTCTACAGACTCTCCAGCAGGGGTCAGTGACGTCCTAGGTCTTTCTGTTCACTCAGCACTGACTCCCTGACTCACCCAGAGCAACTTCCAGTTCTTCCCCTTATGGGAAGTACCCTTATACAGGGCACCATTTTTTAAAAAAATTTTATGCTGTATTCGTACTGTACCGTTTCTATGTTTAGCTATACCTAGATACACGAATACCAGTGTGTTATAACTGCCTATAGTATTCAGCAACATGCTGTAGAGATGTGTAGCCAAGGAGCAATAGGTGCTATACCATATATGTCTCAACAGATAAGTCATAAAAATATTCAGATGTTAATATATTAATATCAAAAATATTAATATAAGTCTTAAAAAAATTAAAGAAGCCAGTCACCAAAGAGCACATATTATGTGATTCCATTTATAGGATATGTCTACACGAGGCAAATCTGTAGAGATGGAAAGGAGAGTAGTGGTTGCCTAGGCCTGGGGTAAAATCAGGACATCGGGATGTGATGGTTACTGGGTGCGGAGTTTCTTTTTGGTATAAAAACGTTCCAAAATCATATTTTGGTGGTGGCTGCACAATTCCATGAGCACACTAAACACTTTAATTGGATGAATTGTATGACATGTGAACTAGATCTCAAGAGAGATATATAGGGAGATAGAGAGAACCTTGAAAGGTCTGAGATTTCACCCAACTATACGCTAACAAGCGAGCTTACCAGTGTCATGGATGCTGACAGAAGACATGAGACTCCCTGAGCCAGACTTGAAAGCTAATGCTCACAGCAGCTCGGGCATCAAAAGAGCTGTTCACAGCTCTGAGTATATGTAGATTCACTTCATTCACTCTCATTGTTGGGCAGGAGTCCATTCACTCAATCTCATCTGGAGTTCAGAGCTCTTTTTCCAATAATATTTTTTATGTGCCTTTCCTTCTCTTTCTTGATCAGTCCTGTCAGAAGTCTCTGAAATTTATTATTTTTTTGCAGATATGGATATATTGTTTTTTCTCTTTCATTAATCTTGTTCTGTATAATTTCGAATGTTTGAAGGGTTCTATTTTTATTTTTTGTTAGTTTCATTGAGGTATAATTCACATATAATAAAATTCACCAATCTTAAGTGTATAATCCAATGAATATTGACAAATGGACACAATGGTAAAACCACCAACACAATAAAAATTAAATATTTCCATTCACCCAAAAAGTTCCCTCTTACCATTTTTCAGTCAGTTCCTTCCCTCCTGGCTGTAAGCCCTGGCCACTACTCTCCATAGTAAGCTCTGTTATCATAGCCCTGCTTTTTCTAAAGTTTCATATGAATGTAGATAAACAGTAGGTAGTATTTTATGTATGCTTACTTTTAGTTAGGATAGTCCTGCTGTGATATATCTCTGTGGTTATACCTACCAACTGTTTGTTTCTTTTTAGCACTGAATAGTATTCCATTGTCAAAGAGACTCTTCTGTTCCATGGACTATGTGTCTACGCCACTGATCTTTTGACTGTCTTCATAATTTTGACTTTTCCAGAATGTCGTATAGTTGGAATCATATAGTAGGTGTTCTTTTCATGTGGCTTCTTTCACTTAGTAATATGCACTTAAGTTTCTTCTGTGTCTTTTCATGACTTGACAGGTTATTTTTTTTAATCATTGAATGAGATTCCATTGTCCAGACATAGTTTATTTACCCATTCACCTACCAAAGGAAATCTTGGTAGCTTCTACTTTTTGGCAATTATGAATAAAGCTGCTATAAACATCTATGTGCAGGTTTTTGTGTGGATATGTTTTCAGACGCACACATTGTATTTTTTAATCTCTAGCAGTTCAGTCTGAGTCTCATTTATATCTTCTATTTCTTTCCTCATATTCACAGTGTATATCTTCTTAAAATGTGGAGTTGATTTTTAATAGCTCTTCTGACATCCTTGTCTGTTAATTTTATCATCTCTGTCATTTCTGAGCTTGTTTTTTTTATTGATGGATTTTTTCTCTCTGGTTATGGGTTGTATTATTATTATTATTTTCTTACATAACTGATTTTTCATGATTCTGGTCACCAGTGGCTGCTGAATTTTGTTATATTTCTTTAAACATGTTTAGGCATTATTTTGCAGTTAAGTTACTTGAAATGAATTAGATATTTTCAAGGTTTGTTTTAAAGCTTTCTTAGGTGAGTCAGAGTATTAGTTTCCGCTACTGAAGAAATACCTTTCTGAAGATTCTATTTGATGTTTCAGGTATTCGGAAGGCCTTCTTACTCTGGTTGGCTTGATGATGGACTATTACTGGGCTTAAATGTGTAGAAAACCTAGATATGCCTTTAGTATTGATTACATTTTGTTACAAAGATCTGTTTTGATGTCTGTATTCCTCACCACGCAGAGCTTTTGAAGATAGATTGCACCTACTGTTAATCTTATATTCCCCAGGACCTTACCAGTTACATGCATAATTTATATATGTTTGCTAAAAGTATAAATGCAATAACAAATTGGAAAGTAGATTTCAAGAACCTTGAAGGGTCTGAGATTTCACCCAACTATAAGCTAACAAGTAAACTTACCACAGTGTCATGGATGCTTACAGAAGACATGAGACTCCGTGAGCCAGACTTGAAAGTGAATGCTCACAGCAAAAACAGCAGCTCGAGTATCAGCATGTATGCATTGACTGGTTCCTCGAGCCCCGGTCCCATAGGGCGTTGCAGCCGGTCCCAGCTGTACTGCAAACACAGAGGGTCGTGATACAGGAGAGGAATGCTGGGTCTGGGAAAGCTCCCTCTTTCCAGCAGCCTTGGTCTGGGAGCAGAGGTTCCTGAATCTTTCAAGGTTGTGTTTGCAGAGAGTAACCTTGAGATATGTCCCAGATAAGAAGTGGTTAGGGCTTTGCATTCTTGGCATAACCAGTAAGATATTTAGGAATTTGAGAGAGTCATGGAATAGTGTTTCCTAAAGGTAGAGACGGTAGCTAGATGCAGACATGCTACCTTGTGTTGTGACAATAGCAAAGCAATAAAAAGCAGACACAAGAACTCTAACGTTTTGCCTTGCTGGGTCCCTTGGTATTAGGGGTGAGTCCCCTCCTTGGCCTCCACCGTACTGTGATGGAAACTCACAATGAAACCTTGAATTATCCTGTAGAAGTTCAACCACTTAGGAAGACAGGAAATGCATGAAAACACAATACATTTAATAGAAATTCTATCTAAACCTACTTAAAATAAAGATTTGGTTCCTAAAGAAATAAAGTTCAGAAATCTAGAAAGGTAGTTATATGGAACTACTCAATCCTTGATAATGGTGGATAAAAATGCTTAAACTCACTGTGAGATTTAAGGTAATGCCATGTTGCCAAAGTCAATGTGTATCCATATTACTAAAAATTGTATTTTTCACATACTTGCCAGATGCTTATGTATGTCTGTTTGACTGCTGATTGCCATACTTTAAATAAATACATTTTACATTTTATCTGCCTTGACATTTTTAGATGCTGCTAAGGTTAGCAGCTCTTCCCCTTCATCATCAGTGATGGGACCCTTAGCGATGGCTGTTTGGTCCTTAAAGCAGTCCTTCATTTCAACGACATCGCGCGTAACAGCCACACAGTCATCCATAATATGATCCGAATCCCTTATTGTTGGACACTTACATTATTTCTAGTTTACGTTGTCATAAAAAATGCTGTACTAAATAGCCCTGTTGCTAGATCTTTGCCGACAGCCACAATAACGTCCTTAACAGAAATTGCTGGGGGTGGGAGAGCGGCTGCGGGACAGGGGAATGCCAGAGGAAAGGGTAAGAAACACTTTTAAGGCTTCAGACATAGTTTTCACATTGCCCCAATGAACATTCCTGCCACAAGTATGTGGCAGTTCTCAGCTCCCACTTCCTCGTTAACACTGAGTATTAATTTGAAAAAAAAAATGGTGAGGTTTAACTGCATCCAAGTAGAAAAGACATCTTCTCTTAGGGAGTGGTAGAGTGACGTGCCAACACAGGCATGCGGAGTGAGAGCATCGCCAGGTTTGCGCTGCCTCCTCGTGGCACCTGAAACCCGGCGGGACAGAAAACAGTCCAGGTGAAAACAGCCTAACAGGTCATAAATGTTCATTTATTTAGGGCTACGTTCTAGACAGGGAGTGGCACAAATGTAGAAAGCAATGGGCCTGACTTCAGGATGTTGGGGGATATGGCAACTAGGGGAAAATTATTCTTACCCATAAATATATAGCACATGGCATGACACACATTATACTATGAGAAATGATTTATTAAACTGAACGAGAACTCGGGAATATTGACGTTAAGATGGAGGATTCTGAGGGGGGATCCTACGCAGCTTCCTTGAAGGGACAATGGAAACTACTGTATTTTATGTATTTATTGAATAACATCTGTTTCTCCTACAAGATGGGGAAAGCAACGAGGCACCAAGAGATTAAGAGATCTGCCCCATGTCTGTCTTCTCCGGTAATGGTTTCACCGAAAAGAAAATTCTTAATGGTAATTATACACTCTGGATCTTAGATTGGTTGGGTGCAGCAGAGTTAATTTTATTTAATTTTTTCCCATTGCCATTTAACCCCCTTATACACCTGCTTCCCTGCAGTCACCACACTAGACTGTGTCCATGAGTCCTTTCTCTTTCTGCTCAATCCCTCCGCCCCCTAACCACCACTCCCCCAGAGCTGTCGTCCTGCTTTCTATCCGTCAGTCTGTCCATATTTTCTTGTTCGTGCAGTTTGTTCATTAGATTCCACATGTGAGTGAAATCGTGTGGTGTTTGTTTTTCTCTGACTGGCTTATTTCACTTAGCATAGTAATCATTTTACTTTTGTGTTGTTCCCGTGTGCAAAACACTGGGCTCCCTATTAGGGACAAAGCAGGGAAGAGATGCAAAGGCAAATGCCACAGTTGCCGCTCTAAAAGAAGTTGCCAGTCCCTGCTGATCTCCAGAGTTCCACCCTCTGCTCTGTTCAGGTGTTCCCGGTATTCCCATCTACTCCCAGGGCTGCAGATACCACCAGCACAGTCGTGCATCTGCTCCTTCCAACTTTCATTTCATACTCACGAAGGGAAAGCGAGATGCTCGGCGTTGTTTCTATGACACTCGATGTTGTAGGAGAAACAGACACCAAATAGTCACAGAAAGACATATATTTGCACACTAGGAGAAGTAAGGGGAAACGTCTGGGTTGCTATGAGAAAATATAACTTGGTAGTTCAATGGTACTTACTTTTTTTTGTTCTCCTATCCTTAATGCTCTCATATCTCCAATGATGGATTGATAAACTGAGGACTTGACTGGCTTCTTCAGTCTAAATGTAAGGCCACAGAAGGTTAGAAGGTAAAATGATAGAAAATGATAAACCAAGGCAAATACCAGCTACATGAAAGTTGGCATGGTTAAATCAATACCAGGCAAAATAAGACTTGAAGGCAACATTTTTCTGGACAGGAAGCAGGTTATGATAAATTGATAAAATGGTAAATTCATCAGGAAGAAATTTGAAATCTTTATGTACTTTATAACTTACATTCAAAATACATAAAGAAAAAACTGTCAGGCTTACATGAAGCTGACAAAAGTCACTTTCTGTCACTGATACAGCCGATGAAAATGCCAATAAGCATATAGAACATTTGGACACAATGAACAATTTGATTTAATGGATATATATTTAAAAAATGGCCGGACACTAAGCCGTGAAGCAGTCTCAAGAAATCCTAAGTAACTGGTATGGGACAGACCACATTTTCTGATCATAACGCAATTAATGAAAGTCAGCTCTAAATGAGTGTTAAAAAGCTAACAATATACTTCCATATATCTGGAAATTAAAACATTATCTTTGAGCCATTGACTACAAACAAATCTGTATAGGAATGAGAAAAACTCAAAACTGGAAATAATGAAATTGTGCCATAAAAACAAGGGATACAACTAAAGCAGTACTTACAGAAAGAGGCTAAAATATTGACAGTAAATACTCAACAGAAGAAGTTGAAAGTAAGTACTGTAGTATAACTAACTCAAAGAAATTTTCAAAAACAAAAGAATACAGATAAGGAAATATGAAGTGGAAAACAATTAGAACAAGAAAAACCATTAGAGGAGAGGAACCAGATTTGTCAAAAAGAAAAGTGAGAAGACATAAAAAAAATACAGAGTAAAGGAAGAAATGGTCACACACAAGTTTAAAAATAATATGCTTGTATTATTAAAACTGTATATCAATAAATTTAAAAAGCTAGGGGAAATAGATAAATTGATAGAAAAATAAGTGACAAAATTCATGCAAGGAATAGAAAACCTGACTAGACCTGTGAGCATGGAAGAATTTATATGGAAGTCAAAGATTTTGTCTTCAAAATACTCATGCCTAGATGGCTTTATAGCTGAGTTCCTATTCTTTCAAGGAACTGTAATTAATGTGTAATATAAATTGCTATAGAATACAGAAAAATAGAACTGCACAGCTCATTTATTGAGGACTAGTGCAATTTTTTTCTTTGTTTTTAGTTACTATTTGACACTAGTTAATATTTGACACTATTACAGATGTCCTCATTCTCCAGCTTCCACCCAGGCCCCACCCCCTTCCCTCCAGCCATCACCACCCTGTTTGTCTGTGTCTTTAGGTCACGCATGCATGTTCTTTGGCTAATCCCTTCACCTTCTTTCATCCAGTTCCCTCTCCCCTCTGACAGCTGTCCGTCTGTTCCATATGCCCATGCCTGTATTTCTCTTTTGTTCATTTTCTTATTTCATTTATTAGACTCCACATGTGAAATCATATAAATTAACTTTTTTCTTTCTTTCGAAATTTCAAATTTACAGGAAAGGTACAAGAAGAGTAGAAAGGACACGCCCTTCCTCCCCCCATAACTTGAGGGGAAAGAGCTGACCACGGCCAAGTCATCCCCAGCACTTCGGTGTCTATTTCCTACAAGCAGGGGCTTTCTCCCATATAACCCCAAAATGCCCACTGGGTTCAGGAAATTAGCATGATAAATAACTACTATCTAAGGCATAGACTCCATTCAAATTTCTTCCAAATAGAGAAACAGAATTAAAAGCAGTAATATTCCTAAATAGCTGCTTAACAACTGTTCACTAAATGGCCATTACTTTCACTAATCTGTAAATTCACTGGGGGCCCCAGGGTTTCTACCTTGGGCAGCCGCAGTCCGTCCTCTGCAACCTTTGCCCAGTAAGACAAATAGGGTGACCGCACCGTGATGTGCCACACTCACAAGCAAGCTACAAGCTCTGCACCGCTCTAGCCCAGGCACGCCCCCCACCCCCACCCGTATAAGGCTCTAACCGAGGCTTTAGCCTATTCCTGAGAGACACGCTGTGGGGTCGCCCACCTGGAGCTCGGAGCTCAGATGGGGCACAGCCCTTCCTGGGCCCCACGCGGCAGCCTCCCCCACCCCCAGGCTTGATTGGGTCCGGGAGTTGGGGGTGGGGCGGGAGGAAGTGCAACCAGTGGCGAGCTTGCTCTGTGCATGCGCCTTGGGGCCTGCAAGGGGCGAGACGGGAACCTCAACTTGCCGCCATATTGGGCCTTCGCACCTTCTTGGAGCTTTGGGAGGACCGGGCTGACCCGCGCTGGTGACTCAATGTAAGTCCAGGCTCTGCCTATTTCGGGTGCGGGCGTTATCGTTCCTCCCTGTGGTCCCTTGAGCCGTGTGGCTTTGGCCTCAGAAGAGTGGCGCCAGCTCCCGGCCGCCTGTGGCGGGATGTCCTGGGCTCCTGCCGGTCTCCCTGTGTCCTAACGGCCTCTGCGGCTCAGCCCGGGTGGGTGGGGGGTGCCGGGTTTAGAGCAGGTTTGCCCCAGGTCGGGTCGGGGGCCTGTTTTTATGCGCGGAGAGCCAAAGGCATGAAGTTGGCGTGTGGACGCGCTCTTCTGACGGACTTTGTTTCTGCCGAGCCGCTTCATTATTGAAATTCTTCAGTACACGTTCAGAAATAACTTTTTCCCTTTTGGAATTTTAAAAAAGAAATAGATAGAAGCCCAGGGCAGCATGTAAGCTAAAAACAAGGTCGCGTTAATCCGCGTCAGTTTCGCCAGTACTGTCTCCTAACTGACCCTTCACCGGTGCATCTGCTGGCCCCACGCACGCACGCCCCACCCCCCCACGCCCCACCCCCCCCACCACGCCCCCCACAGGTCTCGAGCTCCAGACACATTACTCCCACCCTGCCCAGCCCAACCGGTGCCAATAGATTGAGGTCACCGCTTTTTAAGAGCTCTGTAATGTATTCTGATGTTCCACTATTAATAAGCATTTGGGTTGTGGGGTGCGTATGGGTGTGTGTTTTGCAGCTTCCCTTAGAGTATGATTGAAGTGCAACAATCTGCACGTTAAGTGTAGAATTCGGTGACTTTTAACACATACCTACATGCAGGAAAGCACTAATCAGGACAGACATCTCCATCACTCCCCAAAGTTTCTTCTGGGCCCCACCTCACAGCACTGAACTGCTTTCTGTAATCATAGGTTAGTTTGCATTTTCTAGGATTTTGTATGCATGGTGGTAACCAAAGAAGAGGCTCAAGTGATAATAAAGAGCAAAGGCTTATTTGAGCAAAAAAGAATTGCAACCTAGGAGACACAAGTTCAGTAGCAACTCAAGCGGCACTGTGGAAGAAACAAAGAAAGGCAGGAATTTCTAAGGGCAAAAAACCGGAAAATGTAATTACTTCATGCAAATGAAGGAGGATTGCTGGCTATGTTAACGGGGATTGGTTAGTTCCAATATGCAAATGAGGGAGGTGAAACCGAGGAGGAAGGGGGTGGAGTCTCTATGTGTCCTTGCAGCAGTGGTTCCAGCATGTTTTGGGGATCAGCCTTAAAAGGTTTAGCAGCAGGTTGAGCAAGTTAATAACAGCTCTCAGAGCTGAGGCACTAAGGTGCCCCACTTCCTCAGTAGCCTTCTGACTCTTATTTTAAATGTCTCTCTTAGTGATACTTACTCCATTTCATTTTTTCCCACTATCAATGGAGTGCGATTCTCAGCTTTCTTTCCCTCGGAATAATTATTTTGAGATTCTTCTATGTTGTGGTGTGTACTAATACTCTGTTGCTTTTTACTGCTAAGAAGTTTCCATTGTAGAGCACACAGGCATTACGTGGTTCTGTTTGTGCTTAAATAACAGACTATAGTTGTTCAGATTTGGTTGGGTATTTTGCAGACTTTTTTTTTGTTGTTGTTTCAAATGAGTGTAGCAAGCTTCACACTTTAAAGAAAGCAACTGACAATGTTTATCAATGACAAAGTTTAAGCTTTAAAGGCAGACTTAGGAAGTTGGGAAACTTGTGCCTATCTATACCAGCAAGCTCCAGGGCTTCCCCCACATCTGAGCTTTCTGATGAGGTTGGTGGTGATGTTAATTAGATTTGCGGTGTTGGTCATTGCAACACGTCAATATATGGAGGTTCTGCATAACTCTGAATCCATACACAAATCAATGCAATATTTTAAAAATCATTCACTTTACAAATTCTGCTAATATGCAAGGTAGACCAAGGGACTTTAAGGTAACAAAGTACCAAAAGTTTGTTTATATGGTTTAATATTCCATTTTTAAATAACTTGTAAGAAATGAGCACTCATTGAGTTTTTGTGAATATCAAATAACAATATTCTCGGTTATAAGAAAAAGCTCTTAAAATACTTTCTTTCTCTAACTACTGAATTTTTTGGACTGTAAGATGCACCAGACCATAAGACGCATGTAGGTTTTAGAGGGGGAAAATAGGAAAAAAAATTTTGAAGCAAAAAATGTGGTAATGTATTTAATAACGTAAATAACATAGGCCACTGGCCCTCCCCACCCCCCTGCAAGCCAGGTAAGCTACCTTTGGACTATAAGATGCACCCCCATTTTCCTCCCAAATTTGGGGGGAGAAGTGTGTCTTATAGTCTAAAAATACAGTATATGTCTGTGTGTGGTCAGACTTTATTCACATACTTGACTCAAAGCAACCTACTGCAGCACATTGGAAGCAGAAGCAGCTATGAGAATCAAGCAATTTTCTGTTGATCAGACATTGAGGTTTTGAAAAATAAAATTAGAAAGAAAAAAATAAAATTAGTTTCATAAACTATTTAATGTTTAATGGGCTTATTTTTAAAATTAATAAATATTTTAAAAGTTTGTTTTTGTTTCAAATATGATAAATGTTGACAGGTTAGAAGCCACATAAACAAAGACTCTTTGAGGTCTGTCTTAGCTCGTGCTGCTATAGCAAAATACCTTGAACTGGATGGCCTGTACTCAACAGAAGTTTATTTCTCACAGCTCTGCAGTCTGAGAAAGGCTAAGATAAAGGTGATGGCAGATCTTGTGTCTGCTGAGAGCCTGCTTCCAGGCAACCTATAGATGGCTGTGTACTCCTTGTGTCCTTACATGGCAGAGAACAGAAAGAAAGATCTCTTGTGGCTCTTATAAGGGCAGTAAGCACATTCATGAACATTCTGTCTCATGACCTCTCTGATGCTAATTACTTCCCAAGGACTCTGCTTTTTAATACCTTCACATTGGGGGTAGAGTTTCAACCTAGGAATTTAGGGTAAGGCACAAACATTCAGTCCATAATAGGACCCTTAATATTTAGGAGTATGAGCCTGAGACCAAGCATTTGAGAAGCAATAATTTAATAAAACATTTTTTTTTTTTTTTTTTGGTGCTAGAGAAAGAAAGGTTCAGGAGGTACCTAGAATCTCCTAAATTAGGGGAAGTTTGTAGATTCAAATGAAGTGGGCAGGAAAGACTTCACCTACAAGGAAACATTCTGACAAAAGCTTGAAGGAGGTGAGGGAGTAAGTTTTTTCTGGGAGCAGTAAACCCCAAACCCAGAGCCAAGACCTTTAAGGAACAGGGTGGCACCGTAGCTGTGGTACAATGTGAGTAATAGGGATAAGAGAAGAGAAAATGTGTGTGTATAGGGTGGGGGGTCATGGTGGCATTGGTACTGGGTAGTCGTGTAGGACTTCATAAGCCATTATGATGGCTTTAGTTTTCACCCTGAGTGAAATTAGGAGCTACTGATTTTTTTTTTTTTTAAGCTGAGAATAGTCGTAGTCAAGGAGTGGGGCAAGGGGCATTGGGTAAGGTAAGATTGAGAACAGAAGCAGGAATACAAGTTAGAAATCTGGTATTACAGATTATAGAGGAAGGTAGTTTGAACTAGATAGCAGAGCAGAAGAAAGTGTCAGATATTTAGTCTGAGCAGATCTTTTGTGTGGTAGGTCATATTGATTTTAAATTTGTTATAGCTGTACTCTTTTGCCTGTGATTTTGAAATTTTTAATATTTTTTGGTAGCCTCTAGGTCATGAATATCTTTTATCTTCATTTTTTTAATTTGAACAATGAAAATATTAATGTGAAGATCAGTTAAACTAATGTAATGAGACCTTTTAAAAATATTGAATATATAATAATTTTTTCTGAATTGTTCAAGTCTGATCTTCAGATACACAAGGGTAGGAACTCTATCCATGACACTGAGGACCTCATGGTTTTATTGAGCAAGCACTGGAGAGGCAGGTGAAGGAGACTGATTGAAATCCGTGGACTATTTTTGTGTATGGTGTAAGTTGGCGATTGAGTTTCATTTGTTTACATGTAGCTGTCCAGGTCTCCCAACACCATTTGTTAAAGAGGCCATTTTTACTCCATTTTATGCTTCTGCCCGCTTTGTCAAATATTAATTAACCATAGAGACTTGGGTTTATTTCTGGGCTCTCTGTTCTGTTCCATTGGTCTATGTATCTGTTCTTATGCCAGTACCAGGTTGTTTTGATTACGGTGGCCTTGTAATACAGTTTGATATCAGGTATTGTGATCCTTCCTACTTTGTTCTTCTTCCTCAGAATTGCTGCAGCTATAAGTTAGGGGTTATTTATGGTTCCATACAAACTTTTGAAATGTTTGTTCTGTATCTGTGAAATATATCATTGGTACTTTAATAGAGATTATGTTGAATCTATAAATTGCTTTGGGTAGTATGGACATTTTGATGATGTTAATTCTTCAAATCCATGAACATGGTACATACTTCCATTTGTTTGTGTCTTCCTTAATTTCTTTCTTCAGTGTTGTGTAGTTTTCTGAGTATAGGTCTTTTACCTCGTTGGTTAGGTTTATTCCTAAGTACTTTATTTTTCTTGTTGCTATATCAAATGGGATTTTTTCCTGATTTTTGTTTCTGATGTTTCATTGTTGGTATACAAAAATGCCCTTGATTTCTGAATATTGACTTTGTATCCCACTGTTTTGTCAAATTCACTTATTAGGTTGAGTAGTTTTTTTGGTGGAGTCAATAGGATTTGCTATGTACACTATCATGTTATCTGCAAACAAGGACAGTTCTGCTTCCTTCTTTCCAGTTTGGATGCCTTTTATTTCCTTTTCTTGTCTGATTGCTGTGGCTCGGACTTCCAGTACTATGTTGAATAGGAGTGGTGAAAGCAGACATCCTTGTCTTGTTCCTGATCTTGGTGGGAAGGCATGGGTGGAACTGGTGAGCGTTATGCTAAGTGAAATAAACCAGGTGGTGAAAGACAAATACCATATGATCTTACCTTTAAGTGGAACCTAATCAACAAAACGAACAAGCAAGCAAAATATAACCAGAGATATTGAAATTAAGAACAATCTGACAGTAACCAGAGGGGAGGTGGGAGGGGATAATGGGGGAAACGAGTGAAGGATTTTCAGGGACACCTATAAAGGACACATGGACAAAACCAAGAGGGGAGTGGGATCAGGGGAGGGAGGTGAGGATGGCTGGGATTGGGGGAAGTGACGGGGGGGGGGTAAATGCAGACAACTGTACTTGAACACCAATAAAATAATTTAAAAAATAATAAAATAAAATAAAATAATAAAAAAGAGAAATCCATGAACTATGTTATCTGTGTACCTGAATAAGAATCTTTTCCATAGTGAGACCCTTTGGTGAGCATTACATGGTACCTACAAATTTTTTCCCATATGTCAGTTTTTAGAGGCTCAACCACATACTTCTTCAGACATCCTTATAAGATAATCTCCTGCAAGACTAGAGGATTACTAATCATCCTGAAGAAACTATTAGGTATTGCCAGTTAATGTGCAGAGATTAACTCAAGTAATTTGTTCTACAGGGAAAGTAGATGCACCAGTAGTCTCATCAATTGTGAATATTTCCTTGTGTTTCTCAGGTTAGTTCCCCCCTGGGTTGGGATGCAATGTGTTAGCAGTCTATTTCTGGAACTTACTAGCATCAAGTCAGAGCATGTGCAAACCAGGCTCCGATTTTTGTCACCCTTCTGCTGTTGGGCCATTTGTATTTGAGGGGAGGGAGAGAGCTGTGGAAAAGGCTTCTGATGGACTGAATAATCCGATCATGCAACTTCCTTAGGTCTTTGGGCCTTCTTTGCCCTAACATGGTATAGACCACCTTCACTTAATGCAGGGATCCTTCTGGCTGCATGTGCTTTTTGTGCTTGAAAAGAGTGTTGTGGTTCTGAAAGATTTATGTACTTTTTTTTTTTTCCCCCATTTACTAAGGTAAATGGTCACATGACTCTTTGGATGACTGCCAAAAAGAATTTTCTTGTTATACTCCAGCACAGGATCCTTTCTTAAGAGCACCTGGTCGTCATTCATGTAAGGAATTATAGGTCTATAAACAGACAAAAATCTGGAAATTGGGTGAAGGCCTGTCCCCTTAAGTAATGGTGGCTTAAGAAGGCCTATCTTGTTCTGAAGTGTTTTGGTTTATTCCAGTCAAAATCTTCAGTGTATTGTCCATTGATTTTATTCTTAAGGATTCCAGGGTCCAGTAAGCGTAGCCTGGAATCTGTGTAGATCACACCGTGCTGATTGCCACAAAATGCTAATTATTTAGGATGAAATGAAAACCGTAGTCAGAACTCTGAAGTTCCTAAATCTTACCTCTTTCCCTGGCTTTCCCATGCCTATTTCCATTTGGACTGAGATTTTAAGTCTTAGAAAGGTCTGTTCTGTTATTTTTAACTCTGAGATAACATTTATGCTTTGATAAGATTTTTATATTCTTGTCCTTCATGCTCCTCTTTCATCTTTTTATTCTTGTCCCCTGAATTTTGGTGTATTCTCTCAAAAATGTATTTCTACCCCATCTATCTTTATTTTGTGTTAACTTTTCCCATGCAGTTAAAATTTCTTTCTAATTAACTGATCTAAGCGAGAGACAGACAGACACTGATTTGTTGTTCCACTCATTTATGCGTTCATTGGTTGCTTCTTGTCTGTGTTCTGACCAGAGACTGAACCTGCAACCCTGACGCACTGGGACAGTGCTCCAACCAACTGAGCTCTCTGGCCAGGGCTCCCATGCAGTTTTAAATTTCTTATGTGTGTATACTTCTTCCTAATCTTAGGTGTGGCATTTTAATAACTACTTAGCCATATAAAAATGCATTATTCTCTTTTGACCTTTTTGAAAGCAGGAATTAGACTTTTGAAAAACAATTCTCTGCTGTTTCCTTTCAGTACATTTATTCCTTAGGGGAGCATTTCCTTGTTTTTTTTAAAGTGGTTTCCTTATTTTTCTTTAGGTTCCATGTTTTTCTCATCCTCATAAAAAGAAATTGATAATTGTCAGCTGTTAACTCACATCCAAAAACGCGTTGAGCTGTATCCTGTTATAATAGATGTTGGTTCTCGCATGAATTTGTGGAATATTTATAGTTCTGAATGTTCACCTTGCCATTTAAAAAATGCTAACAATGTAGAGAAAGGGAGCAGAACTGTAGGGAACTTTGCCTCTGTGCTAAAGAATTCTCCTCCTCCTCCTCTCCTTCCTCCATCTTTTTGTGGCCAGCCATGCCAGTAGCAAGGCCTGGATGTACCTTACCTGCCTCAAGATCTTTCGTGGAAAGGCCTGGGTTTCCTTTTTCCTTTCCAGGACTCAGCCTGTTGCCCTCGATCAAAGAAGAATCCTGGAGTTGTGTAGTGTTGCCGATAGGGTCCCAGTATTACTAGACACAGAGTGGGGAGTGTGGACAGTGTCCCCTATTGGGTCTCCATCTGCCCTTGCTTCTAGCACTCACTTCTTTGAGTTACGGGTTGTTGGAAGAAGTCTGCATGAGGGAAAGTAGTTTTCTCGTAGGAGCAGGAGGTCTTAAGTGGGCTTTTTTTGGCTTCCCTCTATTGTACCACATCTGCCTAATGGCTAGTAGAAATTTGTTAGTTACTGGAAAGTAAAGATTATTCTTCTTTGTTTTACAGTGATTATACACACACACTATATATATATTTCCTATGTTTGTATTCTTGTTATTTCAGTAGGAAAATATGGAGGACAATGAATGGTTAGATGCATTTTGTTTATCTATCATCTTATCCTGTGTACGTAATTTTTATTAACACTTCCAATTTGATAAATACAGGGATAGAATTATTTTTAAGGTTTATCTTTACATACCAATTTTATATAAGGCTAATCTCATTTAATTTTTATAGCTAATTGTCCAGAAGCTAATTAGTACTTATTTGCTTTTTAGAACATGAATCCTTCATCTCCATTACCAACGTTTTTAGATATGGATATGACAATATCACGTATAGAAATTTGTCCAAAGGACATTCTGGTGAGATTTCAAGGCAGAAGTAATACTGAATGTGAATTTGACTACCACATATTGCAAAGGGAAATACAGCATGTTCCAAAAGTAAAAAATAATGTGGACATTAATGAATTTTGTTTGGTAGAAGAAAGAGTATCTGGAGAATGGCAGAGAGGAAGAGTTTTGGAAAAGAAAAATGAACTCTATACGGTGCTCCTCATAGATCATGGAGAAGAACTAAGAGTCAGCAGTATGCACGTCTCTTCAGCCTGTGGCAAGTTATTTGAACTGCCACCACGGATAGTTTTTGGTATTTTTGCGAACATACTACCAATTGGAGAAAAATGGTCTCCTAGGGCTTTGAATTACTTCAAGTCATTAGTAGGACTGCAGGTGAAAGGCTGTATGCAAGCTGTGTTTCCTGGTCAAATGATTCTTCTTGAAGTGCCAAAAATTTTATCCCAGGTTCTTGAATTAAAACTAGGAAGACTTATTGATGGGGATTCATTTTGCCTTCTGGTTGAAATGTTAAAAGAGTTTCCACAACAAATGCCTGATTTATTACAACATAAGAGCCCTGAATTGGCGTTAACTCATAACGGCACTTCACTTAATATCCAACATGTTTTAGATAATTTGCGGCCATCTTTGTCAATCGGTAGCACTGAAAGTGTAAAGGTGTCGTCTGCATTGAGCCCAAGTAAATTTTATTGTCAGTTAATTAAATGGATTCCAGAGTTGGAAGACTTGACCGTTTGCATGAATTTGCATTATGACATTATCAGTCAAGAGAGCAGCCCCGTGTGTGATAACTTTGGGCTGCTTTGTGTTGCCAGGCGGCGAGACGGGCAGTGGCACAGAGGCGTCCTTCAGCAGCTCCTGCCCGATAATCAAGTGAGAGTTTGGTTTATGGATTATGGCAGTAGCGAGGCTATCCCGTCAACTCATGTAAAAAAACTGAAACAGGATTTTATTTCAGTGCCATTATTTTCATTTCCATGTTCTCTGACATATTTACATAATCCAAATGTGGATGCAAGAAAACTTCAACTCAGAGTATTTAAACAAGCTTTGTTAGGGCAAATAGTATATGCACACATTGATTGGCTTAATAAGGATGAACATGTGTATTATGTAACATTACAAACTCAAGAGTCTACAATTCATTCTGAGTATCTGTTGAAAACTCTAGGCACACAAGTACTTTGTCCAGTGTCTGATTTAAAAATCTCTAATATGTTGAGAGACACTAGGGCTTTTGATGTAAACAGCTTTGCAGTTGAGAGTTTTATCGGAAATACTGAACAGTTGATAGACTCTTTAAATAAAAACAATACTTTGAAAGTAGATTTTCCTATTAAAAATATAGAAATGCAGATAGACACTGCCTACATAGCTTCTGTGGCATATGTATTAAACCCATCAAATTTCTGGGTACGCATCAATGAACATCAGAATGAATTTCAAGATGTGATGAAAAATATAAACAGATTTTATGATATACATGAAAATGATGAACTAATTCTAAGAAATCCAGAGCCTGGCTTATTTTGTTGTGCAAGATATAGCAAGGACAGATGTTTTTACAGAGCTGTCATCACTGAAATTAATGGTTCTAAGATTGATGTTTATTTTTTGGATTATGGAAATACTGATTCCATACCATTTTTTGATGCAAGGACTCTGCTTCCAGAGTTTTGTGAGTTGCCTGCCTTAGCCATGTGCTGTTCCCTTGCACATATATTTCCTGTTGAAGATATATGGGTGAAGGCAGCAACTGATTATTTTAAAAAAATTATCTTGAACAGAGCAATTTTGCTTCAAGTTATAGGAAAAAAAGATGACAAGTACACTGTAAATATCCAGAGTATCGAAGCCTCAGAAAATATGGATGTTGTCTCTCTTATGGTACAAGCTGGGTTTGCAGAATATTGGAAAGTAGAGCCGGAATGTTATCCACAGTCTGTAAATCAATGTCCGATCTTAAATTTAAAATCTAAAAACAAAGTTAATATTAAAAAGATCTTATCTGCCCTTCCTAAAGAACGTAAACCTAAAAAGTCTTATTCAAGTAAGCTAAAAGAAAGTAATTTGTCTTTGTTAAAGTCGCCAGCTGTTAATTTCTCAAATTTAAAAAACCCTTTCACCTTGCCTGTGGATCCTGAGTCACCATGGCCTTACAAAGAGTATATGTTTAAACCGGGAACAGTCCTTGAAGTTAAGTGTTCTTATTCTTGTGGCCCAGGTGACTTTTCATGCCAGCTTCAGTGTAAGTTAGAAGACCTAAAATTACTGATGGAACAAATTCAGACTTACTATAGCATTCATTCTGATCCTTACCAGATTGGGCAGATTGCTTGTGTTGCTAAGTATTCCAAAGATGGGAGGTGGTATAGAGCTGCTGTTTTGACTCACGTATCAAATAAAGAAGTTGATGTAATATTGGTTGATTATGGTTATCAGGAAAGAGTTTTAATTAAAGATCTTTGTGCAATTAACCCGCATTTTCTTTTTTTAGAAGGCCAAGCCTTCAGATGTAGACTTAACCATTTAGTTGACCCCAGTAGTTGTAAATTATTAAGTTGGACAGAAGAAGCATACAGAGACTTTGGGAGATTTATTTCTTTATCTAGAGGGTTATTGACTTGTGTCATCTGTGCCTTGATTATTTTACATTCAAATCACTTATGTAATTTGGTGGATTTACAATCTCCACTTACTTGTGCAAAAGAATTTCTTATTAATCATGGCTCTGCCAAGTATAGTACATTATCAAAGTCATTCCCATCTTCAGTTAGTCTTTATAGTTACTGTTATTCCTCCTTTAATATAAAGATTGGAAGTGAGGAAGAAATGTATATTTCCCATATATATAGTCCCAAAAAGTTTTATTGCCAACTTAGTAGAAATAATAAAGACCTAGAGATGATAGAAACAAAAATCACTGAGATCAACCTCAACAGTTGTCCAAAATATTCTGGCAAAAAGAGATTGTGCTTATGTAAATATGCAGAGGATGGCCTCTCTTATAGAGCTTTAGCAGTGCCAAAGTCAGGTTCATTTTCTGACTTTCTGGTTTATTTTGTGGACTTTGGAAATAAGCAATTAGCAGAAGGACGTATGTTGAGGGCTATTTCTGATCAGTTTCCAGAGCTGCTGTATACACCTGTGCAAGCTGTTAAGTGCTTTTTGTCAGACCTTAGAGATGTAGACATTCCAGCAGAAATCAGCAGCTGGTTTGAAGATAATTTCTTGGGGAGACCATTAAGGGCAGTAGTATTGTCCAGGGAGTCAGATGGCCAGCTTGGTGTAGAATTGTTTGATGGGTATCAACATATAAATCAGAAAATTAAAATGCTGCTGCATGCCTATGGAAAAAAACATTGTGACCCAGGACACTGTGTGGAAAAGGGTCATAAAGTAAATGAGAATAAGAGACTTGCTGTTTCTTTGAAAGGCAAAATAGAAAACTGTCACCATGATATGATGAATAAAACTTGTCTAGTAACATATTCTGAAAGCAAAATATGTCAGTTAATGAATTCCAAAAGTATATATGCCAGGCTTTTGAAACCATCAGTTTGTTATAAAATTGAACCTGGGTCTAAAAACAAAGTAAAGAGGTCTTTGAACAGTGGACTTAAAGGTGTAAAAATTGTCCCTGGATCCGCACATATTCCTGATGAAAGTGCCATGGGTGAGACATCAGCAAGGGCTATGTCACAGTCTTTTATCAGAGAATTACATCAAGTAACCTCACAGAACCTGTGCAGTCTTGCAAGACCACAGATCAAAGACCTTCCTCAACCCAAAATTTGCTTGAATGCCAAAGTTAAAGGATATGTTTCTAATATCAGTAATCCAGCAAGTTTCCATATTCATCTTGCTGAGAATGAAAATGTAATCATCAGACTTGCAGATGCTCTAAATGAAAGAAGAGCAGATATAGTGAGAGAGAGGAAATCAGTTCAACACAGAGTGGGAGATCTTGTAATTGCAGAATACTCTGCTGACAGTGCCATTTACAGAGCAGTAATTAAGAAAATTTTGCTAGCAAGTTTATTTGAAGTGGAATTTATTGACTATGGCAACACTGAAGTAGTAAACATATCTAAAATTTACGAACTTAAGAGAGAATTCTTAACTATTCCTCAGCTAGGAATCCATTCTTTCCTTAGCGGAGTGAAGTGGAATGAGCCTGGCGAAATATGGGACAGCAAAATGGTAGATTACTTTGCTTCCAGAGTAAGTGACAGAACAGTTTCTTGTGAATTTTTGAAAAAGCATGAACAGAAGTGGGAAGTAAATATGATTTGTGATGAAAAGTGTGTCATTAATGAACTACTGAAATGGACAGCCTTTTCAAAATTACAGAAAACGGTATTGCAGATGCCTCAGGGGGTTTCTCAGAAGGTGAGCCCTGGTGATGGGAGTGAAATAAAGAAAGGAGGACCCAGCGAATATGAAAGTCCTGCGCTTCATCAGCCATCCCGCGAACAGCTGGCTGCTATCCCTTTTGAGCACTTAAAACCTGGACAACTTGAAGAGGCTGAAATACTCGATGTTTCAAAAAGTGGGGCGTTTTACGTGAAGTTATCTAAAAATAAAAAGAAATTATCGGATTTGACAGAATCAATTGCTGAAGAAATAAGACAGCCTTTTTCATCAATGGAAAATATTGAAAAAGGCTTAGAATGCTTGGCAAAATCTGAAAATACTTTGAAGTGGTATCGATCAAAAGTAGAAAAAAAGCATGCCGATGAGAAAGTGCTTGTTTTTTTAGTGGATTGCGGTAGATATGAAATCGTGCCTGTATGTAATATCAGGGCGCTCAGAAATGAGGTCAGAAATATTCCAAGACAAGCTGTGCCTTGCAAATGGATTTGGTCTGAAAATTTTAGGGACATGCCCTTTGAGTCCACTGTGCATTCATTTGCTCATTTGGGAATAGACATCCTTTTCCTGAAATATGTGGACTCTGCCTGGGAAGTAGAAGTTTTGGTAGATGGCCTGTTACTTCTGGAATTTTTAAGCTCAAGTACAGCTCATGTTGAAGAACACAAACTTAGATCTTCAGAAATTGTTTTCGAGGTGGCATCTAAGACTCCAGTGTCACTGTGCACAACAAGGTCGTTTACCAGGGTGCTGCTCGAAAATGGGAGGCGGTACCCTGGCACTGTCACGGCTGTTGCCGATCCGTCAAACTTCTGTGTTCAGTTGGAAGATTTCTTTGACACAATGAAATCTGTCTTTACCTTGCTTTCTGATCTGCCAGAAAACTTACCAACAGTGTCTCCAGAGCACATACTTCCTGGTTCTAGTTGTTTGTTCAAATGTGAATTGGAAGATCAATGGAATAGAGTGGAAATTTCTGAAGTCTCTGATCAGTCTTTACTTATTGTGTTGATTGACTATGGATTTTCCATTTGCATACCTTACTCAGATGCGAACAATCTTAAAGTTGTTCCCGAGGAACTTCTGAATTTGCCAAGGCTAAGTTATCCTTGTGTCTTACATGGTATCTTACCCGCTAAAGGGAAATACTGGGATGACGAAGCCAAAAATTTCTTTCTAGATTTCCTGAGTAAACCAGGCTTAGTTTTCCAGTTTAGGGAATACAGTTTTGAAGCAAAACTGAAAGTAGATGTCATTTGTGACAAGAACAGTCTGGCAGGTATCTTAGTTGCATCTGGTCTTGCAGTGTATTCTGAAGATTCAGATCATCTCGACATTACTTCTGTTGGATCAACTAAAATGCAACATGAATTACAGGGGAAGCCTGTTTGCCCGTTGTTAGGTCAAAATTGTTACAAAAGAGAAAATGTCAATTGTTTATGCACCAAGAAACAGAAGCTCAAAAAGCAGAAAACTGCAAAGAGAAAAGATGTCTGTAAGAACCCGTTAAGGAAAAGCCAAAAACGTAGTCCCCAAAGGACCATGACGTTTGGTACGTGTGCAGCCGCTTCATTTTGGGAACGACCTAATGGTTTGAAGAATAACACCAATTGCTTTGAAAACCTATTCGAAAAGCTGCCCATTGAAGAAGTACAGGGAAATAACACGGTGGACTTGAGAACAGCCGTAAAAGCACTGCATATTAGTGAAAAAATAGCAGAAGAACACTTAAAAGGTAAGTAGCCATTTTTAAAAAGTAGATTCTTTTTTTGATTCCTTAAAAGTTTGTTAAGTACAAAAGTTATCTAAATTGAAAATATCATGCACAAGAAAATATATTAGAAAACCTGAATAAATGAATAAGTTGGGAGTGATCACTTGAAGGATAAAACGATGCTTCACTCTACCTTTCTTGCGTGGTAATCTGCATGTTCGTGTTGAATACCTGTACATTTTACAAATAATTTCAGGGGTTTGGCAAAACTCCTGATGGTCCGTAGATCTCAAGGTAATAAATCTTGCTGCTGCTATTAGTGAGCCTCCCAGGCTCATTTCGAAGAATCAGTTTTCTATTATGTATTTTTATCAGATGAAATATATCTTTATTTAGGTATTTTAAGTGTGCTTTTGGCATATTGTTAATGCAGTTAAATTTATAGAATAACCTGACTAGCACATTTTTTTTCTTAAAACTTGTAGACATCAAGCTGATTCTCAAATACTAAAATTTTCCTATTTTGCTGCTGTAGCATCGTCTCTCCCTGCCGAGCACATGGTACTTCGTTTTCCGTGTGGAATAGTTCCCGAGGGTCTTGTGGGCTGTGAAGAATGTCCCCTGCCTAGCGAATGTTTGTTCTGATTTTATCGCTGCCTTATTATAACCAGTAACAGGTTATGTTTCTTCAACCAGTGGAGGCCTCTTTTTTATTGATGTATTTTAGAAAGAATATTACATTTGATTTGACATTTAGATACTTTATAACGATGTGATAAATGCTTTTTATTTTTTATTATTATTTCATTAGCGGTTGAGTTAGAGTGCTTGCTATGTTCCAGGCACGATGCTTGGAGTTTATATGTGTTATCGCATTTGAAGCTGACCACGGCTGTGTAAAGTAGGTTGATAACTGATGTTCATATGGAGACTAACAAATAGTGGCCGGTTCCCTGCCTGAATTCTAAACCACTTTAGAGAGAGATGGGAGAAAGACAACCGATGGGAAAAATATCACATTTATGAAAAAAGCCAAAAGCAACATTGATCAGTGTGGCTTATCTCCGTGGGAAAATGCAGTTATCGATGAAAAACTGTTAGACTCACCCACATGGGCACAAAGGAGAGTGTCTTCAAGTGAGGGACCTACCCCAGACTTACAGATCGAATCAGTTATCTCTGAAAAGAACAGAGGGCAGAGAAAGAGGCGAATCTAACATGAACCCTTTTTCTCCTAAATGGACCCGGCAGATTGCTCCCACTCCCGGTGTGTGCATACGGGAGCAGAGGGGGGAGGCAAGTGTTATGCCAGGAGAGGCCCAGAGAAGTGAGGTGGGCCGCCCGTGGGTGTCAAACTTACCATCCAAGGATCAGAGATTTTAAGCTTGGATGCCTGTGACTCCAGAGTCTGCTTTTATTCATGATTTACGTTGCCTTTCGAAAAGTAGTTAGATTATTTGAAGAAGTGTTTTCTGTAAACGCTTGGTTACTAGTCCATATTTTTAGCACTTATTATGTCATATTATTCCTTGTGTGTATTTCTGCCTTCTTTATGTTTTCCCATAAAATTATTTTTTAAAAAATGGAATATTTATAATGATATATTGTAATAAAAGTTATGTGAATGTAGTCTCTCAAAAATACCTTATTGTAATATACTTACCCTTCTTGTTTTGTTTGTAATATGTTTTATTGGTTATGCTATTACAGTTGTCCCATTTTTTCCCCTCTGCCCTGTACCCCCCCCACCAGCATTCCCCTACCTTAGTTCATGTCAATGGGTTGTACAGTTCTTTGGCTTCTCCATTTCCCATACTATTCTTAACCTCCCCCTGTCTGTGTTGTACCTGCTATTTATGCTTCTTATTTCCTGTACCTTTCCCCCCATTCTCCCCCTCCCCTACCCATTTCCTGCTGATAACTCTCCATCTGATCTCCATTTCTGTGATTCTATTCCTGTTCTAGTTGTTTGCTTAGTGTCTTTTTTTTTTAGGTTAAGTTGTTGATAGTTGTGAGTTTGTTGTCATTTTACTGTTCATATTTTTGATCATCTTTTTTTCTTAGAAAAGTCCCTTTAACATTTCATATAATAAGGGCTTGGTGACAATGAACTCCTTTAACTTAACCTTATCTAGGGAGCACTTTATCTGCCTTCCTCAAATCAATGATTTGGAGCAGAAGGAAGAAGTAAACATTCAACCAGAACAGAATGAAGAAATAAGAATTCAAAAACATGAGGAAAGTCTTAGGAACCTCCAGGAAAACTTTAAACATTTCAACATCTGAATCATAGGGGTGCCAGAAGGAGAAGAGGAAGAGCAAGAAATGGAAAACTTACTTGAAAAAACAATGAAGGAGAACTTCCCCATTCTGGCATAGGAAATAGACTTCCAAGAAGTCCAGGAAGCTCAGACAGTCCTGAAGAAGTTGGACCCAAGGAGGAACACAGCAGGGCACATCATAATTACATTACCCAAGATGAAAGAGAAGGAGAGAATCTTAGAAGCAGCAAGAGAAAAGGAGACAGTTACTCACAAAGGAGTTCCCATAAGACTGTCAGTTGATTTCTTGAAAGAGACCTTGCAGGCAAGAAGGGGCTGGAAAGAGGTCTTCAAAGTCATGAAAGGCAAGGACCTACACCCAAGATTATTCTATCCAGCAAAGCTTTCATTTAGAATGGAAGGGCAGCTAAAGTGCTTCTCATAAAATTCTTTAAGAGTTTACTTTTGGTCCCCACCTCCATCCCTCCTCTTTCATTCCTAGCATATAGTGAATCAATCAATAAGTGAATTAAAATGAAATAGCTATTGCAAGGGCAGTTTGAGGACCAAATATTAAATTATACTTCTAAAAAATAAAAAAGTATATTTATTTTTTAGAGAGAGGGTAAGTGAAAGAAAGAGAGAGAGAGATACATCAACGTGTGAGAGAAACATTGATCGTCTGCCTCTTGCATTCCCCCAAGCAGGGACCTGGCCTGCAACGCGGGATGTGCAGACTGGTGACCTTTCAGTTGGCGGAATGATGCCCAACTCACTGAGCCACACCAGTGAGGGCGAAAACAAAACTTCTGAAGTTCATTCAGGGAAAAACCGTAACTTTGATAAGACAAATATAAGAAACACAATTTGGTGGACTAAGAATAGATCAATATACTTGCTGTAGTCAAAGTTTTAAAACAGAGTAAGAAAACAAAGAAAACTGGTTTAATTGCCTCAAATACCATTCAAGCTTTACTCCCACCGTCACTCATCCGAGGGTCGTCACTCATCTGAGGGTCGTGCCCCTGCTGTTTGCTGCTGTTAGTGCCTGGAGGTGCTCTGCAGGGTCCAGGGCGGCATGGTGTGTAGTCGTTCTTGGTTGAAGGCGTCAGGACTTGAAACTCTCTTTTCTACTGAAACATTTAGGAAAGAGGCTCTAACAACAGTGCTTCTCAACCTAGGCTTTGCGTTGCAGTTAAGAAAGGAAACTGAAAAAAGTTCTGATGGCTGGATCTCATTTTTAGATTGTTTTAATTGGTCAGGCTGCGGCCTTGCTTTTAGGATCGTAAGCTTCAGGTGATTCTGATGGACAGCCAGGGTTGCGATTTGTGGATAACTTCCCGCGTCATTTTGTGAGAGAAGATAACCCTGGACTCTGTGCGGAGGTGTCTGGACTCTGTGCCTCCCGTGTTCGGAGTCCATATTATACACAGAGTCACAGCAGTTCTGTGCTAAACTGACTTTGGAGTAAATGCAATGGTAAAAGTGTCACTGTGCTAGAAATGGAGTAGCAGTATGAAGCATCTGTTTTATCTTGATATTGTTTTAATTACAGAAGTTGCTGCCCTTACCTTTAGAAAATTTTCTTCACTTTCCCATAGTTTCAGCCTGCTATAACATATCAATGTTTAGTTTTTCAAGATAATTGTTTTTATTTGTGGACTTTCTTCAAAAGTTAGTGGTCCCTTTTCAGGATGTTTTGTAGGGTTTCATGTATGTGTACCTTGATTCCTTGCTTGTTTATTCTCGAACAGAGCATTATGGGAACTAGAGAATATGGCAAGCTTTTTGAAAGAGCGCAGAGTACCTGGTCAGTCTTTGGTAAGAAGGCGCTGCTCGGGGTTGATGTGCACTTACTTCACTAGTAGTCAACTCCGAAAGAAATCTGGAGTGGCAGCCACTGTTAGAAAGGAGTGCCTTATCTGATAACTTGAAAGAACAGATAGGCGCCCAAAGAGTGCCTGACAGACATGCGGAATGTCAGAATGGAGTTTTGAGGTAAGGAGTAGTAAGGGGTACACATTTATGAATTCGTTGCATTGAATCTGGCATGGCAGGAACAATTTTCAACCTATCTGTGCCTCAGTTTCTTCTTCTGTAAAATGTAGATCATAATAACAGCTACTCCATGGGCTGGTTGTGAAGATTTAAATATGTTAAAACATGTGAATTGTTTTTGCTAGTACCTGGAACATAGAAAATACTGTTAGAAGTATAAATAATCATTGTAAGAAATCTACTATCAGTTCATTTGTTTTGAAATATATTTTAGAAACTAGTAACTTAAATTTCTGATACTGCTCTGCAACAAACAAATAGGACAATGAACACACTTGTACACATACACACATTTGCAGAGTAATGGTTAGATTAGTGGTCAAATTTCTACTTTGAGATAGAATTTATGAGTAAGACAATTATAGTTTTACATGAAGACTAGAATAGGCTATAAGTATTTTTGAAAGTAGATATATAGCACTAATTATTTAAGAAAAGATGTTTTTATTTTATACATATGTGTAATTATGTTATAGTGTGTACGTAATTTATTTGTGTATGCCATATTTTGTTCTATTGTGACTTTTAGGAATTGTTAAATAAAAATGGATTATAATGGGAATTTTAAAAATAAAGTCAGATATTTCTTAATAAAATGTATAATGCTTTGAAAATTATAGTGCAGCATACTTAATTGAATTTTGCTTGTTTTTCAGTAGTGGGAGATGAAAGCTCAGATTGCTTATGCTTCAGTTTGGCAACAAATGATACATAGGACACCCAGTAATTACTGCTTGTTTTAGATGCTCCAGATACATAATAGCAGTGGTAAGCATAGGACAACTTTAAATATTAAAGTACATTAAAGGATTCTAGATTGTTCAGATTTTTTCCCCAGTAGACAATGATTAGAATGTAACAGAAATTTTATGTGACCAAGAACTGTGACGACATGATTTTTAAAAAATTACTTAGAAAAATGGCTCACCCCTAAAGTATAGTTGACCCTTGTCTTCATCTTGCAGTTTTGTTCCTCCTGAGCCACAGCAAAATAAATAAAATCCTTACATTTACTCTGATGACTAGCCTCATGCCAGGGCCCACTGTCTTCATTGCTATAGCTTTGGAGTGTTCTTGAAATCAGAAAGTGTAAGCCTTCATAGCTGCTCTTTTTTGAAGTTGTTTGGGCTCTCATGAGTCCCTTGTGGTTCCATGTGGATTTGGGAATCCACACAAAGCCTGTCCACACAAAAACCAGCTTGAATTTTAATAACAACGATTGAATCGAGGTTAATTTGGGGAGAGTTGCTATCAATATTGAGTCTTTCAAACCATGAATAAAGGAATATCTCCCCACCAGTTGACCTTCAATTTCCCTCAGTAATGTTTGTGGTTTTTAGTGCATGCGTCTTAAACAGCTTTTAATGCGTGTATTTAAATATATTTTCCTCTGACGCTGTTGTAAAAGACACTGTGCTTTGTATTTCCTTTTCTAACCATTTGTTTGTAGCACTAGAATTGATTCTTGATCTTGTGTCCCGTGACCTTGTTGCGCTTGTTCGTTGGTTCTAATTTATGTGTGTGTGTGTGTGTGTGTGCATATGTCTGTTCTTTTGGATTTTCTGAATACAGGATTTTGTCATAGGCCAACAGGTAAAATTTTAGTCCTCCCTTTCCAGTGTGGGTGACGTCTTCCCTGTCAGACGGCAGTGCTTAGCGCCCCCAGTGCAATGTCGCAACAGCGGTGAGAGCAGCGGTCTGCCTGGCCTTGTTGTCTGTTTCCGGAGAAGGACCTCTTTCACCTTAAGTATGGTGTTCGTGTAGGCATTTTAACTTTTAATTATGCTGAGGAAGTTCCTTTTTATCCTGTTTATTGAGAGTTTTTATCATGAAGAAATGCTTGCTTGAACTAATTATTTCCTTGACTATCTATCCTTACTCCTGCTTCTTTCCCTACTGTTTATTACATGGTAAACGAAGACAATGTAAATATACATGGTAGTAGCTTTGGGCTGTGTTATCTTCCTCTAAACACTTTAAATTTTTCTCTGGGTAGAAAGAGAAATTGCTGATGGACCACTTGGATCCTCTCTAGGCCATGTTCAAGGGCAGGCCGATCTTGGCTGAGACAAAGGCGTGTGTTGCAGCCGCTAGGTCTTCCTCCTGTCGTGATGTTGGTCGTCTTCACCGTTTTTTTTCTTGATAAGCTGGTGTAGAGAATTTTTTTTCCAAACTAAAATCACAACACTATTTTCTGTCTTCATTTTCTTCTCCAAAGAGCATAGATAAGTGATGCTGTGTGACCCAGCCTTATCCAAGGCTGGGTCAGATAAGGCTCTGAGCCTCTGACTTGTTCACTGGGATACCTGTGCTTAAGGCTGAGTTGCCATGTAAGAAGGCCACCGACCCTGAGGTTGCCATGCTGTGAGGATGCCCAGGCCACATGGAGAGGCCCTGTCTAGGTGCTGTTTTCATAGTTCAGCCTGTGACTGCTAGAGTATCCCTCGGTAAGGCCTAGACGTGGTGGACCAGAGATGAGCTAGCCCCACTGCTGTGTCCTGTCTGAGTTTCTGTCTCACAAATTACGTGAATGTCATAATATCATTATTTTATCATTATGTTTTTGGAATACGTTGTTATATAGAAATTACAACTAAAACAGATTTTGGCACCAGAATGAGATGCCGCCATACGTTTAGACTGAGCAGTGGGCAGAACCCAGAGGGCCTCAAAGAGAGGAAACCTGGCAGGCCTCAAAGAGGCCATCAGTGAGAGCCCTGAGGGAGTTGGAGAGAATGTTGGAAGCTGGAGGAAAGGAGACTGGAGACCTTTATTAAATATAGTAAGGAAATTTAGCAAAATTGCTGTGGCCATAATATAGAAAGTTGAAAATGTACCCATTGAATCGAGGAATCAGGCCAAAGAGATTTCCAAGTGATCACTGTGTGCTTTCTCGTTCTTGTGTCTTTTTGAATGAGAGTTCCTGTGAGGTTATTCTACGTTAGTCCCGCAATCGTACGTTGGACGGGTGTGGGGTAATATGCCACTGTATTTCATAGGTCTTCGGATCAAGAGGAACTCTACTGAATCCAATGCTGGGGAGCCTGATCTGCACTTGGACCTGACTTAAAGGATGAAGTCTGAAACTGTGCTGATGGCATGATGGACTGAGACTCGGGGGCTCTTGGGGAGGGTGCCGTGTATTTCTCACGTGGGAATGATGTGAATTCTTGTGGCCACAGGGATGACGATGCTACACTGTATTCTCCAAAGACTGTCACTGTAATATGTCTCACCTCACGTGCTTTCATCTGGTGTGACCTTGCCATTCCCCATCCAGAGGTCCTATGGGTCTGGGCAGGCATGTGGCTCTCCTGACCAAAGCAGAGGTTCGAAGTGATGCCTTGTGACCTTATGAGGCCGGGTCACAAACAGTGATGGCAGCTTCCACCTCACTCCCTCCTGGTGCCCTGGCCCATCACGCAGGGAATTCAGCCACCACACCCATGCTGCGAGGAAACCCCCACCACACAGGGAGGCCATGTGTAAGGACCCGGCTGGACAGCTGCCCTAGCCGTCTGAGGTGCCCTTGCCGAGGCCTGGGCATCATGCAGAGACAAGCCAGCCTCATCGTGCCATTCATGTCCAAACTCCTAAGCTATAGGGTCCAGGAACCTGGTAAAATAGTTGTATTTTATGCACTAAGCTTCAGGGTAGTCACTGGAACAACCACGTTATAAGACTCGTTAGGCCTTTTGGTGTTAAAGTGGCTTCATAATGAGTAAAGTAGGAGTTTAAGTGAAAAAGTTTATGATACACATTTTAGCTGCCTAATGTCTTGCTTATTTATTTTTTCGTTTATTTGGTTTTAGGATACTAAGTCATATGGCTATTTGTGGTTTCTAGATAGTTGGTGTGTGACTGCACATTAGTTTGTACTGGTTTATTTGTAAACTTTACATTTAATTTGCATTTTGTTCTACTTGATCAAAACTCAATAAATACAATAATCCTTTCAGTTTGCTTCTCTATATTTTACACATAATTGATATGAGATAAATGCATATTGATTGACTTACCATTAAATTTTATCTTTTCAGAGGACATGTCATAAGCTTTAAAAATAATGTGAAATGTTATGATGACTTAAGAATGGGGAATTATATATCAATATTAACTCTTACTAAGAAGGGTTACAGTCTGCCTTCTGAGGAACTTCATTCCTGGTGAACTGTACATCTATTTGAGTATTTTCACGAGGTAAAGATTGGAGATAAAAGAACCAACGTTTCTAGCCTTCAAGAAAATGTTTTCGTAATTTCTCGGAGGGCTTTACTGACATCTAGTGGCAGTCGGTCCTGTACGGTTTACGGTCCTGCTGGCTTTGCCTTGCTCGTCTCTCTTGGCTGTCTTCTCTGGATTTTTGACTTTTTTTTTTTTTAAGGAAAAGGATATTTCAGGTGTCTAAAGTGAGAATAGCGATTTTTTGAGGATGTATATTATACCTATACCTTATATATTGTAATTTAATACAGATGAATAAATATGATCATGTCATTCATTCTTAAGTGTAGTTTATTTCCTGTACTTTTTTTTTTTTTACCTCATTTACTTGGTTTTTTCTACCTTCCTCCTTTTTCCATTTATATAATTTCTCTATCCTTATCTTAAGGTGGGCTGTGGTTACAGCCTAGATTTTCTCCATGTGCATCCCTTTCAGTGCATGAATGAATTTAATTATGTAAATATACAATTTTTGTTACATGTTTTAGAAAAGTATGAGCATGTACAATTTTATACATTTTGCTTTTCTCACTTAACATATCCCTTTGAAACCTAAGATAAGTAATGCAGTTCTAATTATTAATTTAAATGTATGCTTAACTTTTAAAAGTACGAGTGTATTTTGATTTTGTTGTCAGCGACTTCTCTGGTGGTAGCCGTTTTTCTCTGTGGCTCCTGCCAGCTGGAAGGTGGCAGGGGCCGCACATCTGTGCCTCTCTACCTCGCACAGGGCTCACTTCGCCTCTCTGAGGTAGCTTTTTAGCAGTGAGGTTGGTGGGTAGAGGAATGTGTTTTTAATTTTAATAGATGCTGGCAGATTGCTTTTAAGAGCAGATGAAATTTCAATCAACCGTGTACAAAAATACCTTTTCCCTAACTCAGCATTAGATTTTACAGTATTTTAAACACTTTTGCCTGCATAAGAAAATGAAGTGATTTTATTAATCTGAATTTCTTGATTACTAGAGAATTTGAATGTTTTATGTTTAACTCTGAATTCTTTTATGAATTTTAGAATTATGACTTTTGTACTTTGTATGTTAACCCCTTGCTTATCATCCAGTTTACAGATGTTTTATATGGAAAAAGAAAAAACAAAGCTTTAACACTTCATACAATTAAACGTGTCTACCTTTTGCTTCTGATACACTTTGAGTTTCCCAGATAAAGTCTTCCACACACATGGATTATATTCTTCCAGGGACCTCACCTTCCTTTTTTATTTTACAAAGTTTTTATTGTCCAAGTATTATATTTAAGTCTTATTTCATTTGAAATTTAATTATTTTAATAACTTTTAAAAGTATACATATACAGTAAATATACACACACACAGTAAAATGGAGCATTAAAGAATTGTCATGAAGTGGACACCGATCAGTCATTCAGAATAATTGTTGCCCCTTCTTAATTACTAAGCCTGCATTATTGCCTTCCTGCTTTTCTTCGTATTTTGCCTCCTAAACTGACTCCCTAAACATTGCAGTTCAGTTGGTTAGTAATTAGCTCTCGTATAAATCATACAATATGTAATTTTTTTATATCTCATATTTTTCACTTAACACTTTGTAAGTTTTTCCACATTGTGGTGTGGAACTGTGCCGAACAGTTCATTTCCTGTCCTCGCTGTATGTTATCCGTTGTGAGCGTACGCGAGTCCTGGCTGTGCACCCTTGGTGGATTTGCGGATTGTTTTCAGTTTGTGGCTCTGGAATAATGCTGCTGAGAACATCCTTGTGCATCACTCTTGATAGTTTTTGTGCGTGCTTTTCATTTGAATGTGTGTTTCAGAGAGAAAGTGATGGCTCATGTGGTGCGTAGATGTCCCACGAGAGGGGGTCAGTAATTGCTGCCCGAAGGGTTCCCCAAAGTCGTCATAGCGGTTTCCATTTCTGCCAGGGGTGTGAGTTCCAGGTACTCCGTCTTCACCACCACTTACCACTGCCCGGTTCTTTGGTCCTGGTCATTCTGATGGGTAGATATTGATGTCTTACTGTGGTTTTAGTTTGGGTTTCTTTGGTAACTACTGAAGCTGAACACCTTCTTGCGTTTACTGGTCACTTATAAGAATTGCTGTTTCTTGGTCACTTTTGTGTGAGGTAGATGTTTCCTCATTGATTTATTAAAATTCTTTATATGTACATACTCTAAATACAGAACCTTTGTTGTCAGTATCTTTTCCATACTGGTAGTTAGTTACTATTTTTTGATTAACAGAAACTTCAATTTTAATTAGTTCAGCTTATTACATTTATTTGGTTTAATGCTTTTTATATCCTGTTGAAGAAATCTTTATACCCCTAAAACTGATGAAAACAGTTTCCTAGAAAAATTCATTATATTGCTTTCACATTCAATTTACAACTCAGTTAAAATTAATTTTTATATAAGATGTAAGAAATGGGTCAATGTTCATTTTGGTTACATACAGATATTCGGTTGGCCCAGGTAGCATTTATTGGAAGAGGCCATACTTGCCCCAGGGCATTGATGTCCGCCCTTGATCGTAAGTCAGCTGTTTACAGATTCGTGGGTTGGTTTCTGCACTTCGTTTCTTTCCCTGGTGATGCTGCACAGTAGGTCCACACCACACTGTCTCAGTCACAACAGCTTTACACTGAGTCTTGATATATGCCGGTGTAAATTCAGTGTTTTTTTTTTGTGTTTTTTTTTTTTAAGTGTGCCTTAGTCCTTCTTTGCTTTTGCATTTCCATAAGTACTTTAAAGTTTTTAATTTTCTACAAAAGTATGCTCTTACGATTTTCATTGGGATTTCATTGGATCTATATATCATTTAGAGAAGTATTACAGCTTTATGATATTGAATCTTCCAGTGCATGATTATGACATGTTCTAAGATTTACTTAGGACCTTTAAAACCCTTTGAAAAATACTTTGTAATTTTCAATATATCAATCTTGTATGTCTTTAATTAGATATATTCCTCAGTATTTAATATTTTAGATGCTATTGTCGATGGTATAAGTTGATTTTAGTTCATTTTGCTTTTTTTATATTGATCTCATCTAATGATCTTGCTAAATTCATTTGTTAATTTCTAATAAAGTTGCTTCTAAAATTACTTCTTTTCCTTCTTATATCTTTAAATTTTATTTTCTTGCTTTAATGTGCTCAGTTTTTGAGAGCATCCTTGTATCATTCCCAGTCTTGGAAAACCTCTTAATATTTCACCATTAAATATGATTGTGTGCAAAATTCACCTTTATATAGTATTTAAGAGGTCAAGGAAGTTTCTTTTAATTTTAGTTTGCCTAAAATTTTTGGTATGAATGAGTATTTAATTTTATCAAATTATTATGATGATGTGATTTTCCCCCTATTTTTGTGGTTTATTTCATTGTTTTGTTTAAAAATTTTAAATCAACCTTATATTTGTGGACTATATTTTACTCAGTCATGATGGGTTTTAATTTTTGTATTCCTGGATTTATTCTGAGTTTCCTGTTTTTATCTCTGTCATCATTAGAAAGATTTGCCTACATATTTTCTTTTCATAACTTTTGAGGTTCTGATGTAGAGCCTAATTTGGTCTCATAATTGAATTAGAAAGTATTTATTAATTGCTATCTATGAAAGACTTTGCATAAGATTTGTGCTACACTTTTTTTCACATGGATGTAGTGTTAGGTTTGACATGGCTAAAGAAAGGATTTAGGTGGCCAGAAGATACGTTAGTAGAAAATATGTATACTGAAGCACAAAAGTGAAAAAGATGGAAAATAAAGGAAATACCATAGAACAAACATGACCAAGTGAAAGCTTCTCACGAGAGTGTGGTTGGAATCAGGGGGAGAAGAAGGGAGAGAGAGTGGGTGAAATAAATATTTAAAGATATAGTGACTGACCATTTATTAAAACTCCCTCAAATCTAGCTAAAGATTCAACAAGTACAAATCCTAAACTGAGTGATTACAAACCACAAAGAAAAATGTTCCAGACACATTACAGGAAAAAAAAAAGGATAAAGAAAAAAATCCTTAAAAACAGCCAAAGGAGGAAATGCACATTACTCTGAAAAGAAAACAAATAATCCTTACAAATTCTCAACAAAGTAAATGTAAGTCTCAAGGTAATGGAAAGACATCTTTGGAAGTGTGAGAGAAAATAACTATTCTAAACTTCTATACCCAATGAAAATTTCCTTCAAAATTGAAGGCAAAATATATTTACAGACAAAAATGAGAGAATTCCTCCTCATGAAGCATGTGTTAAAGGAAGTCCTAAACAAGTTCTTCACAAAGAATTAAGAAGATCCCAGAAGGAAACACAGAAAGACAGGATGACATGAAGGCCAGCTTCAATAGTAGATGCCCGGGTAAATATGAAGAACTGTTTCACACTATCAAAGTGACAGGCCATGAGACTGAGATGTAGGACAGGGACACCACGAAAGCAGGAGGCCAGGACGGAGTTAAGGTGTGCTACCCCTACCATTGCCTGAGAAGTAAAAAAAAATAACGTAACTCTACTAAATCATAGACACGTGGTAGTTTTCTGGGTGCCATTAAAGGAATTGTGAACTAATGCATAACTCTAGTTAATAGAAAACTGCAATAAAAATAAATCAACTTATTCAAAAGAAAACAAGACAAAAACCAGGTAGGACAAACTGAAAGCAAATGGTTATACAGTATATATAAGTCCTAGTTACGTAATGTCAATGGAATAAACACTCTGTTTAAAAGAAAAATATAGTCAGACTGGAGGAAAATAGCTAAAACTAAGATAGATGGATAGCTATACCACTTTATACTCTCTAGATGTAAAAGGGTAAAAGGGTTTTTTTCCCTCATTCTTGCTGGGCCTGGTTATTACTTGACTTCTCAATTTTTGCTTATACATACTGTGAGTTCCCTCTATTTGTAGGGACAGCTCAGTCATAAAAATATTTGCATTTTGTTTCTTCAATCCCATTTTAGATAGATTTTTTCTATGACACTGAGATAACTTGGGCCTTTCGGGGAGGCACAAAAGAGACAAAAGTTTTATTGGGAGACTTTGAACCAGTAAGCTTTCATGGGACTATTTCAGGACTGCCTGGATCAGGAATGCAAGGAGAAAAATTCTGGGCTGCCGGATTGCCTTCTTTTTGTCCTCCAGACTGAACTCATCACGAGCAGGTTCCCTAATCCTGTGCTTGGAGGTTACCTCGGTGCCCACTTACAAAAATCCCCCCTCTCTCACACTCTGAATATCACCCCAAGCTGAAGGAAGAGGCTCAGTATCTTACAAAGGACTGATAAATCTTTTTTAAAAATTAACTTGGTTCAGCAAACCAACAGCAGTTTATTAATTGAAGTCCTATCCCCACCTTACCCCCTCAGACTGCAATGTAATTTAATATATCTGATTATATGTTTATTTATTGAAGATAATCTCATCTCAATTTTAATACTTAAGCTATTACCTTAATTTTTTAATATTTAATGTAGGTGTCCCCATGTAGTAAACATTTAACAAGTATATATTGACCTAATGCAGCAGGAGTTATTTTAGCTACAATATATCACTCTTTTTTTTAAACTTTTTTTTATTGTTAAGTACAGTTGTTTCCATTTTCCTCCCATCACTCCCTCCCCACCCCAGCCATCGCCACGTCCCACCCTTGATCCTACTCCACTTTGGTTTTGTCCATGTGTCCTTTATGGATGTTCCTGAACACTCTCCCCCCCATTATTCCCTCCCACCTCCCCACAGGTTACTGTAAATTTCTTCTTAATTTCAGTGTCTCTGGTTATATTTTGCTTGCTTGCTTGCTTGTTTGGTTGATAAGATTCCACTTATAGGTGAGATCATATAGTAAAGGCAAAGACAATATATCTTTCTTCATCAGCAAACTTGACCTACCTTATCTCCAAAGAAGAAATCAAACAGTGTGCTTAGCTTTTCAGTGCGTAGCAACATGCCCCATGAGAAGGAAGAGTAGAGGGTGAGAATCAGTGGTGATCACCAGGAAGTATGTCAAGTGACAAAGGCCCCAAGGACAATGGTGGTGATGTGCCAGGAAAGCTAAATTATGGAAGAACAAAACTTAATGTCTTTTTTTCAAAAACAAGGGCTTGTTTTGTGTTATTTTTTATTATTAATTTATCTTGTTACTCTATCCAGAACTGAAGGCTTCTACGAGTGTCTGAAACTTTTTTCTTTGTGCATCAATCACATTGCCTGAGATATTATGGTCAGCACATAGAAGGAGCTTTGGAAACTCATCAATTGTAAAGTTTACCCACACGTTCTGAATTGTTCTGCCATCAATTTGACAGGTGTTCAGCTAATGATAGATTGCCCTTGGTGAGCCATGTACTTTTTTCCTAGTGATCAACACTACAAGCTCGCAAACACTGGTTTGGGGTTTATATCTCCATTTCTTTCCTTTCCCTTGAATTGCAGACCCATACATCCTACTTCTTCTTTGACATTTTCAACTGGATGCCTAACAGCCAATTCACATTTACCATGTTTAAAATTAAGTTCTTCTTTCTCCTTTCCAATCTGCTTTTCCCACAGTGTCCTTCCTGTTCATAGTCGGCCTCCCGTTCCCCTGGCTGTCACGACAAAAACCTGATGTTATTCCTTATTTGCTCTTTTTCTCTCACACTTCAAGAACATTCTTCTTAGCCCTGTCTTTAAAACAAACCCCTCCTGCCTTTTACCCCCTGCACTGCTACCCTCAGAGGCTAAACCACCGCCATTTCTTACCCGGGTTACTGCAGCAGACTTCCGATTGTGCCTCTGTTGCCCCCTTTTCCTCCCCGGACCCCGTTTGTTCTTTACGTAGCTCTCTGGTTATGGCCAGAACCTCCAGTGGTGTCCTCTGCATTTAGAATGAAATGCAAATGGCCCCTAAATATCAAGTCCTGCATGACCTGGACGCTTGCTGCCTCCCTTTTCTCATCTTCCACTTTTTCTGTCACTCACTACTCCACTCACTGATCTTTAACATGTTTCTGCCTCGGGACCTTTGTGTGTACCACCCCTTAGCCTAACATGCTTTTCCTTAGAAATTTCATTCAAGTCCATAATTCAATATTTAAATATTGCCTTGTTATAGAAGCCAGTCCTGACCAGTGTCTTCAGAGTAACATATTCTCACCTCTCCAACTCTCTATTCCCTTATTTTCCTGTATTTCCGAACATTGATGACAAACTGATGTCATAGCATGTATCTATTTATTTTTTTATCTCCCCTCATTAGAATGTAAGCTCTTTGAAGGAAAGAAACTTGCTTATCTTGTTCATGATAGCACCTTCATTTAGGGCAATTGTTGATGTATAATATGTGCCCAATAAATATTTCCTGTGTAATGCATAAATAAATGCAATTTCTGACTGTGACAGAATTTCTCTTTGTGTTCATTTCAGAACACATTTGCTTACTTGTTTTTCTTGCATGGGACTTGGCTCTAAAGAATGCCGGACTTTATTTTGTAAGCATGCCTTTAATTTGTGCATTTGCAAACTTACACTCCTCTGAGTTATTGTGTGTGCATTTTTTCAGGATAATTTATGATGCCTTTTATCTTTTGTAATTCACCCTCAGGAAGGTGGACTGAAAAATGTGGAGGTCTTTGAGAAGTTACAAGTAGAAATTCTGGCCACCAGATGGAGACCCAGTACTGTTTTTTTATGATAGGCTGCTGATCTGAGAAGTAATCGTGTAAAAAAAAAAAAAAAAAGCTTAAACCAAATACTGTGATTTTTTTTGTCCCATTTTATGCATTTCTAACAATTTTTACCCATTAGAGATATTTTTACTCACATCAGGAAGGTTTGGTGTGGTTAGCAAGTTGTAGAAAAGGAATTGTAAATACATTCATTCAAAGATCACTCAGACATCACGGCACTTGGCTAATTCTGTGGGGAGGTTAGTTTGGAAGAGCACAGGTTGTTGAAGAAAGTCAGGATGTGTGGGTAGGGCAGAGTGATGAGATTTTAGGAGTTAAGGGATTTGTGGCAGTGTGTGTGTCGGGGGGAAGGGCCAGGAAGGGAAGAGTTTAAAAAGGAAAAATAACTCATGATAAAATAGGTGTAACTTAAGTGTGCTTTCCTGGTGCAGTGGAGTAGAGAGGCAATGAAGGTCCCCAGGTAGGAGGCTTCTAGAATTTTCTTTGCAGCCAAAGGTTCTGAGGGATTTTCTAACTGTCCAGGCAAGTTGGATTCTACTCGTCCTTTCCTAAATGAATGGGGAAGTTTGCAGATTTTGTCACTTTATTCCTTTTACTTTTGGTATTTTTCCACAATGCCATGCAATTGGGAGATTACATGTGCTGTATGAGATGCCGAAAGCCATAGGTGTTTTCCATGATGTTCTTAGTGAATATGACTCTCTCACACCGGAAGGGAAATTACAAATAATTTAAACATTTTCCCTCGCTGGGTTTCACTCATTCACTGCTTCCAGAGATGGCCAAAACAAAACTCAAATTAAAAAATAAATTCTTTTTTGTGGTAATGCTATTTGACCCGACCATTAGAGGAAAAAGTGCTTTTTCTTCCCGTCACCTCACGAAGAGGTTGGTGAACTCCGCTTGAGCTTTCTTTCACTCCCTGCAAATGGCCATCACCTTTTAACTCCTCTCTCTGTCTTTGCTCTCTCTTCTGTCCCATTGGCCTTCTGTAACCCTGTCAGATTAATGTACCTCAAACAAAGTTCGCCCGCCAGGCCTGTCCAAGACTGCACTCAGCGCAGAGTGGGATCCAAACTCTTCAGTGCGGTCAGGGCGCTGTAACATGACTCTCCCCATCTTCTGGACTCAGTGGCTCAGCTCAGGTGTAACCACTGAAACCTCTTTAATGGCCTTCTCTATTGTGTTCTCGAGAGTTTGTTTCTACTTTGTATTGTGTCACTTACCACTTATTGTATGTAACTTGAATGGGCTTTGATCTTGCATAGATTTTGGATACTTGATGTCTGGAATTCTTATTTCCCAGGGTCTTCAGTGCCAAAGTGAGGACAAGTGGTAAGTTTTTGTTCAACCTTTTAATTTTATTTTTGTAGAGATATGTAGAATCATTTATTTCCTGCCATGCCAGACTAGGGACTTTAGATAACTAATTTCATTTTTCAAATTCTTGCCTTTTAATGTTTAAAACCAGTATAGCCTGTTAGGCAAAATGACAACCAAAGTGGATATTATTATTTAACTCTTAAAATATAAATAGTTTCTTTTATGTTACATTATGGTAATATTTCATAGAACTTCTCTTTTGAATGTTGTTTGCAAATTGGACACCTATAAAGTCTACTCATAATCTTGTAGTATTAACCAAAATGAAGAATTAGTTGCTATGTGTACCCTGCCCCTCAAAAATATATACTCCAAGCATGCAAAACAATGGTGTATGTGTATTGATTGAAGTAAAGTGAGACACTATTAGTAAATCCAGCATTGAAGAGTGCTTTAATTTTATTCACTTGTCAAAAGTTTATTGAATACCAACCATTTGTCAGGAACTATCCCAGGTTTGGGAGATCATTTATAAATAAAATGGTCAACTCAACACTCATGGAACTTACTGTTTACTAAAAAGTAAACAATGAATGAGCAACATGATTTTGGATAATGGTGATGCTATTAGGAAAAGTCAAACAGCAAAAGTTTATAGAACAGCTGAAAGGTCACGGAGCATTACCTTTTTTACATCGGTATGCAGAAGTGGCACCCTGGCGATCACCACGCAGGACGTGAATATGTCCACGTGCTTTGTTCATTCTGAGAGAACTCTCCACGTGTCCTTTCCCTATCCTCTTTGTCTGCTCCTCTGGTCATCTTGTTCCAGATTCTGATCATCCACGTGGGCATGTTAAACTTCTCATGGGTGGCATTTTGCATCCCCATTGCTCTCTGCAAGGCTACTTGAGCGGTAATGATGCCGAAATCTGACCTTCCTCAGTCGGTGGATCACTGGAAACTTGCCATGGGGCTGTAGATGTGAGTTAAGGAGGAAGTGGCGATGCAGCCAGCGTACATGACTCTTGTCTGTTTTATACACGGATGTGCTTAAAACAGTGCCTGAAAAAGGATGTACTTGTTAGAGGATGCCCTCTGTACACTCCCCATCCTCCCCCAAAATCACGTACCGAAGTCCCTGTACCTCAGAATGTGACTCTATTGGCAGAGAAGGTCTTTAAAAAGTACAATAATTAATTCCAAATGAGGTCATTAGGCTGGGCCTTCATCCGGTATGACTGGTGTCCTTGTAAGAAGAGGAACTTTGGACACAAACACATACAGAGGGAAGTCTATGGGAAGACACAGGGAGAAGGCAGCCATCTACAGGTCAAAGAGAGAGGCCTCAGAAAAAATCAAACCCTTCCAAAACCTTGATTTCTGACTTCCAGCCTCTGGAATTATGAGAAAATGAACTTTTGTGGTTTGCACCACCCAGTCTGTGGTAGTTTGTGCCGGTAATAACCCTAGCGAATGAATACAGGGCATGATGTGTATTTGTTGAGTCGAATTATGTGTTTATTTATTGGAATGTTTGCCTTCTATGATTTAGGAGTGCTTTATGTTGTAAAAATATTTACTTTCTCATGTTGAAAATTTATTTCCCCATTTTCTCTTCCATCGTTTAGCTTTGTTTACATTTGATTATCTTTCAATTCTGTTTACAGTGAGGTTTTAAAGTTGCACACAAAATCTGAATATTAGTGTAGTCAAATCAATCATTTCTTAATATATTTGGTATTATTTCTGTAGTTTTTATTGTGTTCATTTCCTTATCTGTTTATTTTGGTGCTAGTATCATAGTTTTTTTAATTATATAAATTTATAGTGTGTTTTAATATCTGTATTATTTTCTTCTCTATAGATGTGATGTTTTGTTTTCAAATTTGCATGAGAATCCTAAGTTCAGATTTAATAATGCCTTGAGTTTTGCTTCATGAAAATATATTTGTTTTAATTTCTTTGGATTGGTCACTTATTGTTTCTCATGTTGTCATTGGTGGTTGTGCAACAGGATGAAAGTATATGTATTTCCCATAAGGGAAGTGTGTATTAATTTAATATTAGAAATTACATGATGTCTTATTAGTGAGAAAGGAAATACCGGAATTGTTTTCATTTTAATTTTCTAGAGCAGAGATCTAACTGCTTTTCAAGGTGTAGGGAATAAGTAGACAGCGTTGTCTTCACAATCATCTCACTCACCGTGCTCGAGGCGTCTTTTCAGAAGGTTGGTTTTATTTTATTTTTTCAGTGCAGCTCAGCTTGTTAGACGCTCACAGACTAGTGTGAGGCCTGTGAGTAGCCTCGCGGGCTTGCAGAACCCTGGGACTAGGTGCCTTCTTACATTTCTTAAAGTTTGTGCCCTAGAAGCTTCTCTTGCTTTACTCTTGGCTTTTCCGCTGGCCGGCTGTGCGCGAGTATCCAGGGCTGCGCTGCCGCGCGCTGGGATGGCTGCCTTTCCCTCCTGGTTCGTTGTTTTACAGCCGATCTTCACCTCCAGTCACTGACACCCACGTGTTGGAACTGTGAGTGGAGGTTTCTCTTGGAATATCAGCACCACCCCCTTGCTTCCAGGTTAGGAGTTTCTTTCCAATACAGCAATTTAGAATCTGCCTTTTCCTTATTCTGATCTCTCTTCTGGCATGTTTTACAGTAATTTCTGGCATCTGGGTGTATTACCCACCTCCTTTAGGACTGAAAGAGAAGTTTGTTTAGATTGTCATTTCAATTTCAAAGAAAAGGAGTTAAATATATTTGATTACTTTATGATCTCAAAGGGTATGGTTAATATATTGAGTTTTGCTCTGCCATTTGACCTCTGATTTTTTCCTTCTGTAAAAGGTATTATATATAGGCTAATCGATAATTCAGTTTGCTATAAATGTATGTCTACTTTATGTAATACCATGTGTTTCATTTATAACCCTGGTGATGGCGGTGGGGAGGTGTGTAAGTGGGATTTTGGATTATAAATTATAATGAAATGTATAAAAATTGCTTTTGGAGCAATGAGGAGGGAGTAATTTATTTGCCCTTGGTATTTGGGGGTATGAGTTCATTGATGAGTGGCATTTGAAGTGGTTTTGAAGACTTTGTAGAATTTTTCAGAGTAAGGAAGAAAGCATTCAGGATAGAACAGCATAAAGGCATGGAGCACTAAAAATACAGAATTCAGTGCTGGCGTGTTCTGCTGTGTTTACAGCAATCCACCAGTAAGTCTAGACTCTATCCTAGCAAACCCTGTAACTATATCCCGTTTTAGATTCTCTTAGCTGCTGATAAGAAAATCTAGTCAATTATGTTATCTCTGTATTATATTATGTTTGCGTATTTCCTCTCCTCTCCTTCCTCTGGTGGCAGCTGTGAAAAATTAAATGGTTAGGCAACTGGTTCTATGTGTTTCTTTTCTCTACTATTCTGAGTTTAAATTGATTAGTCTTATAAGACATGGTTTTGGGGAAAAGCAATAACCATAGAAAGATAGGAGACAACCTGAAAATGGCTTCAAGGTCTTATGTAGAAATGAACGGATAGTTTTTCAAGAAACAAATGTGGTGGTTTAGCTTTTGTGGAAAATGGAATATAAAGTAGAAGAAAATAACTTTTCCGACTCTCCACCCTTGCTTGTATACAGTTCCCTTAACATTGAGAATATCCAGGGACTGTGGAGAATGAAGAATTCTGAGAACAAAGGTCTTCTATTGCACATATTATAAGCTTTAAGTGGACATTTCATATGTGTTTTAATATCACTAGAATATATACTAGCGGGGAGATCACCAACTAGAGAAACAAAGAGACCTTTTATCAAATTAGTGGAAGGGCGGTGAGGTTTGTTGAGGCCGGAGATGTAATGGTTAGGTAATAAGCCAAGTCCGTGGAGAGCACTGAGGGTCACAAGAGATTAAAATCTGTTGAAATCACTCGAAGATCTGAAGGTTTGCTGAGGTAAATCAGAGCAGTGACCCGTGTTGGAGCCCCGTGAGTGAAGGCCCTGTGCTGTTGCTTTCTGCCCTGAGCGTGTCCACAGCTGTACTCGGGACAGTGTGGCTGCGATTATACGGGGTCTGTTGAGAGCTTCGCATCTCTAGCAGCAAACCTGCGGTTCCGCAGCGGGGGCAGGCGCTGCAGATTCAGTGCTGCGAGGGGCATGCTGGCATCACCTTAATTTATCCAAGCTACTGACCCGTTGAAGCTCTTAGTAAACTAAGTTTAAACGTTACCCAAGACAAAACTTTATGGCACTCATCCTTTAACTTGAAAATTAGTAAATTAGCCTTTCTAGGATGAACATGGCTGTGAGTCAAAGATGGGTATTTAGATGTATTTCTCCTCTATTCTTTTTTTAATCCTTATCTGAGGATATTTTTATTGATTTTAGAAGGGGAGAGAAGGAAGGGGGGAAGAGAGAGAGAGAGACAGAGAGAGATAGAGAGAGACAGAGAAACATCGATGTGAGAAACATTGGTCAGTTGCCGCTAGCACGTGCCCCAACTGGAGCTCAAACCCGCAACCTAGGTATGTGCCCTGACTGGGATTCGAACCCACAGCCTCTTGGTGCACGAGATGATGCTCCAACCAACTGAGCTACCTAGCCAGGGCCCCCACCTGTTCTTACTCAAAATTACATTAGAAGAGAGATGCTCTTTAAGTTAAATACACTTCTTGGCTTTTAGATGAATTCCATCCATTTTCTGATGGATAGTGACTAGGAATACTTTTCCCATACTCAGGGGCAATATAAGGCTGTTGAAGATAGCCCTCTGAAATTAGGGTGCAGATAATACAAATGTTGGGTGTTCTTTCCTTTTAAGCTTTGTAGTCCAGTGTGGCAAGGCTTTAGGATCAGAGGTGTAAGATGACAGTCAACTTTAGATATGGGGGGAAATGCATACTTTTTAAAGGAAATTTTGGATAAAATTTAAATATGGGGATGTTTTTATTTTAAGGACTTATTTACATTTAAATATTTTTGTAAATACAAATATATATTACATGGCTTCAAATTATTTTTATGTGTAGTGACATTAAGTTGATAGAAAAATATTAAATATTTTTCTAACATGGGGAAATTTTACAAGTTTCTCTTAATAGATAAAACTCAGGGTTTTTTTTTTTTTTTTTTTTTTTTTTTACCTAATAGAGCTTTTTAAAGGCAGTGACATGATTTTTAATAAAACAAGCCCTAGAAATCCGAAAAAGCTTAGAAGAAAAACCTTGGGTGTGGAGGTAGGATAGGGATTAGATTTATTGTTCTTAATTTTATTCTTATTTTTTCCCCTTGGGGTTCTCTCAGCTGGGTAGTGTCTTCATGCTGGTTGGGAAGGGCCTGTTCCTGGGGCCATATCCACACCGTGGGGCCCCACCTGCTAAAAATGGCCTTGCGGCGTTGGCGGTGGTGCCTGAGGGTTTGATGTCATTATCAAAAACACTGCGGAGAGAGCCAGTGTGTCTGATTGGCTTTATTCTTCTAATGATTATGTTGGTGCTCTCCATTCGCACACACGTGTGCATGTAAACATAACATGTTAAAATAGTTTTGATGCCCTTGTTGGCACGTGCTAATCTAGCCCTAGTTTACCTCGTTAGAACTCAAGCGTGGGATTAGTCTTTCACATAACTCCTTCTGTCTAAGATATTCTTAGAACATTACAGCCAATGTTATGCCTTTAAGTTGAAATCAGCCCACTGCACATATATGTGTGATGTATGTGTGTAACATGCACACGTATGTGTGTAATATGCATACACACATACCATAAAATGAAATGACACTGCGTTCCCATGTATATATATGCACAAACACAATAGTACCGCTGCATTCCGTGTGTGTGTTAGGCTCCTCTGTGTTTTAAAACCGTGCAAGCAGTATACAGGCAGTATCATAGAAATGGGTTGGAGGGAGAGAAAAAATTCCCCGCCTTGTTTCCTCACACTACGTTACTACCAGCAAGTGAATTTTGTGTAAATAGACTACACTTGTCTCAAATATCATCATTCCAAAAAAGATCTTGTTCTCCTCGAGTTCCCCTCGGGGACTCAGGATTGATTCATACTACAGATATTTTGGTGTGTCAACTGGGTGCAAATCATTCCATAAATATTTATGCAAGATCTGTGCTTCGGACCAAATTAATAATATCATTTCTGACTTCAAGAAGTTTATTTCTGAGAGGGGAGATAAGAAAATTAGTTCTCTGTAATAAAAGGTAGGCTGGAGTAAATCTGCATTCATGTTCGTTTAATATTTAAGGAATAGGGCAGAGTAGGATTTAGTGTCACAAATGTATTTTAATTTTAGCTTAGACCATAAAGACATTTTTATACTCCGTGGGTATGGAGATGAGTTTATTTCCAGAAAGAACACTGTCGCTTTGCTATTAAGAGACAAAGCAATTAGATGAAGAGTTTGAAATTCTTCTGTGTACTTTGCCATATAGGAAGTTATGTTGCTCTTCCCACGCAAATAATGAAAGCAAACAAACAAAGGAAAACACCTGCTTATTTCACCTCTAATTGTGTTTTCTTTTATCCTGGCCCCCCAGGGCCAGATTCAGTCAGCAGCTGTGCGCCGTGCATGCCCAGAATCTGCGGGTTTGTGCATGGGGCCATGTTCTTTCTATTTTTTATGGAGTAGTCATGATTGACTTTAGTCTATTTTTTCACTTTTAGTATTTAAGATTATGTATGAGGAGAGATAATACACACAACACGCACATATAATTAAAATGAGTTTTCAAAGCACACTGGAAATGCTGTGGCATATACATTTCTTAATAGCTGACAGGTACGAACGTATGTGCCAAGTGGCCCTCCCTCTGGCCTACTTTTTTGTGGGGAGGTGAAGAGGTCCAGCTGCCTTCACAGTGACTGATCTGCCCAGGGAGTCCGGTGCTATGGAGTCCTTACCATTGTGCTGGGGATTTAGAAACTTCGTTTCTGCCAGAAGAACATTGCTGAGAAACATAGAGATTTGCAGGGTAATTGAATAGTCATTTTTCTTGATTATTTTAGGTTGTGTGTGCTGGAGTTGGTATTTAGGTGTTCCTCCTCAGAAACAATTTCAGAATGTTACCAGCTTTGCCGTTATGAATCCTCTTGTTTTACATGCGAACACAGGGCTGACTGGTCAGCCTGATGTGCAGTGAGAGGGAAACATAACCTCCCTGGAGGGTCCGTGCCCGCCCCATCCTTACCTGCTACTCTAGTGGACGGAGGACCCGAGTGTCTTCTGGTGCTTGAGTGAAGAGCCCGGCGGGCCACAGTGCTTCTGCCAGGTTATAAATGAGTTAGTTCAGTCTATTTTAAATGCCCTTCATTTTAAGACAGCCTACATTTAAGCAACAGTGAACCCACACCAAGTAAATAGATACATGAGAGGTCAAGGTAACATCAGTTTGTGAAAGCACTGATATGGGATGGAAAAAACAGCAAGTAGTTATGAGGATGTGACAAAGATAAATGTCTAAATTGGCTAACATTGTTCATTTTTAAAATAATCTTTACGTAAATTCAGATATGCAATCATATGATCCTCGTGGTGGTCCAGCAGACCTAGGATGCCATATGGGTTTCTGTTTTCACCAAGGAAGAAATTATAGTCACTGAAATGAATGAATTTGTACTACACTAGCATCATAGAAGGTTTTACTTTTTTCAGTTTTTGTTTACTCTTGCCTTTGATTGTCGTGATGCAGCCTGCGAGGGACTTTTCTGTAAGACTCGTTTCCGAGCTTGTTTCTTGTAAACGATACTTCATGACTGTTCCTACACCTGTGGCTGCTGCAGCCTGGGCTGCTTTCCCGCTTGCGTATCCAGCAGAGGCGTCCTGACCAGTAATCGAGAGTGCAGGGCTGCCCTGTGTCCTGCGGGTTGCCTTCCCAGCCTGGCCAGGCTCCGCCTGTTAGTGATATCCTGGATCTCACGACCAGCATTGATTGTCTCCATAATCTGATCATGTGGCTGGTGAAAGAAACAATAGGGCGCAAGTCTGTGGAAATCTCCCCTGACATAAATTATATACAAATAAAAATCGTAATAGATGTGAGGACAGCTTGTTTTATCAGTCAGACATTTCTAAACTTTATAGTAAAGTAAATGGGCTTGAATTTTGATGAAACTATGTGACTATTCTATTAAACGTATTAATGAAGACTAAGAGACAAGTAGACGTATTTTGGTAGGGGTTCCCATTTGACTTAAATGTGATCAGTGGTACAATTCTTTTCATTATTACCCCCCGCCCATAAAATTCCCCATGGCATGCATTGTTCACGAAACTGCTCTTTTAACTGCCCATGGTAGCCAAAATGTTGGAATATCAGCTAGGCTGCTACGGTGCCTGTGTTTGTGATTTGGAGGATTTTGTATCCTTGATGGACTAGGGTTAGTAGCAGTGTGGTTGAGGAATCCTGTGGCCTGGGATGTTGCTACCATCCGCATCCCTGTGTACGTATAGGTGTCGTCATGCTGTATGATGTTTGACATAGATCCTTTGCCCATTTAAAAATTGGATCATTTGTTTTTTTTTGGTGTTAGGTTGTATACGTATTTTTTAAAATAAATTTTGGATATTAACGCCTTATCAGATGTATCATTGGTGAGTGAGTTTGTTCTCCTGTTCAGTGAGTTGTCTTTTCATTTTGTGGATGGCTTCCTTTCTCATGCATAAACTTTTTAGTTTGATGTAGTCCAATTTGTTTTTTTGTCCAAGGAGATGCATCAGAAAAAATATTGCTACAAGAAATGACTGACATGTTACTGCCTATGTTTTCTTCTAGGATTTTTATGTTTTAATGTCTTACATTTAAGTCTCTTACCTATTATGAGTTTGTTCTTGTGCATGGTGTAGGAAGTTGGTCTAATTTCATTTTTCTGCATATTTCTGTCTAATTTTCCCAACACCATTTATTGAATTGATTGCTTTTACCTCATTGTATGTTCTTGCTTCCTTTGCTAAATATAAATTGACCATAAAGGTGTGGATTTATTCCTGGACTCTGTTCTGTTCCATTGATCTATATGTCTGTTTTTATGGCAGTACCATGCTGGGGTTTCTTTTTTTTTTTTTTTGGCTTTGTAGTAGAGTTTGATATCAGGTATGTGAATCCTCCAAATTTGTTCTTTTTTCTCAAGATTGTGTGGTCTTTTGTGGTCCCATATAAATTTTTGGAATATTTGTTCTAGTTCTGTGAAATATGCCATTGGTACCTTGATGGGAATTTTGTTGTGTCTATAGATTGCTTTGGGTAGTGTGGACATTTTAATGGTGTTCATTCTTCCTGTCCATGAACATGGTATATGCTTCCACTTATTTGTATCTTCTTCGATGTCTTATAATTTTCTGAGTACAGATCTTTTACATCCTTGGTTAAATTTATTCCTAGGTATTATTTTGATGCAATTGTAAATGTGATTGTGTTTTCTTCTTTTTTTTTAGTTTCCCTTTCTGATGGTTCATTATTGGTGTATAAAAATGCTATTGACTTCTCCATATTTACTTTGTATCCTACTATTTCCCTGAATTAATTATCAGTTTTCGTAGTTTCTCAGTGGAATCTTTAGGGTTCTCTGTATACAGTATCATGTCATCTGCAAATAGTGGCAGTTTGCCTTTTCCTTTTCAATGTGGATGCCTTTTATTTCTTCTTGTCTGATTGCTGTGGCTAGGACTTCCAGTGCTATGTGGAGTAAAGTGGTGAAATTGGACATCCCTGTCTTGGTCCTGATCTTAATAGAAATGCTTCCATTTTTGCATATTGAGTGTGATGTTGGCTATAGATTTGTCATTATGTCATTATGACCTTTATTATGTTGAAGTATGTTCCTTCTGTTTCCACTTTGCTGAGTGTTTTTATCATAAATGAGTGCTGGGTTTCATCAGGTGCTTTTTCTGTGTCTATCAATATGATCATGTGATTTTTATTCTTCATATTGTTTATGTGATATATCACATTTCTTGATTTGCGGATGTTATAACAACCTTGTACTTCCGCAATAAAACCCATTTAAGCATGGCGTATGATCATTTTAATGAATTGCTGGATCCAGTTTGCTGATATTTTGTGATATTTGATTTAGCGTCTATGTTCATCAGGGATATTGGCCTATAATTTTCTTTCTTTGTAGTGTCTTTCTTTGGTATTAGGTTAGGATGATATGTCTCCCTTGAGGGGGTGGTATCAGTCTGTTTCATGGGAATGTTGGGTGCATGGCCCTTTCTCCTAAGCCACACAACTCAGTTACTGATGCCTCCTGAGTCTGCACAGACATCTACACTCAGGCCCGAGCAGCTGACTGCTCAGCAGGTTGCTAGCTTCATGGGGCTGGGCAACAGGAAGTCCAGAGGTTGGGGCTATTGCATTCTTTCAGGCTGATGCCAAATGGGAAGGGAGGGCTCTACCCGCCCCAAACGGTGTCTGTGGTGTGGCAGCGTGACTCAGCACAGGTATTGTGGTGTCTGTCGCTTCAACTCTCTGCCCGGAACCGCAAACCCCAGTCTCTCCTTATGTGACTCTAGTCCACTCCTCCCTCTCTGCAGTGGAGCTCAGGCTGAGCGGCTGTAGTTGAGATTTTGTATGCTGGTCCTTCGAGAGTGCCTGTATCTCCAGCAGACTCTGTCTTACTCTGGCGGTCAGAATCCCTGTTGATTTACACAGCCAGATGTTATGTGGACACCTCTTCCCAACTCTGGTGCTCTGGGCTGGGCTGCACAGCTTGGGATTGAGACTCCAAGCTCCTGGGGGGAATGTTTGCATCTGAGATATCCTTTGGAATCTCAGCCACTGCTTGTGGGTGTGGGGCCAACTCTTTTTGCCTGTCAGTCCTTCCTGCCAGTCGTAATGTGGCTTCTTCTGTAAATCCTTGGTTATAAGACTTCTCTTCAGCTGGTCTTCAGTTGGTTGTTTAGGTTGATTGCTCTATATTTTAGTTGTAATTATAGTTTGGTCGTGGGGGGAGGTGAATGTAACATCTGGCTACTCTTTCACCATCTTGGATCTAAGACTGTCTTGATAAACAGATTTGTCTAGAATTTTTCCTTTGCCAAATTTAGAGATCAGCCTTTTTAGTAAGGTACACTTTCATAGTTGTGGGGAAATGAACATGCTGAGCTCACTTCTCCGATTCTCTTGAAAAACAAATAGTTATAAATAGCAAACCATATTGAACATTCAACATTTTCTTATGATTCATAGAGTTTTGTGGCTAAAATAAAAATTAACATTCAGTCTATACCATTCAAACATTTAAGTTCCCTTATCCTTGTTTATTTCTTCATATTGAGTGGGTGGGGTGGGGGAAAAGAACAGTGTACCTCTGTAAGAAAAGATTCTGAGTAAAGAATACTGCTAGCACTGAATTTCTCATTCAGCTTAGAGGTTTCAACATTCACAGCTTACTTCAGTGCTGCTCTCGCTGCAAGAAAAGAAGGCGTCTTGTAAGGTCTGTGCTGTTTTGTGAGACTGTTTGCTGGAGTTTATATGTCTGGAGAAGGAAAAAATTCGATTAGCCTTATCCTTGCTTAATTATAGATACATTTTGACACTTTTCCTGAAAGTCGCTACTTCTTGTTAAGGTATTTTAGGATTTAAAAAAAAATCAGATTTATTGTTTAAGTAACTGGGAAACATTGATTTTTTTTCCTTTGGTTTAGCTAGTAACAATGAAAAAAATACTCATTTCCCAACTTGAGAAGCAAAGCTTCATCAGTACTTTTGAAAAGCTCTGCGTGTCCAATCCTAATTACACCATCCTTCCTCTGTATTAATGTAACCGAATTCCTGATTTTAGTGCTTATCATTTCAGTGCTCTTCTATGTGGTTTTACCAATTTGTATCTGGTTCAAAACTATGCTATTTAATTTAATCTTGCATTTTTTCATAGAAATGACTTTCTTTCATTGAATAGTTCATTCATTTTGATGACTGTACCTGTACTTTAATTCATTTCCTCATATTGATAATTTGTGCTTCTGTTTTTCCTTTTTCTTTTTGTCTGGCTAAAAAGTTATCAATTGTATTGATTTTTTAGCTATCAGATTTAAGTTTCTTAATTAAGTTTTGTTTTTCATCTTGGTTGATTTCTACTCTTTATTATTTCCTTTCTTTTGCTTTTATTTTTCTATTATTTAGTATAAAAGTTCAGGTAGTTGATTTGAAATCCTTTTTTAGATTAGCACATCATACTAAATATTATCCCCTGCTTTATCTGGGTCTCACGCATCTTCCTACATTATGTTTTTATTTTATTTAACTAAACATATTTTCTGATTTTTGCTGTGATTTTCTATTTGATCCCTGGTTATGTAGAAAAGTATATTTTTTAATTTTCCCACATTTGGAACTTTTCTAGATATCTTTCTGTTATTGATTTATAGCTTAATTCTTTCATGAATGGAGAGCACACTTTGATGATTTAAATTCTTTTAAATTTGTTAAGGTATCTTGGTCAGTTATGTTTCATGCATATTTGAAAAGAATATTTATTCTGTTGTAGTTGGGTGGATGTCAATTAGGGTAGATCTCCTATATTTTTACTGATGTTTTATTTCCTATATTTTGATTATTAGAGAGAACTGCTGAAGTTTCCAACTATAGTTGTGAATTTTTCTATTTCTTTTAGTTCTGTCATATATTTTTGCTTTACGCATTTTGAAGCTGTTTTTAGGTAATACACATTAAGAATTGTTATAATCTCTTGAAGAATTATCCCCATTAATGTATTGTTATATGTCTCTTAAACCTGGTGGTGTTCCTTTATATGAAGTGTACTTTGCCTTCCAAAACTGACTCCTACTTCTTTTTGTTTAGCATTATCTGGTATGTATATACATATACACACACATATATATGTACATACACATATATGTATATATATACACAATCATCCTTTTACTTTTAAACTGTCTATGGCTTTATAACTAAGGTTGATTTCTGACAGAAAAAATGTAGTTTAATCTTACCTTTTAATCCAATATTTCAATCTGTGTCTTTTAATTGGATTGCATAAACCATTTATACTTAATGTATTTTTATGTGATAGGATTTAAAAGCTAACACTTTGCTAGTTTTTCACTTATGTTGTCTCTTTTTTGTTCCTTTTTTGCTGTTTTTATATTTTCTCTTGGATCAATTTAATATTCATTGTGAATCCAATTTACTTTCACTATTGGCTTATTAGTTATATCTCTATGTTCACATTTTTTAGTGGTTGAAATACATATTTTTCAAATTCCATTAAACAATTTCTTCATGTTCTTCTTTTATATAGTATTTTTATTGGAAAGAATTGTTTGGATTTTATAAAAAATCATTTGGTATATATTGATGTGATTACACTATATACTTCATTTTTGTTAAAAAAATAATTTGTTAGGTTTTTGTATAGCTGAACTCTATCAAACTGTATGCACCTTGCTTCTTACATTCAACATTTTGCTTCTGAGATTTAGCCAATTTGATACTTGAAGATACGATTTATTCATTTCAACTACTTCATAGTATCCATCTTATGAATATATTACAGTTTATTTATCTGATTCTCATTTGTAGACCATTAGTTCTTACTAACCTTTGCTATAATTAGTGCTGCAACGAGTATTTTTGCATATGTCTTATTATACTTATTACTTTGTTTACTAAAAGTGGCAGTAGTGGGTAGCTTCATTCTATAAATGTCAACTAGGTCAAGATGGTTGACCATGCTGTTTGAGTTTTCCAGAAGCTACTGATTTTCTGTCTACCATCCTTAAACATTTATCTTTCATAAGAAGACTTTACAATATACAAAGCAAAAAACTGGCAGAACTACAAAGGAGAAATATATCCACAATTACAACAGGAAGTTTCAGTACCTTGGTATAAGTAAGGATATAGAAGACTTGAGAATAGAATCACCAGCTTGACTTAGTTGATATAGAATACTTTACCCATTGACAGAAGAACATATATTCTTCTTGAGTGCACATTGGATATTTACCAAGACTATATTCTGGGCCATAGAACAAACCTCATATTTATAAGAATTAAAATCATACTGTTTGTTCTCTGACTACAATGAAATTAAACTAGCAGTCAATTACAGAGAGATATCAGGAAAAATCTCCCTAACTTAAAAAAGTAAATAATACAATTGATAAGTTGAAAAGGAACTTACATGGAATATTTAAAAATATTTTCACATAAATGAAAACAAAAGTACAACATAGCCAAATTTATGGAATGCAACTAAAGCAGATATTAGAGGGAAATTTATAGTATTCAATATTTATATTGGCAAAGTATAAGGTCTCAAATCAATGATTTAAGATCTACCTTAAGAAAAAAAAGTAAATATATCTTAAATCAAGTAGAAGAAAATAATTAATATAAGATCAGAAATAAATGAAATTGAAATCAGAAAAACAATAGAAAAATCAATAAAATAACATCTTGTCTTTGGAAAGATCAATAAGAAAAGAATGGTTAAAAAATAAGGAAGATACTTTTACCTATATCAGGAATTTAAAAAGTAATATCAGTATAGATCATTCAAATATTGTACAGACAAGAAAGGTATATTATGAACAACTTTATGCCTATAAATTTGACAATTTAGATGAATTTACAAATGTATACAAAGTACAGAAACATCTTCTAGAAGAAAGAAATAACCTGAGTCATTTATTCATTAAAGAAAGAATTTATAGTTAAAAACATTTTAATAATGAAAATTCCACACCCAAACAATTTCACTGGTGAATTCCACCAAATAATTAAGGCAGAAACAATACCAGCTCTACATAAATTCTTCCACGGAAAATGAAAGAAGTGACCACTTCCCAACCACTTTCTGAGACCGGTAATTACCCTAATACTAAAACCAAAGACATTACTAGGTAATAAAACTATAGACCAGTATGTCTCATGTACTTATTTGAAATTATCATCAAAATGTGTACTGTCATTTTGGCAAATGTCTGCTGTCACTCTCCTAAAATATGTACTGTCATCCTGGTAAGGATTCGAGGGATGCAAATTTAAATGAGATTGTTTTAGCATCACACATGTTAAATTTGTTTTGCTCAGTTTAAAACTTGTCTCAGATTTTGACATTTGGACTTTCAATTACAGTCAGACATTTTGTTGGGCTTGAGTTGATTAATCTTTCGCAGTAGGTATCTTCCTTTAAATAGTGCCAAAAGATTCTCTGGGGAAAGAATCCAGTGAATCCAGCGAATACTTATTTTTAGTCATAACATGTGTTACAATTAATCAGTCTTCCAGTTTTATGTTTTAAATGGGATGAAAGTATTAACTATCAAAGAATTAAGCTTACCCCACAGTTTTTGTTTTTAAACAAAACTAGCAAAAGCCAAACTTACCCGTATTACAAGTAGAGAATTTGGAATTCTTAGGTATCTGTCTGAGATAATGTAGTGTCAGTTCTTTATGTTGGGTCTTAGGTACGTACAATTCAGTGTCTGACCCTACACTTAATTACTAATAATGTTCTATAGCAGGTCATGCAGATAGATTTGATTTTAGACCTGACACTGAGGTCTGGAGTTTAAATGACTCTTCATTTTGGCCCATAGTTCTGATTATCTTTGTCACAACTGCAACCAATGAAGCGCCTCATGGACTAACCGCCCAGTTTTCCCAAGACCGTAGGAGGGCCCACTGCGTGAGCCTTCAGTGCTAAACTGGGAAAGGTCTGGCTCAGCTGGGAGGAGTTGGGCTTCCATATCATTCTAGTTTTTTCAAATGATCCTGGCTGTTGTTAACACATTCTCTTCTATGTAGTAAATGAAAAGCAACTAATACCTGCATCATTGAAAACATAGCTTTATCCTCAAGAGCTTTCAAATGTAATAGAAAATCACTTTCGTATTACTTGTGACATGTCTTTCAATTGCCAAAAAATAAAACCCCTCTAGAAATGATTTGTACATGCTTTGTGGACACCACTGTGATCATGGCGTTGTCCTGCTATGAATATACTGTATGTTCCAGTTTCTGGGGTAGAAAAACATAAAACATCCTTTCCTAAAATACTGTTTTCACTTATTTTTCTTTTCTGGCAGGAAAATAATACCAACAGAATTTTTAGACATCAAAAAAAAATATAAGAGTCTGTGCTTATTGGATCAGTGCTAACTTCATTTTACCACGTGCTAGAACAATGGACTATGCATAGTGATTACACATTAGATTACACATTAGGTATACACATTATATTACCTATGAAAAATAATCCTGGCCCAGAATCATAGATGTGGGAGATAATTTTTTTGCTTTTCCTTTTATGAGACTCTTTACTGTTGGTACATGTCCTAGTGTTTTTGTTTCTTGGCTGGAGCAACGGCAAAGGGGCTGAAGAGGCAGGAATGAGGAAATGTGAGTAAACACAGGAGAGTTGAGATTAACAAGAAATTAATAATTGATTCCATCCAAGGACTGAATTCAGCCCCTGGTCAACTCAGGGGTTGACTCTCTGTGTAGCTTCTCCCTCCAGGCAGGCACAAATCTGCTGGATGGTATCTTACGAGTAAAGTAGAGCAGACCTACCCTGAAATGCATCACAAAAGTGAGCTTCCACCTTTCCCTACTTCGACGTTCGTATCTACAGTGACATCTCTAAGTTTTACAGCATATGAAAAGCAGGCACATCAAACTTTATTGTTTTTTACTTTTATTAACCTGACTAGACTCCATAAGAGAACCAGGAGGTCATTAATACCCAAGATCATCTCAAGTGCTTGAGTTTAAGGTAATTTTTTAATGTATAATTCAAAATCTTTTACTTTATGGTCTTGGTTTTCTTTGTACTACCCTTTCTAATCATACCAAACTTTCCACTGAGATGAAGTTAATTAGACCAAATGGAACCCTGCCTCTAATCAATGTGTATTTGTATGTAGTTTTGTACTATTATAATGCTTATTTGTAAGGCAATGAGTTCTGCTTCTAAGATGTTTCTAATACTCACATTTCCTTTTTGTTAGATTCCTCTTTCACAGTTTCCTGTAATCTTGGCCCCCCTTCCCCTTGCAGTCTAAAGAGGGCAAACCAGACCCTCCTGACCGGTACTACCCCTTGCCTGTAACGCTCTGCACACATCACAGTAACATGATGAAGCGTGAGCTCTACTGTTAGAGGACTTCAAATCTCTACGCGTGGCATCAAGGATAATACGGAAGAATCAGGTCAAACTTAGGAGGTAAAGAGTATAATCCTATTTTAAGGGTCATTTTTAGCTAATAGAAACTTAGCAAAGAGCTTAAAATGAATATGGGTTTGAGTTGGGTGAATAAATTTAGCCCTATGGTGTTGAGGTAAGGAAAAGAGATGCTCAGTATGCAAATAATTCTGAAAGCAAAAGAGACTATGACTTGTGTGTTGCTGTGGGGAGGGATTTAATGAATTGTCCTGACCGACATTAACGAATGAACTAACCAGAAAACCTTGAAAATTCTTGAAGGAAGTATACCTCTGCCACGAATCCTTTTATAGCTCTTAAGACTTATGTGGTGGCCCAGGATATGGTGAAAATTCTGGGTTCGCTGGAAGGGAATGCGTGTTGTGATGCCGTGTGAAATGTTCTATAGATGTCAGCTCAGGTTTGTTTACTGTGTTGTCTTTTACAGCCTTACCTGATGTTTTCTATTTGCTTGGTCTATCAACTTTTGAAAAGGTAAATGGAAATCTCCAGGTAGAATTGTGGATTTGTCTTTTTCTTTTTGCAGTTCTATCAGTTTTTTTGCATGCATTTTGAATCTCTGTTATTAGGTGCAGAAAAATGTAGGACTGTATGTACTTTTGATAAACTGACCCCTTTATAATTATATAAAATTATGGGTTTTTTTTTTAATCTCTGTTAAGGCTTTTCTCTGAAATATATGTGAGGAGACCCCCCAAAACAGAATTAGAAACCAGAATTATCTTCTTGAGGGTGGGCCCTTTGTATTACAGGCTTCTCATGCTACGTGAGTGTTCTAGGAACCCATCTGATTTGGTGTGCCAGGTGGCATTGTTGTGAGAGGCTGAGTTCGGCTTCTGTGAAATTTTTTTGAAGACTCTTTCAACACATTTGCCCATTTCATGATGGGTGATTGATGAGTGCACCTGTCCACACTGAGCTGAGTGCTCAGCAGTTTTTGACCAAAACAGCATGACACTCATGTCCCACCTGTTAACCCTCACCATGATGTCACCCCAAGTGACTTTTCTTTGCTTGTTTCTCCGGATGAAAAAAGTTCTCAAAAGGAAACATTTTGCTGATGTGGAAGACATTAGACAAAAAATGACAGAAACACTAAAAGGTATCAAAATTGATGAGTTCAAAAACTGTTTTGAGCAGTGGGAAAAACATCTCGATAGGTGTACTGCATCCAATGGAGAGTACTTTGAAGGTGACTGAGTTTAAACCTGTGAGAATAAATACACAATTTTTGTGTAAATAAATTCTGTTTTTTGGTTCCCGCTCATACTTTGTCATTTAATTATTGTTACCATAGTACGTATTTTTCCAGCCTTTTATTTTTGACTTATCTGTGTCTTTATATTTAAAATGCATCTGTTGTAGGCAGCATGTAGTTGGGTATTGCTTTTTTACATAATCTGACTGTCTTTGGTTTTTAATTTCCATTCTGAGACCTTTGACGTTTACATTCAGCAGGGTTGTTTATGTGGTCAGGTTTAAGTCTATCATGTCTCATCTATTCTTTGTTCCTTCTTTTCTCTTTCTACCTTCTCTTCGGATTCACTCCATTTTTCTCCTTTGTTGGCTTATTAGGTAAAACTTTTACTATTGTTAACTTAGTTGTTTCTTTAAGACCTATAGTTACATATTTAAATGAATCAGTTTACTTTCAAGTGACATTATGCCACTTCATATATAAAAATCTTGCAATTGTATACTTCCATTTCTTTAACATTGTTCTCGTACACTTTACTTACTTATTGTATAAACTGCATATTGCATTATTAATTTGTTTAAACAATTATATTTTAAAGAGACACAATTATAAGAAAAAACTGTATACTTACCATGTGGTTACCATTTCCAGTGTCCTTCATGCCTTTGTGTAAACCCACATTTTTATTCATTATTATTTTCCTTCTGTTTGAAAAAATGCCTTCTTTCTTTTATATTTTTCTTTTATATTTCTTGTAGTGTGTGTCTGCTGGTGATGATTGTTTCAGCTTTATACGATGGAAACATTTTTATTTCTTCATATTTGAAAGAAACTTTTGCTGGATATAGAGTTCTGGGTTGATAAGATTTTTTCTGTTAGTAGTTAAACATGTTGCTCCACTGTTTTCTCATCTGCAATGTTTCTGATAAGAAATTGACTTTCACTGTGATATTTGTTTCCCTTTACTCCATGTCTTCCCTCCACATATGTGTTGTACTTATGATTTCTTCTTTATCCCTGATTTTAGGCAATTTAAAATTATGTGCTATGGTGTTTTCCTCTTATTTTTTGTATTTGGAGTTAGTTGGAATTGTTGGACTTGTAGATATTTTTCCTTATTTGGGAAGTTAATGTCCATAGTTTTTCACATTTTTTTTTCTGCTCCTAGTTCCCCGCCCCCTGGAACCCTTGACTATGAGTTTAAGGCAAGCAAAGGCTGGGTTGGAAATCTATCTAGCATTACTTTGTTTATCCTTTAGTGCTGACCTGGAACCCCACCTGTCCTTTCTGGAAGTAAGATTATTGTCAAATGACATCATCGACCGATCATTTTAGCAATATTACCACATCACAGTGCCCTTACAACCGCCTTTCTCATTTGGAGATTTCTTGTGCATTTCATGAGTAGATGAAAAGTAGATGAGTTAAGTGCTGCTTTCTGACTTACATTTTAACTTTTTGGTCTTAGGGCTAAATTTTTCTATTTTTTCTTGTGCTCTGATGTTGTTTCTTTTAAACTTAGCACTATGCGAGAGTTACTTTTGAATCTTAATGACCGGCCTCATGTGGCGCTAAACTTAGAAGGCTGGAATAGAGAAGCATATCTTATCCATTGGATTCTAATACTGTAAAATATGGTTGCTTTTCTTGAATTTAAAATACCTGATTTGAACCCTATCAGTATCTGTGCTTTCCAAGTTACATGATAAAATTAAACTAACTTTCAGTAAACACTATACTACACACTAAACTATGAATGGAGTATCAATTATTTAGGAGTGGGAGTCAGTAATATGGATATGACAATTTCTCATTAACACTAACAACTTAAGAGCTGTTTTTACATTAGATTAAAATAGTAATTTAGCTGCTTAGTAAATGATTAAATGCAGAGTGTTATGTAATCTGTTCACTAAGAGTTGGTGAATGTTGTCAAACACTAATGATTCATTTCTTTAATAACACTGGGGAGTAGGAGGCCGTAAGTTTCGGTTAAGGAGGTCCTGCCAGGGCTGGACTCGGCACTGGGGCAGCGGCTGCACAGGGAGGATGGAGGAACGCAGGCACGTCTGCGGCTCTCGGCTTGGATCTTTGAGTTCTGCAACCCTGAGCAACTTCAGGGCTCTGACATCTCAGCTTTCCCTCTATGAAATGCTTCAGTGTATATTGCAGGGTTGCTCTTCCTCTTCTTATTATAGACACATACTAACTATATACTGTCAATCAAAGTGGTTGCTGCCAACTCAATGCCAATAGGAGTTCTCACTTTGGGGTGCGGTGAGGGGAGAGAGACCAAATTCAGTGCAAACAGCTCAGTTATGAAACAGCGTGTCTGTGGAACGGATCCACCGTGATAGAGCTTGGCTGTGGAACAGCCGGGCTGTAAGTCAGCCCTGGGGATTGGTGGCCCTGGCCCTGGAGTTGCAGCTTGGCCCTCTCTTGCTAGACAGCTCTGCTCCATTCTTCTCTGCTCTGCTCTGCCAGGGTCTGCTGAAATGGCTCAGATCTGCTCCATTCCAGCGGGCAAGGCAGCTCCTCTCAGTGTTGCTGTTACAGCTCCAGCCGGGGAAACAGCCTTCCGTGGGAAGGGAAAGTGTGCTTTCCCCAAGCCAGAGGGGAGCGACTTACCTAGAGAGAAGTCCCCAGCCCTGGTCCCTAACTGGTCTGCCCTCATGCAGATAAGGACTCCAGATCCTCACAGTTTGGCCCAAATCAGAATGGAGTCACTCTGATTGATCGGTGAAGATGCAAATGAGAGGATACCCGTGCAGCCTCTGTTGGACAGGAGAAGCCTCAACCCCCTTGGTCAACTTTTCATCCTCGGAGCTCTCGTGTAAGGGTTGGCTAAGCAGGAGTAAGTGCACAGGCTGAAGGCTCAGCCTGCAGCTTTTCTCTGACATGCAATCTGCAAACAGTGGCTGCTAGACTGGGGTTAGGAATTTGGGCCCAGTTAACCACAGGTCCTTCTTGGCAGGTATATTTCTTCTTGGGGAGGGTGGTCAGCAATACGTAGTATCTGCCTATGTTACTGTTAGGGGTTGAACCGGAATGCATCCGGGAAATGCTTTATGTTCTAAGATGGCATTTTTCTTAAGAAAACAATGTAGGGAGGGAATGGAAACAATTAGTGAGTGTTGTCTTTGTTGCAGTATTTTTGAGGGGAAGATGAGGTAGGCTTATACTATGGTTGATTTTTAAAATTCCTATTATTTGTTTCAATGATGAAGACATCCAAAATAAAAACCTAGGAACAAAATAAGTAACCAATAGCTTTGTACAAACGTAGTATGGAAACTGAGAACAACTTTTTTTTTTTTTTACTGTAACTTAAATTCTTGAACTGGGGCTTCCTCAAATACTGAGGAATGAGAAAGGGCTTGATTTTCTTTTTTGGGGTCCAATGGCTATATCTTCTCTTTAACATTTGGAAAGTCAGTGGACTCACATTGGGTAAACTGTTCAGGAATTAACAGAGGATGGTGGAGACGAAATCAAGGTGTAGAAGGACCACTTTCCAATAGTCTTTTTTTCCCTTTTTTAGCAGAACAACAACATCTAGGTGCTAGCGGCTGCAGTGTGGAGTACGGGCTGCAAGTAGAATAATTCAGAAAAGAAATAGTGATTTGAATTCTTGTGAAGGTAACAGATAAGGACTTTATTTTTGGAGGAGACTTTCTAATATCATGTTTTTGTTTTTGGTACCTGTTGTTCTCAAAGACTGTACATTGTTGCTTTGTTACTGAAATCACATAGGCTATACAACAGTAGCAGAAGGGGGCACACCACTTTTTATGCATAATAGGCATTTAATTCTTTCAATGAATATTCATTTGCATACTGATTATGAGTTGGGGACTGATGAGATAATATATATAGACAAAAAAAAAAATCCCTGCCCAGATGAAACTCCTATTGTAGTAAGTGAAGGTAGACAATAAACAAATCAAGAAGATAATTTAAAATGTTGGAAGTTAATAAATGATATGAGTGAAAGTAAAGCAGGAAACAAGGACAGGGGGTGTGTGTGGGGAATCTCATTAAGGTCACCTATGAGCAAACATGTCAAAAAGGTCTGTGGGTTAGTTATGGGGAATGTCTACAGAAGGAGAAGTCTTCCATGTTGAGGGACCAGCAAGTATCAAGGATCCGTGTGGACTTTTTAGTGGTCTCTTCTGCTTGAAGAACAGCAAGGAGGCCGCTGTTCCCGGAGCAGGGTCAGTGAGGGAAGAGGAGGTGTGAGACTGGAGGTGGGCAGGTCATGAGGGGCCCGTAAGCCGCTGCTGCTTGGAGTGTAATGGGAGGCCAAAGCAGGGCTTTGAGAGATACTGATACGAGCAGACATTTTTAATTACTATTACTGTTTTTATCCTCACCTGGGGACATGCTTATTGACTTGAGAGAGAGGGGAAGGGAGGGAGAAAAAAAGGGAGAGAAACATCGATGTGAGAGAGAAACATCGATTGGTTGCTCCTCATGTGTGTTCCGACCTGGGACCAAACCCACAACCTAGGCATGTGTCCCGACCAGGAATCGAACCCATGTCCTTTCAGTTTGCTGGACAATGCCCAACCAACTGACCCACAATGGCCAGGGCTGAGCTGATGGTTTTAAAGGTTTACTTTAGCTCCCATATTGAGAGTCAAATCAAGGGGACTAGAGAGGAAACCGAAAGACCAGTCTCTTAGAACTAATTTAGTGGGTTGCTTACTTGTTCCTTGTATGTGTTATGCCAGGGAGATTATTAGTGAACACCCATTATATCTCTGAGATTGGAAGGGTTGGCTTCCTCAAGGGAAAAGTGGTTTCCTTTTGGTACGCAAGGAAATATTCCTAGGTGATGCAGAGACATCCTTTCTCCTATTAGAAGTGACTCGATGACAGGGAAGTGAACTTACTGGCTCCGGCCCACCTGGATGCTTCAGATCTATTTCTGGAATGAAGCTTCTGTGAGGCCTGTGTGGAGCTTCTCCTTGTTATTCCTACTTGAAAGTGCCCTAATTGGGTTGAGTTCAGATTCTGTGTCATTGTTCTGTTGTGCTGGGTGACACCAATAAAGAAAGAAACGATGTATTCTTAGCTGTAGGACAAACAGAGTGTAGTAATTAGGCAGGGTTGCTCCTTCACTGGACAAAAGCTTTAAGCAGCTCAGGCAAACACCAGACAAAAACCTGGCAGATGCATGCAGTGTAGATACCTGGTAAAATCTTAGAAAATACGTTCACATTTATTCTCCGGCAGTGATATTCTTTTCACAAAGCATTCCACACCGTGGTAGCTGTATCATTAGCCTGATAATCTCAAGTTAGTTCTGTATTGCTTTTTACATGTTTTGCACAATAATATTGGTTTAAAGCAGAAGGCTGAACAGCTTCAGGATACTGGTCTAAGAAATTGTAGGTGAGGTGGGAATGGAAAATGGTCTACCTTTGGAAAAGAAGTGTAGCTAAACCCCAAAGGAGCAAATGTCTTTCCATAAATGGGTGTTTGCCTCTGTTGAGTAGGTAGTAATTTCCACATGTCCCACACTGGGCTGAGTGTAGGAGGCGGTCAACACAGTGCTTGCCCCAGAAATGCTAATATTAATCTTGCTGTCTTGGTGTGCTGTAGCTTCTTTAATTATTGTGCACTATTGAGCATTTGGTTGATGTATTATCTAGCATAACGCTAGTTGTTCTTATAAATAAGGCACAAAATCTCCATGGCTTAATGAAATGACATTTTATTTCTTGCTCATGCAAAGGTCCAACACAAGTGATTTTCTTCCACGTGGTGATTCAGGGACCCAGGCTCTTTCTAGCTGAGACGCTTTCGCACTCTAAGGCCTCAGAGCATTTAGTCAGCAGACAGGGGAAGAGAACGGAAAAGGATAGGTAGTTCCTGGATGTGCATTCACTTTTCAGCTAAAACACTTTTCTGAGAAGAGAAAGCACTTTGTTTTTTGATGAACAAGTACCTGGTCTTGCTACCTATGATTTCTAATTTTTCTCAGTTGGCAGTAGTAGTACTTTTAAATAGCTTTGAACAAATGATTTCTATCTGAGAACAGATTATTTGGGATATATTTTTAGAAGTGAATGTATTAGATGTAAGTTTTCATTGTAAAATAACTATGAACTATGTTTTCTTTAATAAACATGTTAATATTTGAATTCATATGCTTGTAAAATTATTGGGTATGAACCACCTCCAATTCATTATTATTATTAAGGCTTAACTGAACATATTTTTGCTGTCTTGTCCCAGGACAATGAATGCCATGAAAACAACAAACATATTTATATCATCATGTGTAACTAAAATTTTACGTTTTAGTCAACATAAAACATGAGTTAACTGATTTAACAAAACAGATACATGTACTATTAGGCTAAATTATTTTCACAATACTTGTGACTTGAAAAGAAAATTAGAACATGTATCTAATAGTTTTCATATTCTTTTTGTTTATTCATAGACAGGAAAAGAAATATGATTTCAAATTTCTCAATTTAGAATGAATCTGCCTCAAAGCTTAAAATGTAATTATTTTTATAACTTCAGATGAAACAACATATGTGACTGAAATTGAACAGATCATTATACATACATATATATGTAAATATATTTAAAGTATCTCCAGCACAATTGAAACAAACTGATGCTGGGTTCCATTTTATGTGAACTAAAATAATAAAATAAAAATTACATTTCTTTGTAGTGAAAACCAACAGATTCACCGTAAGAAAGAATGGTGTCAAAACATTGCTATCATAATAATTTTTGGTAGGGGAAACCCCTGAACGTCCCAAATAGTTAAAGAACTCATTTTAATGTATAATGTTCTTTATCTGCCTCCACCAACTACAAGTGGAAGCACATGAGAAAATGTTCTCATTTGTTAGTTATGAAACATTTTTTGTCAAATTGGCAAAACCCCACCAGGTGAGACCCAGAGAGCTCAGAGACACGCTTGACTTAGGAGGGTAGAGTCATACATTTTTCTGAAGATGCTCTCAAGTGCAGCTGAGTGCCTGGCACACCTTGTTCTCTGTGTGGACAGGTGGACCTCAGCCCCATCCCCCCGGAGTGTCTGCAGGGTTCGTGAATGGCCGTCACAAGGTGATCACGAACCCACGTGCTACTTTCTCCACAACTCAACATGGCGCCAGCGTAGCCGAGCCCCGCCAAGCTTCTCTCCACCCAGGGACACTTTTACACTGTATACTGTTTTTCTGCTTCTTGAATGTTATTGCATTGTCCTTTAAAGGTACAGCATCTTTTTGTATGTGTTGTGTGGCTCTACTTTATTTTGTGTATTCTTGATTAAGAAGAAATTACTTTTCTACGCCTAGCATTTGCTATCATGTACTCAAATTGAACAATTTTTCCTTGTTTTCACCACCTAGTTGTTTTCTGTCAAAGTGTTTTATTTTATTAGTTTCTTTTTCAAAATTGAAAAAATTAATATATGCAGATAGTAAAAAATTAAAGCAGAATAGGAAGATACGCAATGAAAATGTCAAAGAAGGAACATGAGGTTTGAAATAAGATCTCTGGTTGATGCCTAAGTCCATCATTCACTGTCTGCACAAGCCTGAGAAAATTACTTAAACTTTCTGAATCTTAGTTTTTCAATCAGGAAAGTGGGGATTAAAATACTCATTTCACAGTATGTTGTGAGGGCTGATGTTAATGTAAGAAAGTGTTTTACAAATAGTAAATTGCTATCTAGATGTTCATTATTATTAATTGTCACTAATGGGAAAAATTTTAGCACCTTGTCCCACCATATTTTGGGATGAGAAGCGGAAAGATGGTTTCAGGTACTTAACTGCCGTATTTATTTATTGACTCTCAGGTCCAGATTTTTCTGGGGACTAAAATAAGCTTGAACACATATTTGGAGGGAAAACTTTAGACCTAGCTGTGAATAGGTAAAAGGAGATAGTGGTAAAGACTTAGGTGGACAAATATTTCTCTTTTAAGAATTGGTCTCTCAAATTATAATTATCATTGCTATTCCTTGTACATTCTTTCAAAACTTCCATTCACAGATGAAATATGTATGAATCCATTTTAAAAGAGGCTCATACAATGAGAGCATAACTTATACTCGTCTGAACTTTATTCATTTAACATTGTAATTTTTGAAATCACTTTATATTTTTATGAATTCTCCTCATTCTTTATAATAGTTCTGTGGCATTCTTTTATATGGATATAACCATATTGTATAAAAAAGTCCACTGTTGATACATTACTTGTAAATTTTTATGTTAGTAACGACTACCATGACTACCACATGCCTTAGCTTATATATACAAATATGGCAACACAATAAATACTTGGAAATGCTGGCTCAAAGGGTATAGGCATTTAGTGATAGGATATCAGTTACCAAATTGCTCTCTAAAGAGGTCGTACCAATTTTCTCTCCTACTACCAGTGGGTGAGAGAGTCTGTTTCCTTTGAACTTGGAAAACTCATTTCCTATCAGAGCCTTTTGATCTTAGCCAAATCATTTATTTTAAAATTCTTATTTTAATTCTTATTTAATTATAGCTGTAGTTGAATGTCTTAAGTGCCTGTTATCCATTTTTTAAATGTAATATCTGTTTATGCACTTGCCCACTTTTCTATTGTAATTTTTTTAAAAAATTACTTTATTGTTGTTCAATTACAGTTGTCTGCATTTTCTCCCCACCACTTCCCCCCACCCCAGCCAAACCCACCTCCCTCCCTTGCTTTCACCCCCGCCCTTGGTTTTGTCCATGTGTCCTTTATAGTAGTTCTTGAAAACCCTTCTCCCCACCGTCCCCTCCCTACTCCCCTCCAGCTATTGTTAGGTTGTTCTTAATTTCAATGTCTCTGGTTATATTTTGTTTGCTTTTTTCTTTTATTAATTATGTTCCAGTTAAAGGTGAGATCATATGGTATTTGTCCCTCACCGCCTGGCTTCTTTCACTTAGCAACCTAAGTGCTCATCAGCAAATGAGTGGATCAAAAAACTATGGTACATTTACATGACGGAATTCTACGCAGCAGAGAGAAAAGAATGTGCTCCTACCCTTTGTGACAGCATGGATGGAACTGGAGAGCATTAGTGTAGTTTTTTAAAAATAAATAAGCTTTGGAGGAAATCATATCTTCTACTTTACAGAAATTTGTTTTAGATGTTTCAAATATTTGTTTTCAGTTTGCTATTTATCTTATTTTATTTATATTTTTATGTTGAATTTTAAAATATTTACATGTAGTTACACTTCAATTTTTCTTTTACAATTTCCAATATTTTTTATTTTTTTAATATATTTTATTGATTATGCTATTACAGTTGTCCCATTTCTCCCCCATCATTCCCCTCCACCCTGCACACCCCCTCCCACCCACATTCCCCCCTTTAGTTCATGTCCATGTGTCATAAGTTCTTTAGCTTCTACATTTCCCACACTATTCTTGCTCTCCCCCCATCTATTTTCTACCCACTGTCTATGCTACTTATTCTCTGTATCTTTTCCCCCTCTCTCCTCCTCCCACTCCCCTGTTGCTAACACTCCATGTGATCTCCATTTCTGTGTTTCTGTTCCTGTTGTAGTTGGTTGCTTAGTTTGCTTTTGTTAATATCTGTGAGTTTGCTGTCTTTTTACTGTCATATTTTTTATCTTCTTTTTCTTAGGTAAGTCCCTTTAATATTTCATATAATAAGGGCTTGGTGATGATGAACTCCTTTAACTTGACCTTATCTGAGAATCACTTTGTCTGCTCTTCCATTCTAAATGACAGCTTTGCTGGATAGAGCAATCTTGGATGTAGGTTCTTGCCTTTCAAGACTTCAAATACTTCTTTCCAGCCCCTTCTTGCCTGGAAGGTCTCTTTTGAGAAATCCGCTGACAGTGTGATGGGAACTCCTTTGTAGGTGACTGTCCCCTTATCCCTTGCTGCTTCTAGAATTCTCTCCTTCATTTTAATCTTGGCTAATGTAATTATGATGTGCCTTGGTGTGTTCCTCCTTGGGTCCACCTTCTTTGGGACTCTCTGAGCTTCCTGGACTTCCTGGAAGTCTATTTCCTTTGCCATATTGGGGAAGTTCTCCTTTATTATTTGTTCAGATAAGTTTTCCACTTGTTGCTCTTCCTCTTCCCCTTCTGGTACCCCTGTAATTTCGATGTTGGGATGTTTCAAGATATCCTGGAGGTTCCTAAGCCTCTCCTCATTTTTTTGAATTCTTGTTTCTTCCTTGTTTTCTGTTTGGTTGTTTGTTTCTTCCTTCTGGTCCAGTCCATTGATTTGAGTCCCAGTTTTCCTCCCATCTCTATTGGTTCCCTGTGCGTTTTTCTTCCTTTCACTTATTGTAGCCTCCATTTGTTCATCTAATTTGTGAGTAAAATCAACCAATTCTGTGAGCATCCTGATCACCAGGGCTTTGAACTGTGCATCTGACAGGTTGGCCCTCTTGGTCGCTTAGATGAATTGGCTGTGGGGTTTTGATTTGTTCTCCCGTTTGAGCTTTTTTTTTTTTTTTTTGGTCTGGTCATGGCTGTTATGTAGTGAGGGGTGGAGCCTTAGGTGTTCCCCAGGGCGGGGCAGCCCAGTCACTGGGTAGTGAGGCTACATGTGGGGGCGGGGTCAGAGAGGGAACGATGGCACTTGCTCTGCTCTCTCTCAGATTCCAGTCCCTTCCACTGCTTCCCCTTCACCTGGATTATCTGCGTGTGAATGTGGGACCACCTGATCAGCCAGCCACCTTGTGCAGCCTCACTGGGTCTGCACAGTTGCCACTAGCTGCCGCCTATGTGCCTGGGGTCCACTAGCTGTCACCTGCACTCCTGCTCCACCAATATCCACTTTTTCCTGCTGCAACTCCGCCCCTCTTACCGGCCTGGATGAATGGTTGTTGGGCTTCCGTACAGTTCAATTTTCTATCAGTTCAGGTTGTTTTTTTAGTTCTAAATCTTTGTTGTCCTTAATTTTGGTTGTGAGAGGAGGCACAGTGTGTCCACCTATGCCTCCATCTTGGCCGGAAGCCTCCAATATTTTTATTTTATCCACTCCAAGATGTTTTCTTCTTACTCTCTTAAATATTATGTTTCAAAACTTTGATCTCATTTCCTGATTTTGATAATACACAGAGCTGTAACTGTTCACGTGACCGCACTTCCCCATCTGACTGTATGATGCCCGAAGTTGGGGATTCTACCTTGTTCACTACCTTATTGCTAACCAAGTACAGTGAATGGAACATTTACATGCCCAACAAATTATCCACTGAAGCTTCTTTTGATAGCCCGGAGCCGAACACCTTGCAAAATCAGGCATATAGTTATTTGCTTCTATTTGGGAATTTTAATGGAAATATCAGGAGATTCTCTTATGTAAAAAACAAGAAAAACTCTCTATTTGACAATAGTTATCTCCTGTTTTTTATATTCCCTTAGTGAAATATAGGTGCTATGATAAAATAATTATTATATCATAAAAAGTGCAACATCTATCTCACATTTGCCATATTCCAATCTTGAAATTTCTTGCAGATCAGTCTGCACTTTGTGTTAAAGGGAAATCAAAAGATCAAGTACAAGTGACTCATTTAAACTGAAGAGACTGATTTCAAAGAAATGATGCTATAAATTGAGCAAGAAGTAAAGCATCAGACTACCTATCAATGAACTGCAACTGATTAAAATACGCCCAGAGTGTGACTTTTCACTATGAGGGTCAAGCATCGTGGCAAGAGTTTGCAGAGTGTTCATGAGAATGTGACCAGGAATTAAAACCACCTTTTCTCAAATAGAAAAAAAGGCATCTTGCTGATGTGAGGCAGGGGATGAGAGCTGCCACCCATGTACAAATGAGGTGAGGATCTGTTTTCGGAGAGTGGGAGAAGGTGGTGCAGAGGTTAATGATGTTCTTTGTTCCAGGTTTAAACCTTGTGAGTGAATGGTTCCTCAAGTTTTTGTTGTTGTTGTTGTTAAATGTATCTCAGATGTATTGCAAGCATAAGTGAAAGGACATTTGGGAAGAAGGCACATGTGTTAATTAATCTGGAATGAAGATTAAGAAAACCCAGGAAAATATAATCCAGTTTGTGCATACCTGGATTGGAAAGTAGTTGTAAGATTTGTTGCAGCATCCCGACTGTGTAAATAAAATCATTCTGTTTCAGTTCAGTTTCTACCTAAATGTGAAGACCCTCCCCTTGGGTTAAAGTGATGTACATGGCGGGTCAAAAAGGGGTGGCAAAGTGTTGTGCGATGCCGCAGTTAAATCCTAGAGCTTTTAGGAAAACGAAGCAGCATGAGGCATAAGGGAAGGGGTGGGGGACTGGGCCACTGACAATGAAAGCTCTTGCCTGGATAGTAGCTTGGAGCCTGTCTTGAGCCAGATGGAAAGGGTGGGGTAGCGTGAGAATGACTGGAGAGTGGGGAATAGAGGCAGAGATGAGGGGACGTGTGAGCAGGTGCCTTGGTCATGGCGGAGGGATCCAAATAACCTGCTGGTTTTGCTTTCTCTCCCTCCTGGTCCCATTTTTTTTTTTGGACTGATGTGGTCACATGTGGAATGTACTCACATAGAAACTTTGCCATCTCCCAGACACTTGCAATCAGGGACAATAATACTGTAAAGCCCTTTTCTGTACGTATATAAACTTCGAAAGCCCTGTGTAAGATGTGCCAGTATCCCGATGCCCGTTTAACACGTGAAGGGAAGAGTTCAGGGAGGCTGCCATGACTTGCTGAAAGGCACGTGGTGGTTTACGTCAGGATGGGGATTGCAGCCAAAATCTCCAACCCTCATGCTTTGCGAAGCAAAACATTTGTGGAATATTTGGTCATTGTGTAGGTTGTAGGGGTTGCTACTGTCCCTGGCTATTGTACTAGCCAGGGTTTTAGACAGCTTTTAGTCAAGTAGAAAGAAAAAGAACCAGCAGGATGATCTAAACAATTTGCCTTTATCTTCTCGTATTTTGAGAGAGGTTCTGTTGTTCTATCCAAGGAAGCTATTTTCCATCACAAATGCTGCTGCTCACAATAAGAAGACTAAAAGCTTTGTTAAACTAAAAAAAAATTAGAAGAAGGAAACAATAGCTAACATTTATAGCAGCAGTTGTGGAGAATACATTAAAGTTAATGAGTATTAGGCTACTTAAATTATTTAGAAGACTTCAACATTTTAAATAGTCGTCTGGATATGAGCTAGCTCCTGTTCACATTCTGATGAGTCTTCTGGACTATAGGATGGTTGGCCATGTTCCCTGGGTCTAGAGGGAGGTCCCGGAGTGGTTTGGACTCAGGTACATTAACTGGGCTCTGGCCAGGAACTGTATGTGTCTGCTATGCGCTGCACCCTCTCCTAGAAGTCACCAATTCTGGACCATTCTTAACTCATTCTGAGGACTGATGGTCTCATATCTGCTATAGGTATTTTCCTTTTCTAGAAGAATTCAGTGAAGAAGGCAACGGTGAAGTCAAAAGAATGATCCTTTAATGATGGGGCCTTAGGCAGTGTTGCACCTGGATTTGTAATCCATCCTCCTGCCTAGTTTGAAGGCCCATCTGGGGTCTTCTTATCCCTTCTTTCTGACTTGCTGTGGAAGGCGTTGTCACAGCTGACACTTCTGTCTGGGTCAGACGCATGCAGCCAAGATCACCTTTTAAAATCCTCCGGAAGAGTAAGGTGTAAAAAGGCCACTGGGTACTATGGCCTAATCCCATTTGACATCTTTCCTTCCTTTTCCTACAGTAATTAGTATTCTGAATTGTGTGTTTGATATGGTCATACATGGTTTTATACTTTTCAATATGTGTATATATCCATAAACAATATATAGGATTGTTTTTAATTTTGTAAAACTTCACATAGATGACACAATACTGACGTACCATTCTGCAACTTGAGTTTTTGCTTCCCATTATATTCTTGCATGTATTTTGATATTTTAGAGCTAGTTTATTTTAACTGCTATAATGCTTCATAGCATAAACATATGGTAATTTATATAACCCTTCTCTTATTGATGCACGTATGCATTATTTTAATTTCATCACTCTGCAAATAATATTGCAATAAATATCCTTTTGTAAACTTGTGTCCTGGTACACATGAGTATTTTTCTAATGTATAAAACTGGAGGTAAAAATTAAATCATAGATCATGTACATCATCAGCTTTACTGGATATTACCTAGCACTCGAGTAGTTAATCCCTGAAACTCCGACCGATAGTATATGAGATTACTAGCTGTTTCACTTTATTGTCAACATTTGACATTGACTGACTGTAGAAGTTCTGCTGATATAAAGTGTTTAAAATGGTTTCTCATTGCTATAATTAAATTTCCCAGACCACTATTACTGAAGTTGAACATATTTTCATATTTTTATTGGTTTTTGGATTTCCTATTCTAAGGCAAGTCTATTTGTGTTTTTTACTACTTTTTCCCACTGCATTGTTTCACATTTTAAAAACTGATTTGTATGAGCTCTTCATATGTTGTGGATATATATTTGCTAGCAGTATGTGCTGAAATCTTCACCTACACTGTACTTTTTAATTTCTGTGAAGTTTTTGTTTTCAGTTAGATGACATAAAATTGAATGGTTTAATTGTGGCAGAGTGTAGCTATCACAGAGACCACCACCACCGTATCCTCTGTTCAACGTGCTTGCTACCCCCTCATCTAGGGGTGAAATCTGTGTCTCTGGCACCCGAGATCGGGAAGGACTTTGTGACTGCCTTAACAATGGAGTTTGGCAGAAATGGTATTACACGACTTTGAAAACCAGGTCACAAAAAAATGCCATTTACTTCTGCCAGGTTTTCTTGGGATGCTTTCTCTTGGAACCCAGCCATCGTGCTGGGAAGAAGCACCAGCAGAGTGTGGGGAGGCTCACAAGGTGAAGGACCAAGGGCCCTGGCCCACCCCAGCTTGCCAGCTACGAGAGTGAGCTGTCTTGAAAGTGAGTTCTTTATTTTCCCCCAGCTTTATTGATGTATAATTGACAAATAAAAATTGTGTATACTTAAGGTATATAATGTGATATTTAATATATACGCACACTGTGAAATGATACCCCCATCAAGCTAATTAATTTATCTGTCACCCTCAAAGAGATGTCTGCATTCCCGTGTTTCCTGTGGCTCTATTCGTAATAGCCAAGATGTAGGAAAACCCGAGTGTCCAGATGTAGAGGGGTGGATAAAGAAAGGTGATGTAGGCACATCTCAGAGATGTTGCATGTTTGGTTCCAGACCAACATGACAAAGCGACTCTCACAATGAAGCAAGTTGGAGGACCTTGCCTTCATTTTATAAAGTACATGCAACGTCTTTGAATTATAGCAAAGGGATATGCAGTAAACTAGGTATGCTCGTGGCTGTAATTTATAATGGATATATTCATACACACAATGGAATATTATTCAGTCTTAAGGAAGAACATCCTGCCATTTGCAACAACATGGATGGACCTGGAGGACATCGTGATAAATGAAATTAGCCAGTCACAGAAAGACAATACTGTATGATCTCACGTATGTGTGGAATCTTGAAAAGTCAAACTCATAAAAGAGGAGAGTGGAATGGTGCCTGCCAAGGGCCCGGGTAGGGAAACAAGCAAAGGATATAGAATTTCAGTCTACAGTTAACAATACTATACTGCATACTTAAATTTTGCTAAGGCAATTGATTGTGTTCTCATCACACACACGTGCACACATACACACACACAATCAAGAGTGGGTCCTTCACACTCAGACAAGCAGCACCACATGTGAAGAAGAGGAGAGCTTCCCCACCAAGTTCTGCACAAATTGCAACTCTGTGAGTATAATAAGCCGTTACATTTGGTGGTGGGTGGTAGTTTGCTAAGCAGTTACGAGTAACTGCTATAATCTGATGTCTCTGTCGTATCCTTTACTGTTTATTTGTATGTGTGAATGTTCTTAAAGAAATTCTTAACTCTCTCAGGGTATGGATCTATTTTTTCATCTAAAAGTTTTAAAGTTCTGCTGTTACCACTTTGGTTTATCTAAGTTTTATGTGTACAGGGTGGGGCAAAAGTAGGTTTACAGTTGTTCGTATGAAAAATAATACAATAATTAATAAATATTATTAATTAATTGTGTTTTGTGTACTCACAGCGGTAAACCTTTTTGCCCCACCCCGTCTATATTGTCAAGTGGTGCTCTAATCTTTCCCCCTATGAACAGTTTTTCCAGCACAATTTATTAGCAAGTTTATCTATAGATTTTAAAGCTACCCCCTCTCCTGTTTACATTTTCATAGACTTGTGAGTCTATTTCTAAATTTCTTCTACTTCTCCTCATTTTTTTGCCCGTTCCTATGCCGGTATCACATCATCTCATTTTCTCTAGTCTTTATATCTGTCAGAACATAATTTCCTGTTTGGTCTTTTTACTCACAAATGTCACAACAATTTCAGGCCTTTTGTTCTTTGGCATTAATTTTAATATTAGCTTGTCAAGTTCTATAAAATACTTTGTTTATAGTATTTATAGATTGATTTGGAGAGAACTGTATGTGACTATGCATCTTATAATTTTATTTTATTATAAGTGGTAAAAGAATGGACACATCAATGTACAGAATTTTAAAAATTTTACATTCTAATTATTGCTGGTAGAAAAGAGTGCATTTGTCATTTTATCTAGGTATGCTTTACATGCAGTGAGATACACCCATTTGGGGGGTGCAGTTTGTTGCGTTCTAGCCAATGTATACGTGCCCGTAACACACATGGCAATTAGAATGTTACCCTCACCCCAGAATGTTCCCTCACGCCTTTGTCTCAACAATTTTCCCCCCAAAATGCAGCACTGTTCTGCTATCACCATCCAGTGTAGAATCTGAAGGACGAGCCACACATCACGGGACCCGGTACATCCTCACTTGCCCAAGTGTAAAATCTTCTTGGCTGTGAAGAGGTCCCCAGGGGTTGATTCCCTTGGAGAAATTCTCCTCGTTTATGTGTATACATAGAAAAAAGCCCATGCCTACATACATGTGTAAAAATTTTACATAGCAGAACTGATCTGCCACTACCAGGAAATTCTACTGAGAAAAACCTCATGATTAGGATCCCAACATCTACATTTTCCGTGACAGCCATTCCCCTTGGGGGGACGATGAGGCTTTGGGGTCTGTACCCCGTGTCACAGGAGTGCACTGTGTGCACTGAGAGCTTTGCTCCCGTGTGCATCATTATTCACGAGAGAACTTGAAAACTCAACCCAAGAGCTGTATTCTTAAGATCTTTGAATGAATTTCATCCTTGCCTGTCATCTCCGATGTGAAGGTGATACCCATCTTCAATAAGAATTTTATAAGCAAGAAGTGGTCTTTCATTGGTTCTCTAGTGGCACAGTTTCTGAATTTCTCTTTTTTGAATTAGCTAGAAGTGGCAATGAAGAGCATGAAGGATGCCTCTCACTTCCAAGCCCAGGAGTGTGAAGGGTGTGGGCGAGTCACAATAGCCATCACATAAGTGGGCTGTGGGGGAGCAGTGTGCCCTCCTGGGCTAAGACAGAGAAAGTAGGCGTAGGGTTTGGAGATAAGTGCCTACCTATGAAACCATCACCACCGTCTATATTGATCTCCGCACTCACAAAGTTGTATACAGTAAATATGCACAGCTTTTTGCATGTCAGTTGTACCCCAGTAAAGTGGTTTAAAAACATAAAGACATAGGGAAGGTTTACAGAAAGGATTGAGGATGTCAGGGACTTTGATGATAATGAACCACAAATTCCAGAGAACCAGGGGTCAGGAAGTTCAGAAGGAGTGGAAGGTTTCCAGTCGCAGGATTTAAAGAGCCCTAGAGAAATAAGGGATGGCATGGCAGGTTTGGTGGCTTACCCAGCTGCTCAGGCCAAGTCTTGGAGACATCCAAGCAAGTATTGTTGGTTGTAACTTTAACGTAGATGTCAAATCTCACTTCTGATCACTTTTTAAAAAAGATTTTTATTTATTTATTTTTAGAGAGAGGGGAAGGGAGGGAGAAAGAGGGAGAAACATCAATGTGTGGTTGCCTCTCACGTAGCCCCAACTGGGGACCTGGCCTGCAACCCAGGCATGTGTCCTGACTGGGAATTGAACTGGCGACCCTTTGGTTTGCAGCCCATGCTCAGTCCACTGAGCCACACTAGTCAGGGCTGATCACTTTTTTTATTACCGCTTTAGTCTGAGCTGCTTTCCCTCCTCTTAGCCAGACTTCTAACTGGTATTCTTCTTCCAATCTGCTTCCCTTCTTTCCCACACAGCAGCCAGAGTAGTTTTTTAAAGAAACATAGTCGGATCATGTCGTTCTCTTGCTCAAAAGCTTGAGGGGTCCTCACCATGTTTAGGACAAGTTCAAATTTTTATCAAGACTTAGACAGAGACTTATGTCTCTTAGAGACTCATGGACCAAGACTTATGACCCTGGCCCATGACACATCCCTAGCCTCATTTCTACCATTCGATTCGTTTTATACTGCTGGCCACATGCCAGACGCTGAGCGTGCTCTCGTCTGAGGGCCCGTCCCATTACTATTTCCTCTACTGGGATGCTCTTCCTCCAGATATTCTTGGGGCTCACTCCTTCATTCCATTACATCTGTTCAAATGCCATCTTAGAGACCATCCATGACCATGTTGACTAAAACAGCATGAAATTTTTAATTCTCTCTGAGGCATGGGATCTCAGGAGATACAGATTTCTTTATATATGCCAGTATTTTTGGATTTCTCAAAATAAAGAACATTCACTGTTTTTATAATAAAAAGAGAAATTCTCATTTGAGGTATAATTGACAAATTGACAAATATATTGTATATTTTTAAAGTATACACCATGACAATTTAATATATGCACACATTGTGAAATGATTATTACAATCAAGTTAACACATCCATCACCTCAACGGGTACCTCTATGTTTTTCGCTGTGGTAAGAATGCATAAGGTCTGTGTTCTCAGAAAATGTCAAGTAAACAATACACTCTGTTATAGTATTAAGGAAAATTCCTTCTACTTGGAACAACCTCAGTCTTTGTTCTTAAGGCCGTCACTGCTTCAGTGAGGCCCAACCACATGGTGGAGGATAATCTCATGATTAACTTCCCTAAGGTATACTGTTCACTGATTTATCAGTTAATTATTTACCTGTTATTTAGTTGTTTACCTATTAACTCATTCACTAAGTTACTGATTTTCTTATTCAAAGTCTACATCTAAAAAATACCTTTACAGACACATCTAGACTGGCGTTTGACCAAACAAATGGGCCCCGTACCATCATAAGCCAACATGGAATGCTACCCTGCCTTGTGAATGGAATTGAACTCGACCTTTCTTGGGTATAGAGATTGTTCTTTGGAGGTGCAGTGCAGTATAAGAAAGCAGTTCAGACCACCAGCTCTGGAGTCAGATTCCTGGGTTTAAATCTTAACCTCCACCATACACTAGTTTCCTAAACCTTGGACAATTTATTTCATCTGTTTGTGCGTTAGCTTCTGAATCTGTAAAATATGAATATAAGATCACTCATCTGATAAGGCTATTAGGAGGATTAAATGAATTAATGCACATAGAGGGCCTAAAGCAGTGTCATATGGAAATGCTCAGTAAATATTAGCTATGGTTATGAACATGATTATTATTATTAGATGGTTTCAAAGACAGGGCTCAGGGGCCCAGGAAATAAGCAAAGACAAGGCAGGGGAATGAAGTCGGATCCGAGCCAGGGGCAGACCTTAGCAACAGGTCCGGGGCTAAGGAGAGAAAAGGTCAGCCAAGGTGTGTAATGAGGGATATCGCGTAGATTTTAGGAGTACTTAGCTTTCGAGTTTCCTTTGTCAGCAGTGCAATTTCTTATGACATCCTGAGTGTTCCGGAAAGCTGGTTAAGAACTGTAATTTGTTGTCAGTCATGGGTTGCAGCTGCCTTGGGGACTAGCAGCCGCTGCGTGTTTGCGTCCCCAAGGAAGCGAGGTGGTGGGAAGCTGGGGGCTCCAGTGCTTTCATTCGACTAAGGAAGGACAGGATGGCTCCAGAGTCAGACTGCTCGGGGCCATCTCAGCGACACACATGCCCCTGCCACCATTTAATATCTGCGCTGGCCGTCCCGCCGCTCGCCGTCCGTCTGCCAGGCTGGCCTCTCCTGCTCTGTCTCTTGGCTTTTGTGTGTCAGAAAATGGTGCCTTTGGATATTTTGGGGGATAATTTTTACTTTGCTTAAAACACAGGAATAATAAAAAAAGTAAAGAGAGAATTAAAATCAGGGGCTTGGCATTATGATCTTGCAGCTCTGGTCAGGCCTAAGTTGGTAGAGAGAGGAGGTTCTGAAAAGTGGTCATGTGACTCTGGGCACATAGTGATAAGGCCTTGGAGCAAATCGGGTGAAATTCTGAAGGCTTCCCTTCACTTTCCACCCCATCTCGAACACCTGGACCCCAGGCTCAGCCTAAGGATGGACAAGGCCGATTTGAGGTTGGTCAGACTTGAGCCCCTTGCAAATGGCTGCAAACAGCTACAATGAGCTGTCACAAGCCAAGTCACTGGTGGCCTGCAAGGACATCAGCATTTATCACGTTTCAGTAAAAATGATGTGGCCCAGTTAAATTGGATTTTCTTTCATTTGCAATAGACTTAAAATCCTATTTAGCTATAATCCAACCATTGTAAAATTGGTTACAAGGATCCTAATTTTCTGAGATATTGAAGCCTCCCCATTCTATCAGAGCATCTTGACTTCATCCATTTTCATCCATCATTAAATTTCTCATGGCTGAGGATGCCAGAGGCGACCTACCTTTCCAATCCGTTGCTGCATTCAGCAGTAACTGGATTGAGATCAGAAACATTTATTTTATTCAATGCCTTAGCTGCCCTTTTCCACTATTTTAAACACTACTGACGGTCAGACTGAAGATCCTTCTCTGATTCTAAATGTAATCAAGCGGGAAATGATTTTATTTTATTTTAAACTAATATCAAGCCTAAGGAAAAAGCATCATTTCATACAATGGGACTGAATGGCCCACTCTGCCATTGCTGAAAATTTACAGTGTGTGTATCTTACCACAAAGCCCATGCTTATGTTGTGTTTCACACTTAAAATTCTCTGGGCCTTCTCTCTACTTACATTGATGTATCTTTCATCTGGGAGCCGGCTCGGGTTTCGTCACCTTTAGGGACTTAGAGTTGCAGGTGATCTCTCTCCTTCATGTGAATTCCTGCTGCTCTGAGGGTCTGTGCTTCTGTACAGCCCTTTTGTCCATAGTATGAAGTCCTTAGCTGCTTCTGAGTGAGTCTTGCTTCCCCATCTTGGTGAAGGCTGAAACTGTGGCTCAGATGACTCCATCTGCTTCATTTAGTTCACAGAGAACGTCCGCTGATGGGTTGATTCCAACAAGAGAAAGCCTTGTTTGTACAGGGTCTTGTACGTTTCTGGATTCCTGACATGAGGGTCCCTAACATGATGGGTAGATAATCCTTTGAGGAGCTACTTGCTGCCTCCTTCCCTCTAGTTCTCTCTAGACCTAGTGCCTTCCAGGGAGATGTCAGTGGACTCAGCAGCTCCAGGTGTGAGCAATTGGGTGGTCTGGGAGAAGCGGTGGGATTCAGTGGGAGAAGCTGTGTCCCAGAGTCCACGCGGAGCTCCTTGGTTCCCCAGGCACCGCAGCTGCCTTCTCTGCAGGGCAGGGATTGACCCTACCATGACAGCACGTTGTCCTCCTCCTTGGCCTGCCTGTGTGGTGGATGCTTAGAGCTTTCCCCTGGAGCCATCTGCAACAGAATAGCCTTGGAGTATATGTAGGGAACTTGGGTCTCTGTGATTCAGAGCAGGAAATGGGACGGAAGACGTTGTTTGTGATCCTAACCTTGGTGGTCAGTGTTCTCGGGTAGCTGGAGAGCTGGCGTGCACCAAAGTGCGATGCCGCCCCGGTTACTCACCAGTGAGGCAAGGCTGACTGAGTGCATGCTTTGAGTCCTGCTCTGTTAGAGGCACTAGAGGTTTTGGTACAGGGACCTGTCCAATATGGCCCCCGAATTCGAGCTGCTGAACCTTCTACCTGGGGGACTTGAACCTGAGCCCAGTGCTCAGAATTTTCTGTGTCCAGGCTACATCTCTTCCAGGTCCCACACCCCAAAGAAGAGGAAGGTCTGAGGCATGTAGTGTGGTAGGGAGAGGGACACGTAGGGGATCAGAGACAATAGGATTTTATCTATTTGTTATTAATGAACCTAATGAGCCTCCCATCAGCCAGAATGTAGGTACAAAACTGGAAATGTTCTTTCCTTGAGGGAGAGAAAGCAAGGGGCTTCCTTCATATATTCTGCAGCAGGGTGGCAAGACGCGAGCTGTGATCTGCGGAACATGGGAGCTGTGTGAGCCCCCGGCAGGGCCACTTCACCAGCCAGGGCTTCTCGGAGCCCGAAAAGCAGAAGGCGTGAAAAAACTGACAAAATGCCTTTCTTTTCTCAAACCGATTAAGAGGAAAACCAGCCAGAGTGCCGACAGAAAGAACTGTTCATTGTTCCAGAAAGTTTGGGTCAAGTATTTATGCCTCTTTTGTTTTATTTGGTTTTCCAAAGTGAAATACCTATGATGCTGACATTGTGAAGAAGGAGTTTTCTGGGGCTTTGTTTGGCCTCAGTCACATATTATCGCAGAAACTACACTGAAGGGGGAGTTAGGAGTCTCGGTTGCCCCTGACGTCTTTCTCAATGACATGGGTGCTGGGCAGCTGCGGTTGCAGCCCTTTGGCAAGGAGACACCCTCACGCAGGGCCCATGGATCCTCTCCTTCTTCTCACATGTGTCTGTCCTCCTGGATGGCACACAGGATACAGCGTAAGTGAGGAGGAGACAGCTTTGACCTGGCTCGGGATCTGGCTCACCTTTTTGTTCTCCTGGCCTACTATGAATCGCCTGGGTCCTTCTCAGGAGGCTTGTCATCTCACCTTCCATCCACAGCCAGCCCCATTCTCCAATGCTGGCTGAAAGCATGATGTCAGCAGGGTTAAGTAGGGTTCACGTCGGAGAGCTTCGTCAGTCACTCTGCTGTCCCTGGCGGTCGTGTCCTAGAGGAGCACTGGGGTTCTGAATGTGGCAGATTTGGAGCCTCCTTCTGAGGAATCTAACAGGACTGAAAAGGAGGCCCTCAGAGAGTTGGGGCTCTATCTGGTCCAGCCATCCAAACCCCTTTCTTCTGTGCCCCTTACTTTTGTAGGTGTCTGCTCCCCAAGCTCTGAGGGGCAGAGGCAACCTGGCCTGTGGCTCTGATATGGCTGGGGAGAGTGGCAGAGTATTTCTTCTTCAATGGCAGTGTGATGGAGGCAACTCCAACTGCATTCGTCTTGTGGCCAGAGGCACTGGTACTGATCAAAAGCGGTGGGAGCAGCCCGCTTCCTCCTAGCCCACCGTGGAAGACAGCTGCTGGGACAGAATTGGGTAAAGCCATTTTGAACCACTAAGGATAAGGGAGCTCACAGTCAGACCCAAGGGAGAATCGCTCCCCTTCTGATCCAGGCTTTTCTCCCTTGACTTCTCGCCACTGAGCTTTACTATAACTCAAAAGTGTTGCTCTGAAGGAAAGCCATCAGAGATAAGGTGAGGTTTGAAGCCACAGGCCGGGAACTCCTGTGTCTGCTCTCTGATGGACACAGAAAGCTCAGTCTGCACAAAGCTCTTCCCTAATTTGTATGGAAGGCCTTTTACAGTTTCCCTGTTGGTAACAAGTGGTAGAACTGAGACCCTCGAACTGAAATTACCACTTGGATGTTGTTTAACATGAGAGCCAGGGTCCAGCCCCATGACCTCTGTCTCATTCATCTTTAACTCCCACCACCTGTCAGCCGTGTGCTATACAGCTTTTAGAAAGTGACATAGCCTCTGAACCTCATCTGTAAAGTGGGGTGATCAGTGCCCGTTTCATGGGGTTTTCAGAAGTGTGTCAAAATAGAATATTTTGCATGGTGCCGGGCACATAGTGTGTCCTTCTGAAAATGGCAGTTATTAATCTCAGGTTTTGATCACAGACGCTGGGTGACCACAGCTGCTCTTGAGGGCCAGGACACGACAGCCTCTGAGGATACTGGTGGCAAGTCGATAGGGAGGTCTGGCCTCATGACATTTGTCCCTATTTCTCTGCTCTTTCTGGTTGTCAGACTTGTTACAGAGATGATTTGCCTTAGTCCAGTGCCAAGGCTGCCTGGGATTCTGGTTTGTATTCTACTGGGGCCTGGAACAAAGCCAGGGAGACACAATGAAGGATGTTTCCCTTTGTGTCTACAGCTGCTTCCTGGCTACAATGGTCCATTGTTGTGCTAGGTCACAGTGGAAGGCAGTGTACCTGATAGGCCAGTTGATTCTGTGTCATGTCTTGGGTCTCAGAAGCCCTGCTCTGTCAGGGGTATCTGAGGACTTGGGAAGTTGTCTCAAGTAGTATATTAGTTATTACTGACTGACTGATGGATTATTTATCTTAACTCTTTTCTATTTCCCTATAATAGAATGATACCTTCATGAGCTTTGCCATATGACTTTGGTATGCCTCCTGTTAGGGTAGGAGTATATGCAACATTGATTTTGAACATAGCTTTAACCAGTGGGGCATTATTGTATGTGAAATGAGCAGAGGCTTTGAATGTGCTTGGGTTATGTAGCTTGGCTTCTTACATTTGTTCTCTGCTGTAGAATAACATGCTCTGAATACCTTCAGGTCCATGAAGAATGATGAGACATATGGACCACACCTGAACTCTATTCTTAGTGTAGACCTGAGCCTAGGGGAACCTGGTCGAGATCAGCTGAACCTCAGCCTGCTCACAGACCCAGGAGAGGGATAAGTTAATGTCGGTTGTTAAAAGCCAGTGAGATTTGGGGATTGTTTGTTATGCCTCATTGTTTTGAAGCAGTAGCTGACTAACACACTGACACATGGATCCTCTGGTTAGGAAAGAATCAGCAGGAGAATCTGATGGCTACAGGCAGGCTGATGAGAACCTGTTGGGGAGGGACTCAGACTTTCCTGAACTAGGAGGCTCAAGCCTCCTCTTCCCTGCAGGAGACTGTGGAGAGTGCAAGTTGGGCATGATCTATCCCCTTTCTGCTCCTGATCCCCAGCCTGGGGCCCTGCTCAGAGCAGGGAACTGATACATGCCTGTGAGATCTTATTAGAGTGAATTAAAACATAGCCAACTTAAGGAGGGTTTATTCCTGAAAACAGGGCTTTCGGTAGGAGCATTCAAGATGCAAATCAGAGAAGAGGCTGTGAGAGGGGCAGGCTGACTGCAAGAAAAATTTTAGAAATGCCCTGAGCCTTTGAACAATGTTGGTCGCTTTGGTCTCTGAGGGTTGCTAGAGAACACGCTTAGAACTGTCACCACTTCCTCTGTCAGGCAATCCAGGCTGTTACAGCAGGGTGTCATAAACAGTGTAGCATACACCACAGCAATTTAGTTTTCTCAGCTCTGGAGGCTGAGAAAAATGAGAGGCCAGGGTGTGAGCATGGCCGGGTTCTGGTGGGGGCCCTCTTACTGGCTTGCAGATGGCTACCTTCTTGGTGTTCTCACATGGCTAAGAGCAGAGAGAGGGAGAGAGAGGGAGAGAGAGAGAGAGGGAGGAGAAAACTCTCTCCTGTCCCTTCTTATCAGTGCACTAATGCATTATGGGGACTCCGCTGTGATAACCTAATTACCTCCCAAAGGCCCCACCTGCAGATAAGCTCACACTGGAGATTGGGGTTTCATTAGAATTTGGAGGGGCCTTTTCTAAAAGGGGTTTCCCTTTTAGAAAAACTCTTGACTATGTAATTAAATTCCCTTCTCCCTGCCTTTTCTGTGCTCTCTCCCTGCCCCCCACCCCCCCAAAAAAAATCAGGCACCACTGTGATGTTTCATCCCAGCAAAGGCCGGCTGGCCATCAGCCGATCCCCACTAACCTGAGTTCATAAAGACATGAGAAATAATCCTTCTCAGAGATATTTGTGTTTCTAAAGGGAATCCTAGGAGTTTCAGAAGACTTCTCTAGACAGAGGAATGAATTGCCAATGGTAGAATATCAAAAACTATATTAAGTTGTCAGTCTTTAGGGGTGGAAGGTTCTGTATACCCCCCCTCCCACCATAATCCCTCTATACAGGTTCCTAAAATGCTCATGTATTAGGGTGAGACCTGCTCAGCTGCTCCAGTGACTCCTATTCCTACATTTGGAATGAAGCACAGAGGCAGGCAATGAAAGTACAAGCTGGTTCTATTTAAAATTACTGGGGGGCTTCAGGACATGCATTTTTAAGAGTGACTGCTTGTGCTGACACCTGCCATTGGAAGGTGAGAAGATGCCCTGGGACTTCTGCAGGAGGTGGGACCCTGGAGACTGCTTCCTGCCTCCTCATTAAGCAGCCAGCCCTGACACCTAGACAGATGTCATCCCATCCTCTTCCTCTGGCCAGCCCCTCAGAGGGATCGGACTCTTAGCTCATTGTTTCCAGGTAAAGGATGAGTAGAATTAATAAGGGGTCAGCATTTTAAAACAACTGTGTTACTCTCTGATAGTGGAGAACAGCAGCAGAAGGGTGGGAACATAAGGTGGAAGGAGCCTGGGGTTTGGGGTCTGAGGGCTGTGAGCTCAGAGTTCTCATCTGAGAATTGCAGAAAATCAACACTTGTCCCACAGGGTTGTTGTGAGGATCCAGTGAGATGTAGTCTGTGAAAGCCCTTTGAGGGGCAGAATTCAGTATTCTCTCTCTGACAGCTGTTCCCAGAGTGGTTATAGAGATTAACATATTGCATCAAGGCTGATGGAGTTTACTTCAACTTTTTCTTGTCAGGTGTAGTGTCAGGAGGCAGAGTCATGGTCAAGCAGGAATGTTCTGGTACCAGACAACCTGGGCTCCAATCCCAGCTTTACACCTACCTTCTCTTTATGGTGGTTGTCACATTTAAGTGAGGTGGTACCTAAACCAAATACCTGCATTCTAACCCCCAAAATGTATTTAAACAGTGCATGGCAGCCAGCAATCCTTCGAGTGATGCAAGCTATTTTCTTAACTTCTTATTTTGAAATAACCACAGATTTGCAGGAAATTGCACAGAGATGTGTAGGGAGAGCTCAGGTACTCCGCACCCAGCTTTTGCCCAGCTGGACAGCTTGGACAACAACTGTTCAATGACAGTACCAGGAAACTGACGTTGGTGCAATCTACAGAACTGGTTCAGATTCCTCCAGTTTCACGTACACCTGCGTAGGTGCGTGCATGTGTGTGTGTGTGTGCGTGTGTGCGTGCGTGCATATAGATCCAAGCATTGCTTCATGTAAACATTGCCACAGTCAAGACAGAGCTTTACAATCACCAAAAACCTCCCTCTTGCTACCCTATTATTGCCATTCCAGACAACTATTTTTAATTCATTGAAGTAGTGAGGAAAGAGAGTTCTCAGTAGAATTACATTTTTATAGCAAGAAATACCTGACATTGAACTTGTGAAATTATAAGCTCCCTGTCCTTGGAAGGATTCAAATAGAAGCTGTATCTTCTTTATCAGGGATTCTTTAGATAATAATACAGGAGAGAGAGAGGGAAGGGATGGGGTGAATGGAACTCTGAGTCCTATCTCTAAGCTTTTAGGATTATCCAGGAAGGAACCTAACGGAGGTGAGGCTTCAAATGGACCTTGAGGAACAAGAGGGCATAGCAGAAGAGGGGACAACGTATCGGGGGCCAAAGGAGGGCTTGTTTTGTTCTGACTCTGCTCTGTTCCCTGACCCTGGGTGACAAAGGTACACCTCTGGGGTAGAACATTAGCTTTCTCCAAAAAAGCTGTCTGAGTTATATGGAGCCCAAGCCCAAGGCTTCTCTGTCTCAATTCTGGGCCAAGGAGTTAACAGCTAGGCTGTTCAGTAGTCAACTTATCTGCCAAATAGTCAATTCTTCAAGAGAGGAGTCCCAGGCAAAGTCAGGCTTCTTGTTCTTCCAGGCCACCATGCCACACACAGTCCACGTCTCCTGACCAGTCTGTGTGGAGTGGTCCCACGACTGTTTTTTCTTTATAACCCAGACTCCTTTTGAAAAGGATACATCGGTAGACCCAGGGGGTCTGCTTCCAGCATCGTTTGTGACACTGTTCTTTCCTAAGAATGCATTCTTTCTTTTATTTTATTTTTTCCAGGGGAGCTCAGCAGGTAATTTAAAAGACTAACAAACTTTGGCACAGATCACTTTTAGAGCCAGAGAGCTGGCTGGCATATTAATGAAGCCATCTAGTGATAGACTTGCTGCCTGATGCAGGAACATATCAAAGAGGTTAGGTCCATGAGCGGTGCTCTGCAGAGCCCCATCTCTATTATCTAGCTCTTAATTACTTCATTAAAATTCAACAGAGAAGCTGCCCAAATCCAGTAGCGTGCCCACGGCTTGCTGGGTGATTTCCCTGCCTCTGGCCATACGTAATTTTTAGCTCTTTAGGTCTCTCCAGAGATGGGAGGCCAGATCTTAGGCAGGCAGTTCTGCCGCTGCTGACTATTACCGGGCAGAGCTGGGGCAGCTGCCTGCCTTCCTCACAGCGGGGTTTCTGCCCCCCTCCCCTTCAGGCATGGGGACCCCTGCTTATCCTCTGTCCTTGGGGAAAGAACTGCCCTACAAAAGTGTTTTCCAGATCACAGAAGTCTTGGTTAGAAGCACATGCTTTCTGGAACTTTTTGGAAGAGAGAGATTGCTGCCTGCCCTTCCTCCTTAAAACAGCAGTTGTCGGGACACCATTTCAGCTTGGGAAGCACATTGGGGGAAGTGAGGGCACAGGGTGGGCTTTGCGGGAGAACACCTAGGCTCCATACCTAGCTTTGAGTGGCCTCCTTGAGTTCAGTTTTACTATCTACAAAATGAAGCTGTTCATTGGTTTGGCCCCTCTTTAGGTCTCAATTCTCTTGGTCTGTAGGAGGGGACATTATCTCCTAGGGACACTTTTTGGCTGGAAACTGTACCAGTCAGCTTCTATCTGAAACTGTCCCTGTGGGCTCTCACTGCTACATGTCGTTCCTTTTAGTGGTATCCCTCATCACCACCCTCTTTAACTAACCCTGGGATCAGGAACACTGCCTGTTTTTAAACGTAATTTTCAGTCCATGTGGAATGACACAAGATGGTTCTACTTTTTCTTTGGCAGTGCATGGACTTCTGGAGCTGTTTTAGGTCCAGAGGCTCTTTCAATGTCTCTGGGTTTCCATCTATGTTCCCAGTGGAGTGGGTTCTTTAGAATCACATTGATTTCACTTAAGACAATGCACCTAAACATGCCCACCCTTTCGTGGAGCAACATGTGCTCATCAGTGAGTTTCACCTGCCCTTTCTTGTGCTCCTTCTGCCTCCCTGTGTTTATTTTGCTTTTATCCTTCAGGGAAGAACAGAGGGAGTTCAGGATCTCCTGGGTTGTGGCCACCGGAGTCTCCAAGAGTTGTGTGATGGAGATCCATGGTGACAAAGAACTCTGCCAAGGGTTTGCACCAGGAGGGCTCAGGCAGAAATGGCAGGGCTGAGCCCACAGACAGGAGGTCAGTGGGGAGCACAGGCTTTTAAAGAAGAACATTGAGGAGAAGAGCTCGTGCTGAAGTTGGAACCCATCAGGCACGTAGCCCAGATGGGGAGATTGACAGATGGTGAAAAAAAGCGAGTGTGCACCTTCTTCTGAGTATTTCTAAGGTAATGGGAGCTTTTGACAGATCCTAGTCTCTCATCCCTTCTGTCTCCCTAGTGAAAGAAGAATCTGGAACCCTTTTTTGGCCCAGCCTTTGGTTCCTGGGGGCATTTCTAAATCCAGGAGGCGTAGGCGGTATTTGAGGACTTAGCATTTGGCAAGTGATTAGCTCCAGAGCCAAATGTTGCTTTTGGCCCCAGGAAAATACTAGATAGAGAGAGTCACTAGTATTGGATAGATAGCATGACATTACTCAGAGAACGTAAGTTCTTTTTCTTTGTTTGGTAGTTAAGACTTTGGGGGAAAGGATGATCTTTTTATAATGCTCTTTCTCCTGAATTTATGCATCACTCTAAATGGTCATAGCTCTCAATTTTATTGAATTCCTCAGATTTCTTTTTGAAAAGCAATTTTCCTTGTTTCTCTATTTGGCTCAGTGTCTTTCTGTCTTCTTGGTAGTAGGGCTGCATATGCCATTTGGTAAAGGGTGACCTGTCTATACTGGCCTCAAGGACATGTGGTATTAAATTGCTGTGAAGGACCCCCATTATTTTAGTTATAATAGTGCCACATTGAAGGGCCTGGGCTTGGTCTGAGAAGAGCTTGGGCAGGTCATGTCACCTTGCTAAGCCTTGGTTGGTGTCTCTGTGTGTTAAATGTCCATTAAGTGGAAATTCTATGGACCTAGTCTGCTTTAAAGACCTGCTGTAAGTATCAAATGGACTGTAATCTGTGAAAGAGTCTTGAAAATTGCAAAAGTTTGGAGGTGATGCAATGGTAAATTTTATATGTCAACTTGAGTGGACCACAAGGATGCCAGATCAAATATTATTTCTGGGTGTGCCTGTGAGGGTGTTTCTGAATGAGACTAGCATTTGAACTGGTGGGCTCATAAAGTGGATTGCTCTTCACATTGCAGATGGTCATCATCCAATCCACTGAAGGCCTAAGTAGGGAAAAAACAGGTAGGGAAGACTCATCCCCCTTCCTGCATGGCTGCACGACCTGGGAGGCCGGTCCTCCCCTGCCCTCAGACTGGGACTGACACCGCTGGCTCCCCAGGTTCTCAGGCCTTCAGGCTCAGGCTGAATGGCACCGCCAGGTGTCCTGGGTCCCCAGCTTGCACACAACAGACTGAGGGACTTCTCGGCCTCCATTATCACACAAGGCAATTCCTCGTAATCTCTCTCTCTTTCTGTCTCATCTCTCAAGAGGGTATATATGACAGATAGATATTCCTGCATCTTTCTCTTTGGAGAACCCTGACTAACACAAGTGAGTACATGATGCTTGACCCTTTCCAGGGCTTCTTGGAAGTGCAGTTACTCCCGAGAGGCAGAGCAGGCAGAAACAGAAGCTCATAACTGATTCTTCTAAGTATGAAACATTTTGGGGGGTTGTTCAGGTTTATACCTGGTTCTCATATATGTAATTCAGTGAATATACTTCAGCTGCTTGTGGAATAGCAACCACGTGCCAAGCCTATGCTAGGCGAAGGCAGGGTGAAGTGGCATAGAGGTAAGTCGCATGGCAGTTCTGACGTGCAGGGTCGCACTCCGGCTCCGTTGGGGCCCATCACGATTTACTTGGCCTTCGTGTTTGATGGAGCTGCACGTGCTTCAGCCCAGGTCCTGTGAAAGCAGTGCCTGTGGCAGGAATTAAAGTAGGTACAGTTTATTTGGGAGGTGCAGACCCAAGGGGATGACATGAAGGCAGATGGGGGAAAATGAGGCAGACAAAGACATCAAGTTGTGCAATGCTCTGTGCCCTGGTGTTCATGGTGAGCACTGTGGGGTCATTAGATCCTCCACAGATGTGTTTCCTGGGTATGCTGGTTTTTTTGGGAAGGTTTGCAAGGTAAAAAACACTTTGAAGCAATTCACAGTGAGGAGCAGAGAGGCTATTTCTCTGTCCAGTTTCCTTGCATTGCTGTTTCTCATTGGCCAAGGTTACGCCCACGGTGAGTTGACCCAGTTGCACTTGTAGGTTGTGTCATCTGTCCCAAGTGCATGTTCAGAAAGCTGGATTCCATGTCCTGTGATGTTATACTTCATATGAGTGTAGAAGCGAGGGGACAACTTGGCACAGGTGTGGTCCAGCCAAGAGAAAGAAAGGGACAATTGAGGGTATCTGAGAAGGCATACAGGCTCTGGGTCCTATACTGACCCTCTCCTCCTCGAGGTTAGGAGAACTTGGAATCCAGTGCAGCAAGGGCTAGATACAGCCTGACTTTTAAATTCCTTCCTGTATCTCCATTTGTCGGAAATGACTGCAGTCTGCTGATAGGCCCCTAGGCTCAAAATCCTCATCCAGGGGCTTAACAATCACAGAACGCTTCCGTTGCCCCACCTCAGCCTCCCTGCGGGCCCAGACCAGCCTTATCCTCTCCACAATCCCTTACGGGAGGCCAGATCCTTGTTAAGAAACACTATGGATTTTTGGAGTTAAAAAAAGTCCATAGAGAGACTTCAGAAACAGTCTGGGAAGATTATAAAGAAATGTGGGCCAGTTACAGAATATTCAGTAGCACGCATATCATGAGAGGCCTACGGAAGTTTCCAAAGCCAGGGCTCGCCCCAAATTACGTTTCCCTGATGCAGAGCCAGCAAAGGTCACGGCGTAACAGATTAGGACTCGATTTTGTGGCACTTGTAAAAATAGAGCTGCCTCCCTACCATGCAGTGGGGATATTAATTTTCCACGGCTGAAGTTCAGTTTAACAGAAAGTGGAGAAAATGGAGCCATCTCTTCAATCTCAGTGGCCACAACAGAACCCCACCCTGGTCCTCTCTGAAAACTGTCTCCCAGCCAGATTCCAGATGTCCGACAATGTGCCTGTGCTTTTCTTTCCGTGAAAACTGGAGCTGGGTAGCTGGAGGGACAGCAATTACCGTCCGCAGATGAGGAGCCCGAGGTGTTGGGAGGTTAATCGGCTCTCAGAGGCACAGAACAAGTCGGGGCACGAGGCAGTTTGCAGTTGGTAACTCCCAACTGGGGGCAGGTGACTGTGTTTACCTGTAACTCCTGCAGAAGAAGGAAGGGCATCACTGCGTATCCCTACTGTGTGGTGGGCCCTGTGTGAAGGACCTGACAGACATCTCGCTCAAGTTGACAGTGAATCTGATAGGTCAGTATTATCTCCGTTTATTAGGAAACTGAGGCTCAGAAAGGTAAGGACATTTTTCCAAATAAACCACATAGCTCTTCAGAGACCTGGGGCTGACTGAGGCCAGAGGCTCTGACTGGTGCAGACTGGCTCTCCCCTTGGCCCGCAGGCATCTGTCTTCTCGGTTAGACCGGGACGTCCACCAGACCAGGAGCTCGGTTCTTGCTCTCCCCTGGCCCTCAGGTCCCAGCTCAGGGCAAAGCTTTCCAGGCAGCCAGAGTAGTGAGGAGGTGGGAACCTGCAAGGAAATTTCTGGGGTGTTGGGAGGATCTAGCCTATCATTCCTTGAAACTGGTCTAAAATTTAGCCAGAACTTCACTTTACCTTAAGACTTGGCACAATGTCAGTCTCTGGGCTGATGGGAGGAACTTGAGAGTGAATTTGTCCAGTTAAATGAGAATGGGAGCTCAATGGCAGAGACATTAGAAGGTGAGAGAACGGATCTTGATTGATGGGCTACAGAACGGCAGATGGACAGGAGGAAGGATTTTACCGTTGCTAAGGTGGGCTCAGAGTAGGCACTCAGTAACATCTCCTGTGCCTATGACAGTTTCTTCCCTGGATCCTCACTCTTGGTCAGCAATGGTTACCAGCCTAGGCTGGGGCTCAGCAACACAGCAAGCCCCTCGCCCAGTGGTGATGGGGGACCTCTGCCACGTGAAGCCCTCCAGCAGATCTTGCCTGAGCCCTGAGCAGGTAGGTATTCCATGTGGGGCCTGGTGCCAGGTGCTCCCTCCCGAGGGCACCTCCCTGCATGCATGGTCATGCATGGGCTTTGCGCTCAACCTTACCTGTGACTGAGGGAGGCACTGACGAGAAGACACAGGTGGAAGCACCACACCAACAGAATGCACCGTCCCTCTCCCGCTGCCTCCATTCGCTGGTGCCTGTCGGCGGCCATCACAGGGTGAAGGCATTCTGCTGTTGCCAAGGCAGTGGCGGCTGCGGGGAACTCGTGGACATGATCCGAGGCAGTGATAGCCGTGTGACTGTGGCCCTGGCCTGGACTCACAAACAGGAGCTCAGGCTCAGCCATGGTCCGCGATTGTCGCCACAGTCTATATCATGCTCAAAAGGAGCTCATTAGTGCAGCCTGGGAGGTCTTCTCCCTGGCTCTTCCGATACTGAGCGGCTTTCATTGTGTTCGGTCACCGTTCTCGAGGACCTCGATTTCATCTACCCATTTTCTTCTCTTCTCACTACTCTGAGGCTGTAAGTGCACATGTAGCCTGCCCCTAGCAGGCAGGAAATGCTTACCTGCGCGGCTCCGAGCGGGGGAGTAGATTGATGGCAGTACGCGGGAGGTGTTGCAGCCTCCATGTTTGTGCATGATGGAGAATCTATTTTCTGCTCACACCCCATCTGCGCATTACTTTTCTAGGCAAGAAGAGCAGAATTTACCCACCCACTTCCCATTAAGCACAGTGTGGCCAGAACACAGAGGGGAGAGCAAAAGATTTGGATCAGAGCGGTTGCCTCCCAAATTTCAGCGTGCTTACCACCTCCCTCACCTGGAAGGTGTGTTGAAATGCAGGGGCGTGAGCAGCATCCTCGGAGAGTCTGATTTAGGAGATCTGAAGTCAGGACTAGGCACCGGCAGTCTGAGCAACCTCTTCAGGCCATTTCCGTTCGTGGACCTTGCTTGTTGGAACCACTGGATTAGGTAAATGAGTTAGAATCGGGTAGCTGCAGGAGCCACAGGCGAAGAGAGAGGCCTTTCCTGAGTAAGAGTTCAACAGCTGGCAGATGTAACCTTCTTCAACTAGACCCTCGGTAAAGCCTTTGGGTTCCGGTGGCTGTGCGCCCTTTTTGGTCCAGGTCCATGGTGGTGGCTGATCAGCTAATACCTGCTGGTTACTTTTAGTGCCTCTTCTCTTCCTCAGATGAGTGTCTGGGTTTGGACCATAAATTGTATGGTTCCCCTACTTTAAAGTGAACTTGGAACAAGCTTTGTAAAGGAAAGAGGCATTTCTTCCTGCCAGCATAAGCTCCCAAGATGAGTTAATCATTTCCCACCAGTGTCCTTGGACTCGGAGGGGAGGGGGCGTGAGCACATCACGTATGCTGAGCTCTCCCCTCTAGCGTCCCCAGCTAAGGGATCACCCAGGACAGTTAAAAAGCTCCTGCTCTCAATGAGGTTTCTGGGGCATAAATGATTCAAAAAGGCCAAAGGCGTGTTTCAGAAGCATTCACAATCTTATCAAAATTACGGCTTACTCTCAATAAATTCAAATCTGTTTACCCCTAACTTGCCACTGATGGTGGCAGCAGCCAACCTTCACTTTTTCTAATCCCAACCTTCTTCTCTCTTGTTCAACATTCAGATTTTATTTCTGTAAACACAGAACTGCCTTCTACATTTGAGGACGTCATTTAAGGCCGAGAAACCCCAGTAAGAAAGCGTTCATCAGCAGTAAAGTTTGTTTGAGGATCACCCACTGTGAACAAAGCCAAGCTCCCCTTTTAAAACTGCAGTGTGCTATTTCGGGAATGTGACCCCTTTCATGAATAAATGACATGGTGACATTTACAGATAAAGCAGGATTTAACTGCTATGAAAGGAGGTGACAAATGTCAGGATGTCAATAATGATCCGTGAACATAATGGTTTCTTGCCTGAGCGCTGAGCAGATACATAATGTGACTGCTGCCTGCCAGCGTTCTGCTGAGAATGAGGCCCGCAGTCCGGGAACAGTGGAGAGCGCTCCCAGGAGCCCGAGAGCCAGGGCTGGTGGGTGTACGGGGCGGGGTCTCCATGCGATCTGGCTAGTAAATGAGGCTCTTAATCCCATCCTGTTCCTCTCACGCTGGCATTCCAGGGAGGATGAAATTTTTCTGTCATTTATGGCGAAATGTTGTCCGAGGAAGATTTCAATGTGAAAATAGCTTTCTCATGCCCTCGTTTCCTAAAGAGCCATGGGTTTAGAGAAAAATGTCAGAAAAAAGGCTGGCTGTCACTAGGGTGATGAGGCCAAGACCATGGGTGGTGCCTGACCCGGCGGTGCAGGCACAGAAGTCAGGCCCAAGTCACCTCCCCGCACCGGCATGGGGCTGGCCGGCTGTCTCAGCAGCAGGTGACCAGAGTCCCCGAGAGTGTTGGCCAGGGTGCAGATCACTCCGCTGGAGCGGCCCCACCCCTGTGGAGACTGCTTGCTCTCCAGCCTGCTTTCCCGCCTGGGGTTCAGGGCCCTGGGCTCCCTGCTTCTGCCCCTGCCTCTTTGAAGCTGTTCTCGCTTACTTTCACCGGCCTTCTAGCTCCTCCCTGAAAACTAGGTGCCCTCGGGCAGTGGTAAATGTTTAACAAGCGGCTCCTGGAAAACAAGCTCCAGTTTGTTTACAGTTTTCTGAGGTGTCAACACTGCCCCTTCCCCCAGCCAATTTTACATGACTTTTCAACACGAAGTCACCGAACACAGAGTCCGTTGGTCCAGCCAGCTTCATTCAACATCGCATGGCGGTCTTCGGGGCCCTCTTTGCTCTTCCACACTCACTCCCCACCTCAGCTACTGCTCTCTTCCCCCCCCCCCCTCCGATGGAGCTGTGGTTTTCATGCAAAGAACCGCGAGTGTGTATTTGCAGCCTGAGTCTCTCCCTAGGTCCAGCCCCATAGAGCTTCTCCAGAAGACAATTTCCTCTGTGTCCGCCTTTGCAATTGTTCTGCCTGATGCTCTCTCCATCTCTCACCTCCCAGAGCAAGCCCAGGCCTGACCCGTCCTCCTGCCCGATGCCTCCTGGCCTGGCTCCAGGTCCATGACGGCACCCCTACCCCACCCCTGTGTCTGGGCAATGTTCTCTTTCATCATAGTATGTGAAATCTCACGAGTGTCCAGCTCTTACCCCTGTTTAACAGTAAACATAATAGAACAGAGGCTCTGAGGTGTTGACTGATGGCTGGGGGCCCTGCAGTGTGCTGTATCCGAGGTGCGACCAGACCCAGGTTTCTGGATTCCCAGGGCCACTGCCTTTCCCCGGTAGCCCCCGACTTTCCATGACTCCTGCAGGCCGAGGCCCAGCTGAAATCCTCCTCTCCTCAGCTGCTGCACCCTCGGCCCCGCCCCTCGCTCCTCAGTGACTCCCTGGCCTTCCTCTGAGTTGCTGTGACGGACACTTTAGGAATGGCGGCAGCTGAAGTTGTTGATGGTTGTCATTCTGGAGCCTCTGGTAGCACAGGGCGGCATGTTTTACTCAGCTCTCCTTCAGCCTCTTGGTAGACGTGTGATTTTTCTTGACAGATACCACGGTTTCGTCCCCTGTGGCTTCCAGAAAAGCCGTGAACTTTAAGAACAAGAGCAGGTCAGGAAGCAATGTTGTCCCAACCAGTGCTGACAGGCCACCAGCCTCCATTGGCATTGCGGAGCGAGAGGGGTTCTGTGCACATGCGGAGGGCTTTCTAAGAGACAAAGGGACGAGCTTCCGCATCTGTGTGTCCGTGGTGGGTCTGGATTCCACGCCCTGCCTCGTGTGTGAACGGCACTGTGCTTGGTCCCACTGAAGGGTGGAGGCGGAGGCCTTCCAGGCTGGGTCAGGGCAGCTGGATCTGGGTGACTCAGTTCAGGGAGAGGAGACAGTTTCATTGGCTGGAGGCATTGAGGATGGTTTTCTGGGGAGGCAGGGTGTGAGCAGGCCTTGGAAAGACAGCTGAGATTTGGTGTGGAAAGATGGAGTCAGGTGGGAGAGCTGGCAGAGGACAGCTGCTGGAAAAGGAGGCTCGGAGGAGGGAAGAGTGGCTGGCCCTGATCCACCTGCTGCCTTCCTCGCCGCTGCCGATCAGAGCTGAGCCCACAGCAGCAGGTCCCGAAGGGGAGAGGACCTTTGACCTTACCCTGACAGGAGGAGCTGGTGGGGGTTGCCTACAGAGAATGCCCCTGGCCCTGTGGGGGCCACAGAGTGGCGTGAGTTCAGGTCATGAGATCAGGCCTGCCGCCCACCTGCTCACTTCCCCAGGTGAGCCTGGAACCCCTGGCCACAGTGAAGCCCCTGCCTTGGCCCTCCCAAGAGGCCAGTGGGGCCACTGTGGGCAGCGAGGGTGCACATGGGGTGGGGGACTGTACCTCCTTAGCAGGTTCTGAGGCAATTAGGAGCCTGACTGTCATTTTTCCCCAACACTAACTCACTTCCATCCTGCTTTGTTCTTACAAGCTGACAAGATTTCAACCCGCTGCAGGAAGACTCACGGCGCTGTCACAAAGTACCGGTGCAGAAGAGCTGAGAGGTAAATGCATTTCACTGGGAGGCAGTTTTGTCTGGAAGTTTCCGTGTGGTTGGAAGTTTCTTTGAAAACTTGGTGATTATTAAGATGTCAGTGGTAGGCAGAGTTCGCCACCTCCCGTCTGCTGCCCGGCCCTGTCTGCCCCGACATCCCTCTTCCTCAGGCCTCTGCACAGAGCAGAGCAGAGAAAGGACAAGGGACATGGGCCGGGGGTGGGGCCAAGAGCACCGGTGGAGGACAGGGCCCCGCGGTGCTTGGGGGGCTGAGCCCCGGCCACCGGTGCCGGAGGCCCTCCAAGGGTTTTACTGCCTCTACATGTGGCAGATCCCAGATAAGTATGCAGATAGAACCGCACAGGTATTCTGGGTTCTAGGAGCACTCCGTATTCTGTATTCATAGAATGTTTTCAAAGGAGCAATGTCCTGTGGCTTGGGAAACTTTGTGGTGAGCTCTCCGGTTTTGCCCAAGCAAGGCTGAGCCTAACCCAGCAGGAAGAGGGTGACCGAGGAGCTCCTAGGCCCCTCACGGTGGTCAGGGCGAGAGCTCCGTGGGAGGTTTTCCGAGGTGAACTGTTTTGCTTGCGTGGGTGTTGTGGGAGAGATGCCGTGGGGCTCCTGGCTGGGGGGGAGCGAACTGCCATCAGGGAACACCCCCGGCCTCACAGTGTGTCATCGTACGTGGGACGTGTGTGAGGGTCTGCACCACCTGAGAGGGGTCTGCCCTTCACTGTTGAATCGCAGTGCTGAGCACGCTGGACGCTGTGGGTTCTGATACTCGGGGTGGAGGCTGCCTGTGCAGCACTGTACTCCCTCGGCTCATCCTCAGATGGCACTGAAGTGCTGAGATTCTGCAGCCGAGGATCAGCCTCGCCGTGGGGAACCACGGGAGGGAGGGTGCCCACGCACGTGTGGGGAGAAGCAGAGCAGGAGGAGGCCGGGTGGGACCGCCAAGTGCAGGGTTGGCAGGAGGAGCTCAGCACTCGGGTCTGGAGCAGGCATCGAGGGGCAGCCCTTCGGGGGCTGGCTGCTTGCCTTTTCCGGGGTTCCCAGCAGCACTAAGAGAGGGGACCTGCTAAGAGGCTTTTCTGTAGTCACAGCAGAGGAACCAGATTGTTTTTATTTAGTCAGGAAAGGCCTTGCTGACCCTGGAGCACAGGAACGTTGGGAAGGCTTGTATTTACCTGTACATTCCTTTATTTAGCACTTTACGCAGGTAAGCACTCATCACACCATTATACGGCGCTACTTTGGAATCGGACTGTCAGGGAGGCAGAGCAGAAAAAGACCCAGTGTTCCCCACTTCCCCCTCCGGCTGGTAGTTTATTACTCCGACTATCACCACTGCTGCTGCTACTGCCGTTACTGCCGCCGCTGCAACCACGGCTGCTATTACAGGGCATCTTACGTGGCTTCAGCAATTTCAGCCTTTTAGGGGAAGGCTGGCTGTGCCCAGCACCGGCCACAGCTGCTAGGTGACCCTGTGGTCTGCACGCTGGTCCCTGGAGTCAGCTGTGGGCTGTGGTACCCTGATGGGAAAGGACAGATTGCTCAGGGCAGGGGAGGACTAGAGCTCGCTGTTACTCCGCTGAAATCATGTCACTCTGAGAACTCCGCAGAGTTAAAAGCAGCGCACATGTAGGCTAGAGTTGGCGTTTTGAAGACAGTCTCGGGTTTTTGTCCAGACCACGCGTCTGAGAACTTACATCTCTCTCTTCATGTTCTTCTTTAATATCTTGTACTAGGGTGTCTGGCTCGTGGGACTGTTGGGTGTATAGAGCTCAGAAACTGTGTCCAGAAAGCAGGGTATGGGTCTGAGCACCCAGCAGGTTCCAACCTGCCGTTGGCCGAATTAAGCAAAGGGCATATCACCTGCTTCAGAGGGATTTCCTGTCTTTTTATCAGATGGCTTGAAAAATAGCAGCCACTGGTGTTCATGGCCCCCTGAGCAGGATTTCTGGGCTGGTAGCCTTGACCTTTGTTCTCTGTCTTAGTCGGCCAAAACTACCATAACGAAATACCAGACGGAGTGGCTTAAACAACAGAAATTCATTTCTCAGAGTTCTGGAGGCTGGACATCCAAAATCAAGGTGCCAGCCAGTTCAGCTCCTGCTGGGAGCCTTCTTCCTGGTTTGCAGGCTGCAGTCTTTTTGCTGTGTCCGCTCTGGTGTCTCTTCTTACAGGGGCACTAATCCTATCACCTGGGCTCCACCCTCATGACCTGAGTACCTCCCAAAGGCCCCATCTCGAAATGCCTTCTCATTGGGGATGTGGACTCTGGAGGGACACAGACCTGGTTCATAACACTCCCTGAGCCCTCTCTTCCCTGCCTTCGGGCCGTGCTGACTTCCTTACCCAGAGGCAAACGGGAGCCATGCTTTCTCTCCTACAATCCTGGTTCCAGCTGGGCCCTTGCCCAGGTGCCAAGGAGCTGTATTCTTAGCCTGATTGCTCCAGAGAGGGAAATGCTGTTTCCTGGAAATGAAGTTCTCAGCTCTGGCCTGTGCCTCTTTTTTTCCTCTGGTCAGTTGACTCCGCTGCTGTCCTTCTGACTGAGCTCTCCGGAGCTCCTGCCCAGAGGGAGCCCTGTGGCCCCTGCTGCTGGGACTGTGGGCATCGCTGGCCTTCTGGATAAAACGATGGCTCTGGGAAGGCTGCAGGAGACTGGGGCTTTTCACTCTCAGAGTTTCATCCTATTGAAGCATTGATCCCGACAGTGTGGGAGAAGCCAGAATGAAATGAAAGCCTTATTTTAACAAATCTATGCAAAATGTATGTGGCATGTGCCAGTGTTTGGGGGGAGAAATGTGCATGTGTGTGCACATGCATGTGCCTGTATCTGCATGTGGGCCTATGCATGTAGTAAAGCATGCATGTGTTAAAACTGCAGTTAGGAGATTAATGTTTTAACATATGAATCTAGACGAGGACATTGAGCTCTAGCTTGCATACCTATCGCTGAAAACACCTTGCTAACTACCATAGTGAGAGAAGAAGTTTAACAGGACTGTTTGTCGTAAAATCCACCTTCCCCTTGACCAGTCCCTTGCCTCCCCCCAGGATCCGCTTCCTGCCTGGCCTGTCTCGCCATCCTGGGCACCAGCATTCGTAGGAGCGGAGCTGCAGACACAGGAGGAAGGAGCCGCGGCCTCCTCGGATGCGGAGGACGGCGGCCGTGCCTTTGCCTCACTGGGCTCTGCGGTCAGAAGCACTGTTCTCTGTAACTTTTAAACTTCCAGGATGAAGGGCACAATGCCAGTTTTCTGGCGTGGCATTTCTGTGATGGAGCCCAAAGCCCTGGGGAGCTGTAAACATGTGCATATTATGGAGCAGCATGTAGCAGCCAGGACTCAAAGGCTCATGCTTTCTCATATCCCACGGTTTTACGACCCCATACCTTTAAATATTCATTTCCATTGCTCTCCACGAGGATATAAAGTCAGATTATGCTTCCACAAGTCCTGGTGGGTGCCGATCCCTACAGCTCACACAGCCACCTCCTTGGGGGAGGAGAGACGCCGCCACCTCCACCCAACCCACGGCAGAGCCAGCCTGACAGCCGGTGTTCCCAGTGTCCTCTGCCGAGGGTCACCTCTTCTTCCTTCTGGTGTCACGTCCGGTTAGTGCACTACATGGGTGTGGTAGGATTTATACGCCCCTCCCTTTAACTTGGGGTCTGAGTCCGGTTAGTGCACTACATGGGTGTGGTAGGATTTATACGCCCCTCCCTTTAACTTGGGGTCTGAAACACACCGGGTGGTCAGTACCCACGTGTGAACTAACGAACGATTCTCCCTTGTAAGGGCTGCTTCTCTGCATGCTGTGGTTTTCAAACACCACTGGGCTGGAAATAATGTAATGAGGCCGCAGCGTCAGGCAGAGTAAGAAAGTCCACCATTTCACCACTTTGCAGTTCCCTGAGCCTGGCTGGCTTGCTGCAGGTGAAGGCTGCGGTTTGGTGGCGGGGGAGCCTGGGACCGCATGAGGACTCAGCCAGGGCAGGCGCAGGCGATTGAGCTTCAGTCGCTGTTAAAGGCCCTCTGCGGCCTGTGGTCCTCAGCAAGCAGGGCATCTCTTGGCTGAAGAGAATTACTTAGCTGCTGAAACTGCTTGTAATTCATTACAGCAGGACATGAGCTGAGTGCACAGTGTTCTCCCCTACGGAGTAACCCAACTTTTTGCATTTTTTAGTACTCGGACACAGAATTGCCCATCAAGCGGAGCCACTTCAGATACGTGCGCAGTCACAGTTCTTGGGCAGGGAGGCTGTTCTAGTGTGACTAGAAAGCCTGGGTCTAGGGCAGGACCCACAACAGCCCACAGCGAGCACTCAGCTCAACCACTTTGTGTGTCTGTGTCTGATTTTCTTAGAAAGCCATCCCCACACAGTTAGTTCACCTGAGATTGAATGAGCGGAATGTGTCATCGAATGAGAAGATTGGGGGCCGTAGGATGTGGAAATGTAATGTTGCGACGCACAGGGTTAGAATGCCTGTCCATTCCAGCCTTTACAGGGCTTTTCTTTATGCGAGCTCAACACACACATGGGAGAAACAAGCTGTCCCCACCCCAGCATGAGCGCTGTGTTTCACTGTAGCACAGTGGCACACGGAGGGAGAGCCAGGGATGTGGGCAGTGGGCTCCGTGTCTGACCATGTCCCATGAAATGTGAGACGTCACAGTACAGCTGTCAAAGCCGTGCTTGGCTCCTCCTCCTCACTTTGCGTCTTGACCTATAACCTAGGGGAGCACCATCTTCCCACATCCTTCTGTGCCCGCTTCTATTGTCAGTGTTGATACCAGCTGTGCGGCCGCAGTTCCCACGTTGCAGGCTACCACGCACTTCCCCGCCCACGGCAACCCTGGTTCTCACACCACCCCTGTGGTGTGGGCCAGGCTGCTTCCTACATGGAGCTCTAGAAACCGAGGCTCAGAGAGGCCCGGTGACCCGGTCACCCCATCCAGCTGATTGGAGACAGGACTGGCACCGGAACTCAGGACTTCCGAATCCCACCCCGGCGCTATCTCTGCTGCCCGGCACGCTGCTACCCTAAATGCTGCATCCCCCCCCCACCCCCCGCCCCCGTGATGCTTGACCTTAAGGAACCCTTTCAATCCTAATCTTCAAAACTTCTGAAGTGAGCGCTCCCTGTCCGTTCCAGCCCCTTGGCCTCATATCTGGGCGCTGACCTGATGCTGTTCCAGAGATGTAGATGAGCTTATTCTTGGTCCCCCCCCCGCCCCCGCCCACTCTCTGCCCCTCCGTGTGTCCTTTGAGAGGAGCCTGGGACAATCCAGTCCTGGGCAGGGAGTCCCTTGTTACACTAGCTGGTTTCCCCGTGGAGAGGGGGTTACAGGAGCCTGGGTGAATGCACCTGGGGCAGTCTCGGCACACAGCAGGGACTTCAACATTAGTTCGATGAAAAGTTTAGTATTGAAACAGTGATGTGAGGTGAAGAATAAGCTAAAAGGGGAGGGAAGGGCACTTGCCTTCTGAGTCCCCTGTCTCTCTCTTTCGGCAGCTCCCCCGGTGCTCCTGACACACACATTCAGAGAATTTGAACTTTTTCTTTTCTAAACGTATTCTCAGAAAAGGCCAGAGATTCATTGATTCTTATTATGACTGGTGCTTGTTTTCGGGTAGACTTGGGGGCTAGGAGGAAATAAAGTCCAAATAAAGAAAGGAGGCTCTGGTGACAGGATTCTTGACGTTGGCCAGCACGGGGTGGGGGACCAGGGAAAGGGGTCTGGGATCCAGGTCAACTGCCGCGGGGCTACTACCCTTGGAGGAGCAGACACAGTTTTCCTGCCGTGGCTGGGCTCCGGCACGTAGAGAAGATTTGAGATGCTGCAGCGCTGTGCCAGCATGCTCTGCTTCTGACTCAGTTCTGTGCGTATCACAGTCCCTTTCCTTCCAGAGCCAACTGAATTAATTGGGAAAGGGAGGGAGCCCCAGTGACTTGTGCTCTGACAAGCCCTTGGTCTCTTTGAGCTCCGGTGACAGGCAGCCAGACTTCAAAGGCCCTCGTGCCCTCCAGCTTCTACCCTGCCTGTCAAGAGAGGCTGCAGAGGAGTGAATGCTGGGGCTGGGAGAGGTGGCCAGGGAGTAGGTCTCCCTGACATTTGTCCTTCCCTCACTGCCGACAGCCACCTGAAGCCCAGCTCTGCAGCCTGCTGCCGCGGCCCTCCAACCTCTCACACCAGGGAGACAGCTCGGACTCTAAATTTAGCAGGAGGAGGGGACAGGGAGGTCAGCGTGTCCAGGGTGAGGGCTGAAGGTGGATGCAGAATAAAAGAGACAGTGGACAAGTGAGGGCAGAGAGAAAAGAGAAGAGTGAGTGAGGGGAGGGACTCCTAGTCAGAGTCGTGGTTATAGATCGAGAGGAGAGTCTTTTAAAGAGTTTGTAAAAATGTAGAGTGCGGCTCTGTCCCTATCAGGACCAGGGAGCATCACTAAGGCATGCTAAAGAGAGCGGTCGTTTTGCATTTTCGAGGAGGCTGGATTAGAGCTCTCTTTCTGAGCAGCCTGCTCCAGCGGTTAAAGCTGCTGCAAATGCAACCTGACCAATGGCATTTCTGTTCAGCAGAAGGCAAGCACGCGGAGGGGGCACTTATTAAGCATCTATTATGAGCTAGGATTGGAATTTGCACTTCCATTACTTAGCTCATTTAATCCTTACAATGGTTTGGCTTGATAGCTTTCAGGATAATTTTCATTTTGAATTACGGATTAAACGGAGGCTTGACTTGCAGACTTTAAGCAACTAGCCTCGGGGTCAGTTAGAGCTGTCTGATCATAAGCCCTGCCCTTTCCACTCCTGTAATGAATGAGTGTGAATATTCCCGCCAGAATGCTAGTCTACGTTTTGGACCTCCTCCTTCAAAAAGGTCGCATTCCTTACATTCTTGTTAAGACAACGATTTGTCGCTTTAAATCGCTAGTGGTTTTGTTTACACTGCGGCTTAACGTAACAGACCATGTCTGTCTTGAAGGAAGCTCAGTTGAGTTGCAGGAGGCTTTTGGCATCAGATCACAGATGAAACTTTGGATCAGAGCACCTGTGTGGCTGGTCGGAGCCATGAAGGCTTAAGGTTAGAGCGCGCCTTCGTGAGGTAGTTGTGGTATAGAGATCCTGACATCTCAGCAGGAGACTTTCGGGCAATAGAAGCATTGGGATGGAAATGTCCTTAAGCAGACAGGAACTCCTTATTTCACATCCAACCAGGAAACAATGTGCACTTTCTGAATTCTATAATTCTCCAAGGAAGTCTTTTTATTTAAAAAAAAATGGCTAAATGACAAGCTTCAGAAGATTATTCCAAAGTGATGTTTATTTATTATTGCACTATCACCACCAGTTGCTTGGCAACCAAGAGTTTGAATAGTCACCAGCGAGAGGACCAGCATCCCCAGGTCCTACCTCCGGCTCAGCCGGCATCCATGTGGGGCTTGCAGCTGGCCAGGAGGTGCTCAGCTGACCTCTGCTTCATCCCAGAAACGTGCTTAGCAAACACTGGGCACTTCCGCACATGCCTTCTTGACCAAATAGGCAGATGAATGAAGGGAAGACTGTTCAAAAATTGATCTAACATTTTTTTTAATGCTAACCTTCTGATGAATCCTGGAAGCAGTTTAACAAAGGTTAAGAGTGGAGCAGACCTCTGAGATGACTCAGTGTGTGTGTGTTTGGAGGAGGAGAGTGAGGGTAAAAGACGTGGTTCTGGGCAGTGAGGAAAGAGACAGGTTGAAGGCTGGCAGATTGTATCAGCAGCCACTATCCTACAGACGCATACACTGTGCAGGTCAGTGGCTCAGGAGCCTGGCCACCCTCCACCCCAGCCTAGTGCTCTCCGTGCAGCCCACCTGCTCACTTCCGCTCCCCGCCAGTGCCCAGGGTTGGCCCAAAAAGTGGGTTCTTTGCTCTCTAACAGCTCAGGTTCTGCTTCCCCATTTCACCTGGTAGGTAGAGGAGATGCTGACCTCTGGTATCAGGAGCCTAGGATTCCCTGCTTTGAGTACAGGTGTGTCCACATGAGCAGTGCAGGCCTATTTGTTGTACAGGAAGTGATTGCTGCATTATGGAACACGGCTCATTTCTAGCTACCTGCGTTGTTTCCCCTGCAGCTCTTTTTATGTTAAAGCCTGTCTCTCCCAGTGTTATCTGATGGTTTCCTAGGAGATGCCCTCACCAGCCAAGCTCTCTGCTGATGCGCTGATGCTGGAGTAGGATATTATCTATAAGCACTAAATAGCTGCTTTGTTCACTCAGCACTGCTCTGCCCTTTCTCCCTGGGCCGCTGGCTAGTTTCTCGCAAGGGTCCCTAATGGCTGTGTAGAGAGAGGGAAAGGCTAAATGTATCTGCCTCTCAACATCTTCCACAGCCAAGAGCCGGCCTCCAGTCCTCTGATGGATTTACTCACTGGTAATCTTCCATTTCAAGCTACTGTAAAGACTCTGTTGGCGGCTGGTGGATTTTCCAATGTGAGACAGCGTTGCTAGCTTTCATATGGAAAAGAACAGAGATCCCTTCCTCGGAAGGGTAGGTAGAGTTGTTTATTCTCTTTACATCTCAGCTTCTAGCTCTGCAAAATGGAACCTTTCTGCTGCATCTAGAAGCATCAGAACAGCTGCTGGAAACTCAAAGTAGGGATCTTTACTTCCTGTTTCTTAGTCTTCTCTGACAGAATGGTTGAATATAGCTCCAGGCTGGCTTTCCATAATGTGATGGGAAGACAGGGCACCCCTGAAGTTTGAGGGAGCCTGCTGCCACTGTGGGAAGAGGACTGACAACTTGGGCAGTATCCACGCGAAGATGCAATTTCTAATCTGTCAGATTGCCTTTTCTTAGAAGCCCTGATTATATTAACACATTATCCGATCCGATTATCTCGCAGAAATTTTCTTCTTACAGCTGTAACCAAAGTCAATCAAATTTAATTGAGATTGGGAAATAAATACATTGTTTAGGTGAAAAAAACATATGCATATGTATTATTTCTACAAGTTTAGACCAGTTTTCTGAAGCGAGAAGTGGTAGAAGATGACAAATGGGCACTGAAAAGAAATAGTAACTGTTAGGAGAAAATGTGATACCAGTATGTGAGAGTATAATTCAGTTTAACCCACTTTCTTTATAAGACTAGGAAATAAAAGATTAAAGACTAGTATTCGATTAACTGAAACAAATGATTCCAAGAAACTGAGTCAGTATTTACTCCAAAAGAAACCTCTCCTTATCTCCTCCCTTCCCCAGCTCTGTCTGGGGACCCAGGGAGGGACATGTATTTGGGGATGTTCATGACAGAGACTCCCCAAGAGAATGAACACAAGTGCTTAAATAGTGACAAAGGCTGTATCTATTACTACACACACACACACACACACACACACACACACACACACACACACAATGAACGTATCATCTCACTATGTTGGATGAACTAATATTTTTCATCCTATTTCATTTCAGCTCATTGTAGATAATTGATTATAATTCCCTAAATTAATTTAATTGCTCTGACACTGACCTAGGACTAGGCATATGGGAAACCTTGGGATCATGTCTTCAAGGTTGTTGTTTTACCTGCAGGCCTGGAAGAGGACAGCCTTGTGTGGCAACTGGTTAAATGTCATCTGAGAAATCTTACAAAAAACACAGTCCATTTGAGAAACAGATGGATTGTCATTTTGCTTCAGCATAATAGATTGAATCACATATAAATGATTTGAAGTGAACTTTAATATTATAAATATTACATTAATTTAGTAAAAAGTCATCTTCTTTAAATGTGTTTTGGAAAGGGGACGGTAGCAAAGGGTATTAACACTTGCAGAGGCCTTCCCTGTGCCCAGTATAGTACATGTTGCCTTGCACAACCCGCAAGGTCACCCTGAAAGGAAGGTACTGTTATCATCACTTGACAGATGGGGAAGCTGAGGTGTAGAAGCATACATGACGTGTCACCCAAGCCCTTGCGACTCATCAGTGAGGAAGCCAAGATTCACAATTGGGCCTGTTTCACTATAGAGCAGGTGCCTTTCACTCACATGCGGCTGCTTTCCAGACTAGCCTGTCACGGAGCTCCAGCTTCCTTAGCTTGGCAAGCACCCACGACTGACTTGGCTCTGAGAGGTCACTAGTTTGCTCCCAGGTTCAGAGATATCCTAAAAGTAACTCATGCAAGGGAAGTTTTGACTCCATCATTAAACACTTCCTGGGCAGGAGATCTCATGTCTGGCTTTTAATACTTAGAACACAAGTCGAATTTGCAGTCGAACTGGTGATGTCAGAATTTTTTGGAGAAAAACCTATGAATGCTCCAAAATGGAGCCTGCACTGGCTGGCCAACAGGCTGACTCACCGCTGGGGCTTGGCTGGAGAATTTGACTGTTGGTCAAGGGACAACAGACAGGAGACAGGTTGGTGTCGTGGGACATCAGAGCTGCTTGGTGTCGTGGGACATCAGAGCTGCAGGCCACTGTGCTGCTGTGCAAGTTTGTAAACACCACTTAATCCTACCGAGCCTTTTTCCTCATCTGGAAAATGAGGTGAATGAGGATATTTACTTACAGAAATGTTATATGAGGGATATGTAAGGACAGTGCATAGTAAATTACTAGATGTTACCACTCTTGTTGTTATTCCTTGTCACTCAAAGCGTTCAGCTTTGCTGTTTTCAGTACTTAGCAGTTGCAGTTCTTGTCCAATGTCAGGTGCTGGGTAGAAATGTAGCCTTTGTACCTGCCACCAGGGGGCTATTTGTTTTTAATCATGGCCTGCCAGGAACCCCCAAGATCACCATTTGCCTATCCAAAGGCACTTGATTCTTCAGTGTTCTATGTTACTAAAAACAGGTCTACTTTGACAACAGCAAGGCCTCGAGGAGAAATTAGGTCTTGCCTTGACCTCAAATCCTTTAGAAATTTCAATTTGCTCTGTGCTTCTAAGAGGAGGCACATGTGGCTTTGACTCAATGATGGGACCCATGTTCATGAGGAAGAAAGTTAGAAGCAGAGAGAAAACTGTGGTGGGATGGTAGAAAAGGTAAATGGATTTTTCAAAAATGCCCTGCCAAACACCTCTGAGATGATGGTGAAAGGAACCATTTGGAGTTCTAATGCCTCAGAGAAGTGTGCATGGCAAAATTAGCCACATTTGAGTCAAGTTAGATCAAGGAACAAAAGGCTTTAACTGAGCAGTGAGGGTGGAAAACACCCAAGTTCTTAACTTGGAGTTTCCATAGGTCAAGGCTTCTCCCTGGTTCTCTCTATCGCTGGTTCCACTGATCAAACCAGAGCACGTGGATGGAGAGTTATGTTGTCTCAGAGTAGTCACTTGCACCAAATGATTACAGTTGGGAAGGGGCTCACTAATATTTGAGGGAGACAGGTTGGAAGTTGATGTCTTAGGTGGGGAAGTACTGAAGCATTAGCTCTGAGAGAGACAGTACACCACCAATCAAAATGAAGTTTCAAATGAGAGTTCGCCCTTGTCTGGGACTGTGTATCAGCAAAACAGCCTGCAGGTGGGTAGCTGCAGTGGACAGCGAGCTGTGATACTTCCCACTGGCTGGAGTTAGTTGTCCAAGGAAGAGGGATTGTCCCCGAGGGGACTGGAGCTTGCTCAAAAGGTTGGTCATGATCCAAATGCTGCTCAGTTATTGGAATGACATTGGTGACTAGAGGTTGGCACACCATTCTGGATTTTTCCATTAGGCTGCTAACTTAGTAATGAAGACACACTCTATCACTGGTTAGCAGACAGCAGTGGTTGCTGGCTGCTGGTCATGTCCTAATGCTAGTGGAGAACCAATAACAAAGTGGATCATCTTACATTTTCATGCTGTGCCTTTTGCTTCCAGCCTTGCCTCTGTCATGGGTCATCTGTAGGCAGCAGCAGGCCCTAATGTGACATCCTCGGTTCAGGAAAGCAATTCTCTATTGCTTTGTGTTATAGGATATGTAGAGACCCAAGGAGGGTGCCTATCTTCCTGTCTGTTCCACCCAGGGTCATAACCTTCAAATACATCTTTATAGCCCAGTCCTGCCTCTCCTACTGTACCCTGGTAAAGGGTCCAGGCACATGTTCTTTCTAGCCTTTCTCCCTTCCCACCTGGGACACCAGAGTCCACTTACATCCCCTATTTCTTCATTTCCTATCCAACCTTGCTATCAAAACTCAACATGACCGTCTTCCTCATGAAGGTAAATGACAGGCATCTTTTGAAAGCATGACTTTTCTCAAGGATATTTGCAATTGAACTGGGTGACAGTGTCTCTCATGGCCAGTATCTCTTCCCTCCTTTCTGTGCTTCCTGCTTTCTGTTTACCCCCTTATTTCTACAACCACACTTCCATCTACTACTGCCTTCTAAACCGATTGCCATCTTCTTCAATTATTAATCAATCACCTGGATGAATTTTTTTTTTGTCCTAGCTTTTTATCTCCTCTCTGGTTTCAACAGCTATCTGATATCCTAGTGTTGGAACTGTTTCTTTTGTCCTCAGTTGCCAAAATTTACCCATAGTTGTGACCATTTTCAGATCTTCACTATCACTAGACAAACCTAACACCTTGAACTTGAGTTAGGATTTCCCAGCCATAATCTATATACCTTTTCCTTCCCTACTTTCATAACCAGCTGAACTTTCCTCTCCTTTTATTAGGCTTGTCAATAGCTTCCACTCTTTAAGTCAAATTGAAACCACTTTGAATTTACCTGAATGTTCGTATTGTCTGAATTCCATCACTAGTTGCGTCAAAGATTCTCCAGTCAACAGCCAGGACTCCTACGTGCCCTTATCTTCCTCTGAGTCTGTCAGGCCATCTTCTTGAAAGAGTGCCATCCTTAGGAAGCTGACTAAAGAAAGTCAATGGACCAAGCAGACCCACATCTCATGGAAAGCTTGGATTTTGGGCAGCTACAGGTCTTTGCAGCAATTGTGCGACATGATCCCACCTGTCCGAACGTTTTGTCTTTTAATCTATGCAACCTGAGATAGCTCTGCCACTTGTGGAGACGTTAAGCCGGGATTATTTGACTGCCACCTAGAAAGGTTGAGAGATTTGAGTGCCCCAGCTCACAAAGAGGCTGCTCAAATGAAATAAACATTCTGATGTTTAAGAAGCAAAAGGAACATTTACTTTGGGCCAGATGTGTCGTTGCATATCCCCATAATGGACTTCTCCGCGTCCACGGTGAAGCCCCAGGTGACGAGCTGCAGGCAGTGACGGAGCTGGCCCTGGGGCCCCAGACCTGTTCCTTTAGAGCCTGGTATCTGAGTTTCTCGTGTCTTATTTACATGTGGTAATTCTTTCTTCCTGCATTGTATCTAACACATTCTTCATAGCGGGGTCAACACGTGGGGGTTCTGCTGCTGTAGCATCGGCTCTTTTAGGGAGCCTCAGGGAGCTCCCAGGCTGGAGGGCATGCCTTTCCTTGTGGATTTTCATGCTATAGTCTTTCGGGAAATTCAGAATGATTCTCCCATTCCAAGGTGGTCATTGCTCATGTAAATTCAGCTTACTACTTAGCTCACACTTATGAAGCATATGCTAAATTTAAAGAAATGTGTTCAGTCATGTATCTACAGAAAGAAAAAAGACACGGATGCTGTGCTCAAGACATAATTCAATCAAATGAGCTAGAGAGCAGTGTACACGTGCCTATAAACAGAGTGAACGTGAAATGGCATCATTGCTGTAAGTAATAATGGAAACTCATGAGAACACCGATGAAGGAGTAAAGCATTCTGATGAAGCAAAAGGCAGTTGAAGGTTGAGGAAAGCTTCTTAGAGGGGCTGTCATCGGAGCTGTGCCTTGAAGAGCAGATATATCAAGGTGGGCAGAGAGGAGGAAAGAGCAGAGAACGGAGAGGGATTAGAGGAGGGGGGAATGGAGTGAGCAAAGGGCTGTGGGTAGGACCATGGGGGCAAGACTGGAACGTGGAGTGTACGTGTTTGTGGTGGGAAGGGAGAGCGAGATGAGGCATCACGGGTAAGTGGAATAGGCCTCAAGTTTAACATTCATTCGATAAATGCCACCAGCTGTGCAAAGCACAGGGTTAACCTCTAGACTGGAGGAAGGGGTACAGAGGGTGCCTTGTGTGTCCAGGAAATGGAAGCCACACGCACCTAGGGGCTGTGAGTAGAGCCAGTGCTCTCCCGGCCATGGATTTTTCATCATTTAAGTGTTCTCTGACCGTTCTTCGGACTCTCGGCATTCTGAATGTTCACCCTCAGTCTTCTTCGCGTTGGCTGAACTCTGATGATGTGAGCCATCTAACCCTGCCTGGTCTCCGGTTCTTGTCCAGGTTGCTGATTCTGCTCAATTTGATGACATTTAGTTGTTTGCCATAAAAGTGTGACCTCATCCTTCTGTGCTGTGGCCAGGCCTGAGTGGAATTTGTCTTCATATAAATACAGACATATTTTGCCTTGGTAATTCTTGCTTCTGCTGCATGTTTCTCCCTCCAGGCGCTCACTTTGTTGTTATGTAGCCACACTATTTCAATGCCTGGGATGGCTTTCAGTGTTATGGATGCATCAGAAAGAAAAAGAAAAAAACAATAACAACACAAAAACCGTCACAATCAAAGGCGTTCCGACTTCAATGAGTAATGAAGTTGCATGAATTCCAACTCCTGGTTCCAAAGGATTTCCATAAGCCTCTTGATTTCCAAATGAGAAAATCATGATAAGCAGTTAATTAGCTCTTTAAGTGAAGGCGAGCCGCTGCAGCCACTGCTCTGCACTCCACACTCTCAGGAGACGGAGGCCAGCGCCGCATCCAGAAGCTCCCGCAGCACAAGCAGGGGGACGGAGTTCATATAAATTCCGTTAATGTCCTGTGACTTTTCATTAAGCCGGGCATGTCCCGGATACCCCTTGGGGACTTCCTTAATGTTATCATGGCAACATACAATTAAGTCAGGTTACATTTTTTTCCTCTATATGCAGGGAGAGGTGCTAAGATACCATTCTAAATTATTCATCAGTTCACTCTTCACCACAAAAGAGCCCAAGACATGACTTCAAGATGTGCAATATTAAAAAATAGCGGATGAGATATTGCCATATCATGTAAAGAAACCTTTCTTCCTTTCCCCAGGGAGAACAAAAGACTTAATGGAACTCCGCATGTGTCACTGGGCTCATCACAGCTTACCGTATTACTGTGATTCATGTGGCAGATTGTGAACTCCTTGAGAATTAGGAGTTTCTTCCCCAGGGCTGGAATACTCTGATTTCAGCGTTAGAAAGCCGGGGACAGCTTTGAAAAGGAGCGAAATAATTTCTTTCTCCATTTCTGTGTGTGTGTGCGAGTGCGCATGTGTGTGCGACCCTTGGTTATCATGTCACAGTCACTTAGGTGTTACTGAGGAGACTGATTAAATAAAGGTAACTTCAGAATGCCATCATCTGGTGAGTCTTAAACTTCCCCTCGCCTTAATCTTCAGAACAAGATCCCCGTATCAAAGGAGGGAGGATTTGCTGGGATGCTGAGTTAGCTGGAGGCCAGCCCCCGTTGGACAGGGCTAAGTGCGGGGACACACTCTTTTAGGGCACTCCTGTGCTGCCATGTATCTTGCTGGGTGTGCCGAGATTGTAAGGCACTGGCTGTTCTTTATCTGGACCATTTTTCCAAGGTTTGTTTGTGGCAGGTAACTTTGAGGGATGAAGTAGCATCTCCTCCGAGAGAGAGTAGGTGTTGTTATACGCTGCTCTAAAGCAATGGCTTCCGCAGGGTCACAGTTGCTCTCTTGTGATGCAACCCACAGGAAGTGGGTTACACACCCAGCTGGGTGCACCTGTGCAGACCCCAAGGAAATCGGGGCTCTGGCTACTGCTTTTGTTGTAACAGTCTTTTGTCTCTGACTCAAGAAAGCATCCAAGATTGTAGCAAGTTCACCTGTTACCCTGCAGGGAGGGTAACATCTTAGGCCCTTTGTAGCACTGAATGTGTCATGCTTGTGGTTGCTTCCTCCCCTAGTTCGAGGATCGAGTTCCTTCTCTTCTATTGCACCGGTCCTCCTAAGTAGGCCAAAGTCTGAGTAGAAACCTTCCTTATTAGGATCTCAAGATTCTTCCCACCACCATCTGGGAGCCCATGGAGACTGCAGGAGCAGGACGTCTAAAATGACAAAATGTCTGGAAGGCTGTGGGCCGAGGCCATTTTTGCTGGCTATAAGCTGGTTCTGGTCTCTGGAACCAGAGGGAGCACGTAGTTCTTAAAATTGAGGGTGTGCATGCTTGAGGTGAAACTGAACTCTATCCAGGCCAGAGACGTGCTTCTGTGTACAAAGCAAAGAACGATACAGTGACTCCTGGTGGCAAACCGAACAAAACCTGAGTCATCTCGGGAAGAGTAACTCGTGCCCATGGAAACGGTGGATGGCTTGTGCCAAATTCTGAAGGAAGCTTCCTGCTAAGGGCACTAGACACAGAATCTGTGCCCCTCCAGGATTTACACTTGTTGAAAAGTAAATAAATAAAAGTGGATTTGTCTTCTTGTAAGAAAACAGATCTCAGGAAGCACAGTTTATCGTTGACCTCTGAGAAACAAAATGCCACACAATCCCGATGGTGCCGAACCTTGTTATCACAACGCACTTGACTCATTAAGCTCAGGTGGTGGGTAGACAGAATCTCTGACGTGTGGCTAAGCGTTGCTGCCTGGGTCATACAGCATCATCATGCATCCTGGAGGAGAAGTTCAGGTGCATTCTTTAAACATCTCCTACTGGGTCCTGTCCCCAAAACTGGATTCAAGTTATCCCGGAAGCGGACTTGTAGCCCAAGCTGCTGTTTTCTAGGTGCCTGTGGAAACATGGGGGTGGGCCAGGGAGTGCTGACAGCCCCCCCTTGAGTTCTGGGGTATCGCTCCCACCTAGCACAAAATAGGCTCCTCGTGTTTGTTTTGAGAAGGGATGCGGTTCTCCCCCAGCTGGGCGTTGTGCTTCCCCAGCTGAAATGGTGGCTGCTGTTGCTGTGTCCTCCTCCGAGGGGCCAGCCCGGTGAGGGACTAGATGACACACAGAACTGCAACCATCTCCATTGTCACCGATGCAGCAGCACTTCTTCATGTGGTAATTGTCTCCTCTGTACTGACTCCCTGAAATCTATGATCTTGAAAGTTCACAGCAACCATGAGGAGTGGGTATCATACCGCCCACCGGACACCCAAGGAAACAGGAACTAACGCGGCAAGATCACATAGCTTCTGAGTGGCAAGGCTAGGATTGTAACCCAGAGCTGTCTGAGTTCAAAACTTTCCATCCGGTGCTGGTGCCTCTCTAGTCCTACTTTCTTCATAAAGGCTCAGCAAGATGAGAAGTGGTCTGTGAAATTCATAAAGACTGTCGTTTCCGAGTTCAAACACCTCTGAAGAATTTATATCACAGGATAGAGTCCAGTCTCCCTACTTCTCCGTAAATCTCTCTTTCCAGCCATACTCCCTCTCACTCACCCACAAACAGACCTGAAACCTTAGCCAAATTCAAATATTCGTAATTCCCTCAAGTGTCATCGATTTTTCTCTGTGCTTCTGCTCAGGCACCCCCAGCTTCAAACAGCCCACTTTTTCTCTAACAACCAGCTAAAATCTGACCCATCTTTAAAGGTCTTAAATCAGAAATTACCTCCCTGAAGCCATTCCTGGTTCTTACAGCTGAATGTGAGCTCTCCCTCTGTCTGACATGCAGCTCTGTTTCTTCATATGAAGGTCCTGATGGCAGCCTGCCCGCAGGTACCCATCTCCCTACAGGTGACAGGAGTCTGAAAAGCAAGTTGTCCTAGAAGCCCGGATCTTTCTCGTGCTCTGATTCATATATCCCACTGCCTACGAAACATCTAATCCCTACCAACTCCTTGGGGGTTCTACAGGTGCCTCAGCCCACCCAGCCAGCAGGGGAGCCCTAACCCCTCGCAAACTCGTGCCTCCTCCTGTGCTCCTCATCCCAGGGACTGTCCTCCCCCCATCTGTGCAAATAAGTGTGGTATCATTGCTGGCCGCTTTTCACCATTCCTTGTCACCTCCATTCGATTATCTAAGTACTTCTCCAATCACTGTGATTTCCCAGGTCCAGGTGGCCACCGTTTGTCCCCCAGATTACCACAGCAGCCTGCCTTCCCACTGGCTTCCAGACTCGCGGCTGAGCCTCATCCAGAAGCTTCTCGCTGCTAGAGTCAGAGAGAGACTTAACGGATGTGCTCTAAGCACAGCATTGTCCTGCTCAGAAAATGTTCCTGCTTAGAAACTGCCCTAAGGATAAAGTCTGAACAAGTGGTTTACATGACTTTTCTCTGGGTGACCCTTTTATTCCTCTCTAGCCATACCTTTTACAAGTTCTTCCACTTGCTGTTTACACTTTGGCCCGTCTAAACCCCATTCAGTTCTCCAGATAAGTGATGCTCATTTCCACACGTTGTTTTCTTTACCTCCCAGGATACTTTCTTCTGCCTCTGCCCCAGTGTGTACATTTCTGCCTGGCTACTCTTCTGCTCTCGATCAGTTTTGATGTAATTTCTGAGGAGTTTTCTCTGACCTCACAAAGACTGGATTGGGTGGTCTCCAATGTCCTCTGTAACTTTCTCCACCCCCTTCTCCCCATCACCATAAAGCAGAATCGCTGCTTTAATGGTCTGCCTCCCTCACTGCTACACTGGTTAGGACCTACCCACTGAATCTGGATAATCCTGGAATTCTTTTCTGTGTGGTGTCTGGGGCTCCGTATGATTGACAACCTCCATGGAGCCCAATGTGCAGAAAAGAATACTAATTTTTTCCCTTTTATTTATTTGAGAAGAAAACAGGTGTTTCCAATGATACATGTTTGCAACTAGTCACATAGATTTATTAGAGATTGTCTTGGATCTTTTAATTTCTATTTTTTTTGGTTGTTGTTACATTAATACTATCCTGGTGGTAAGCAAGGGTTAACAGCTATTTAAGAAAGACCTAGGGAAAGTAGGAAAGAACTTACCTGTGCTCACAATGACATTAATTTATGAGGAAGGGTTGGAGGAGCAAGCCAATCAAATGCCGGATGCCAAATTACCATATATCACACAATTTACGAGGCAGTCAAAAGTGTTATTAAATTGGAGACCAAAACAACCTCCTTAATTCATCCTTATGACAGTGATTGTAATGACTCTAAGAACCTGGCTTAACCTGAGTTCATTTTATAAAAGGTCTTTCATTTTTAAACATTACATTTATTGAATTTTAAAGAAAGCTTGCTTTAAAATGTATACAGTTAAGGCATAATAAAAATGCCCTGATAATCAATCCACATTTACTACCTGGGTCCACATCAGCATCTAGGGGAGACAGGCAATAGATTCCAGTTTTCAAAAGTTTGGTATTGATGCCTTTTTTTCTTTTTCTCTGTAAAATAAAATAATTTATTTTCAGATTGCACTGTAGTAATCCTACTCTTGTTCTTTCACCTCTCCCCCACCCCCATCTCTTTCTCTCTCTCTCTTTCTGTTTAATGCTCCCATGGTCCCAGCATCTCTCACCAGGTCCTAATCTTTCTATTCTGCTAACTCTGGAGGAGTTGGACTTCCTGGTCAATAGTGGGCCCCTCCCTAAGCCTTCTTTGCAGTTGAAGTCCACACCCATACACCCATAAATCCTGGTCAAAGATGAGGGCTTGCTCTTAGTGGTTTGGGTCCCACTGATCCTGGGCCTTGTGGACTCAAGTAAAAACCACAGTCCAGAATCCACTGTCCCCGTACTGTGGTCTCCTAAGGGCAGGGGACACTGTTGGATGCACTGAGCTTGCATGGCTCCTGCCCCAGCCTCCAACCCCCAGCTCTAAGCACAAAATGGACGCTCAATACCAGCCACATGGCCACAATAGCTCTTATGCATGAGTAAAGAAATACTTCTATTTATTCTAGTTTTCTCTTGCGTGACTTTTATAATCAACTCAAGACCGATGCCAGTAAGCGCCAATCCATGGTACATTTCTTCACTGGAGCGGCCCCGCGCAGGGCCTTGCCTACTTGGAGTCACTGGGATGGGCTACAGCTCTGCTGGAACTTAGGTGTGCTCCGTTCCGTTCTGGCCTCAGTCCTTAGAGCAGCTGGCTCCTTCGGCAGCAGCCCGTTGATCTGTGGCGACAGGTTCTGGTTCTGTCATGGTACTGGGATAGCTGCTGGTCTTCTGCAAAAGCTGGAGAATGAGGTGGCTTCTAGAGTCTCAAATGAGCTTTTCTTCTAAAGAACGCACTTTCAATGCCCTCAAGTTGGAGCAGGTACTAACTGGCTTAGGTTGTGGCCATGTGGTTGGTAAGAGTTAAACACAGGGGGTCCGGCCTGTGCCCTGTACGTGAGAAGCATGCCGTAATTGTCAATACCTTTTATACCATTCTTTCACCCTTTGGTGATGCCACCCGGCTTTTGGTTGTGGAGACAGGCCTAGCAGGAAACCAAGAAAGGCCCTAAAATTGTGATGTCTGAGCTGACCCTTGAAGAGTGAAGAAAGGGTTAAGCAAGATTAAGAGAGATGTTTTAGGTAGAAGCAGTGACATAAGCCACAGCAAGGAGACGAGAAATAAGAAGGAGTGTGCGGAGAATTCCATGGGATTCGATATGAGGCAGGAGTGGCTAGAATTGAGGAAGCAGGTGCTGTGACTCCCGTGGGCCTGCTAGGTGGTGCCGGAGATCACGGACTCTGTAGCGAAGTCGATGCAGAGACATTGGGGGTTTTACGTAGTGGTGGGTAAGGTAGTCAGATCTTTATTTTTGAAAGGTCACGCTCACTCTGATTGTGACATGGAGAATGCATTCGAAAGTGAGTGTGTGAGGAATTAGCACAGGAAGCCGATGCAAAAAGGCTGTTAAGAGACACCGAGGCCTGATCCAGAGCTCTGGCGTAGAGAGGAAGAGACGCTGCTCCTGCTTTGCTAGAAGCTCTTCCCTCTGTGAGCCTTCGTTTCTCCAGGTGTTCGTGATTCCATTCCAGGATAGGTGTTGCTCTTCTCTTTCTCTCTCTCAGCAGCGACCGAAGCTTTACGGTAACAGGTAAACCTCAGTGGTGGCATTTCAGGAATCGAAATGAGTGGGGTGGCAGTTCCGCAGAGCACAACTTCAGGGTCCCTGACATCATCAGGTATGTGACATGTTGCTGGTTCCCTGGTTATTTGTTCCAAAGGCCTTTCATGGCTCTGATCCAGGTGACTTTCAGGGGCTGATCTGCAGGTGTTCTGTCTCACTAGTTTGCCCTGAGCTGTTCGGCCAACACGTCCAACATCTCCAGCTAGACTCCCAGCACGCAGAGAGCCACTGGAGTCGCTGGGATTCGGTCTGATGTGCTCTTTGTGAGAAGTGGATGCCCATGGCTCTTCTCTGCTTTCACCTGGGGCTGGGCATTTTATAAAATTTGTTGAGTGTGCAGCCCTGGGTTTAGAACCATTACTCTGCTTCTTCCTCAGATTTTAGAATCCGTGACCAGCAATTTCTTCTTACACTCCAGTGTGAAAAGCTCTACAAAAACATCTTTGCTAATATCTAACAAATGAATAAATCCATCAACAGGGAACTTGTATTTCATGGAAGAACTTTCTACATTTGGATAACTAGTCTTTGCCTATACTGTTAAAAAAAAAACAAAACTATTTTTGTCCTTTCCATACATTGGATTTTATTCTATTTTCTGAACCTACTAGAACATCACAGAACTGAAGATGCTCATTTTGAAACTTTATTTCTTGCAGAGTCTTCTTTTCTTGACAGTGACCATCCTCCATACCTGGGATTATTTCCCAAATTATGTGGTTTCTAATCCTTCTACCATTTTCACTTTCCTTTGATGTAAAGTGAATCCTCACTTAACATCATTGGTAGGTTCTGTGACTTTAACTGAAATGATGTGTAATGAAGCCAGTTTTACCATAGGGCACTTGATGTAAATAAGAGCTAAGTTCTTGCAGCAGCTCATCAATGTTACAACGAAATGACATTAAATAAAACATTATTTAAGGACCTGCTGTATTTCTCGTTACTGTGGACCCACTGCTGACTCTAGCTAGGGCAGTAAGTCTTATAAATAATTGGATAAGTGGTGGGGATTATCTGAGGGCAAAGCTCCGAGGGAAAGAAGCACAGGACAGGAATAGAGGTGAAAGGAGGCAGGGAGGAGGGGTTAACACACAGGACGGTCTGTCCCATGGCAGCCAGACTTCTGCAATGTGGTGATGGGGGAGAGGGCGGGGCTGCGGTCGGCTGTAGGCTGCCGCCACCCCAGCGCTGTAACTTGTTGGATAAGAGGCACCCAATGTAAATCCTGAAAGAAAGCTTCTGATGGGTGTGCCTTGAGCTTGTGACATTACCCCCGAGCCAGTCACTGTGGCTGGAGGGACGGGGGCATTGCATTGGGTGACACCTGTGCTGTCTGACTTCCCTGTGAGGGGAAGAGGGAGGGATGGGGAGCCCCTCCAGAGCTGACTGGAACAGAGAAGATGCAGTCCTCCAAAGGAAGGGGTTGTTGTTCCCAAAAGAAGTAGGAAAGGATACCTGGTAGTTAAAATCAACAGATGTCCCCTACAGAGATCATTTGAGGAAGAAGCAGGTAGAGAGAGTGACTGACAGAGAGCAAGGTAAACTTACCGTTGAACCTCGCAGAGTTGCCAGAGTCACTGGAAGAGCCTCGCTTCTGTATGCCAGAGGTCTGTCCCTTCCAAACCTTACACTCTTCGCTTGGAGAATGGCACCCGCACAGCTCTCTCAAAGCCGACCTGGGAACCCGAGGTTTTTGTCTAGGATAGATGATGCCCAGGGACATTCTGACTCTGTCCATTGTCCCCCAGCTGATGCCCCTTCTTCCTCTTGGATGAAGGAAACAGGCTGCTGAGATGATGCCCATCGCTGTCTCCTGGACAGAAGGAGACCAGAGATCCAGTCCAGGCTTGGGGACCCTGGATTTTCATCCACACTGGAAAATTCTCTGTGATTTCAGCTCACCTTAACTCAACTAGAGTTTGGCCTTATAATTGAATGGTCACTTAAAGAAAAATCTTAATAACCACTTCCAGTCCAAATATCCCCCTAATGTGGTGTCTTGAAAAGTTGTTTCAGCCTCTTTTAGCTTAAGGCCTGCCTGCACTTATAGAGATTTTCTCAATACCTCATCTCCCCAGAGCATCCATGCATTGTAAGTACCTTCTGTTTGCTGCTTAAGCTGTTTATTAATCATATTTTTTCCTATTCAGCCATAACCGGGAGAAATGGCAATTTTAAGCATTTCTCAGTTACCTTCTGTAAATTGGCCCAATTACTATATGATCCTACAGACTATTTCCTTGGGGTCTTTCACCCACTCCAGTACTGTAATTGGTTTTCTAAAAGGGAGAAGAAAAAAAAAAGCCTTGGGTCTTCATGCTGTGCTGTGGGGTTTGGTTGGAGCCTAGATTTGCTCTTAAATGGTTAAAGGGGTTTTAGGTATATACCCTTATCGCAGCAATCACAGCTAATGAACACATACATGCTCACCACAATTTTAGGGAGAATATCCAATTTTCAACATTTTTAAACCAGGAAATTGAGGCCTTTTCTGTCTTCCTATGCAGGGTTAGGCTATGGGACTGAAAATCTAAATTGGATGCAGTAACCATTCACTGAAGATTGGAAAATATCCCCCTCACAAACAGGACACATGAGCTTCATTTAGGTTGTATTTCTAGAAATTCCTCTGAGGTGGCTAGATATTTGCCCAATATCCCTGCCTGCCCCACAAAAGGAGGAGGCCTTTGTGAGCTCCATCACTTCGGGCGCCGAGGGAACGTGGTGCCCTTCTGAGGTGCTGGGGGCTGAGTTTTGGGGACATGTGGATGGAGAGCAGGGCGGAGAGTGTGCATGTGAACTTCATCCAGCAGGCGGTCCCCTGGACTGTGCCCGGGGTGGTCTTGACCACTGAGGATTCCAGGAACTAGGACACTGTGCCCTGTGGCTCTGGGACCTGGATTTTTACATCGTTGGGTGATTTTGAGAAAAGCAGGTTAGAGGTAGGGGATGGCACTGTAGGACACAGCCAAGTGAGACGTCCGCTTGCCTCACCAAAGTTTCCATCGTCCTTCAAGACACAGTTCAGGTTCTGTGCTGTGCAGAAACCCATTTCTGAGGTCCAGGCTGAATCAGTGACCCTGACCTAAGCCTGCAGCACCATGTACCAGCAGCACCTGTGACATCGCATTGAAATGATCTGCTTTGTCCAATTTCCTTTCCAAGGCAGGGGCGCTGCCTTGCTACCCAGTGCATCCCTGGCACATGGCACCGGCATGGTGCGCCAGGTACTTACCATGTGACTGTGGTGTCTGACGTGGGCTCTGGGCTTGGTGTCCAGGGGAGCCCTCTTGGCAGAACCACAGTGAGGTTTTCGTGGTCATGGTTTAAGGCAGAGGGCAAAGGAATTTTTTTCAAGTAATTATTTTCCTTCTGGGTCTTTGGTATTGAATGCAAAAAAAGAAGAGAGATGTTATTTTGGTACATGGGCCCAGCCCATCCCAGCAGGTTTGCGTAGGCAGCCACAGCACCAGCAGGGGTGTGCACTGGGCTTATGGGTGGGACAAGGGGAAGGAGGCCTGGTGGCTGGGAGCTGAGATGAAGTCCCCCCCGCCCCCCCAATGCCTCGCAAAGAGCCACACTGCTCACAGGGTATGCTCTGCACATTGCTGGCACCCTCATAATCTGTGGGAGATTTTCTGTCTCCCCAAGTTATTCAGGGGCATCCCTTTATTCTTAATGTTGGACTGGGTCCCTTGGAGAGACAGCCCCATTGTCATCGCCTCCTTTATTAGATCATGTGGCCTTCTGGGTGTTGGTATAAATGTGGAGGGATGAGTAATGATCTGACTTCCGAAGGCCCCAGTGCCAGGGTTAGAATGCCAACTATTTTCCTTAAAGTTGCCGCTGGAATTGGCCTCATCTGTGAAAGGTACTGTATCACCCTTCGCTGCCACGCATTTAATTATGCATTGTGGAAGGCTTTAAATAACAACTTTTACTTCTAGAAGTCTGCTCCAAGTCCTCCAGCATTACTTATAGAAATCCCAAGCAGTAAAGCCCATATTAAAATAGAAAATAAAAAATGTATAAACTGCACCCAGCTAGTGTGATGGAAACCTTGCCAACACATAAAAAAGCATATGCATACTATTTTATTAAACTTAAGAAACGTACACACATTTCTCTGTGGGATCCAAGTCTATTAGTAACAGACACACCATAAAACTCGGTTATTCGACAGTCATGGAAGACAGCACCAACCAAGAAAATGCTGCCATTTTAAAGGAAGCATTTCAAAATGAGAGGAGAAAAGACATTTACTACGCAATTGCAACTGGGAAAATGACAGGGATGTGGTCGGTGGCCACGAGCGTTTCTGGGTGGCCCCAGATCTAGCGGCAGCAGTGGGGTGCTGTGTTACGTGGGGCTTCCCAGAGAAACAGAACCCGTTGTGTGTAACCGTGCCTGTCTGTGTGCGCGGGACACAGAGATGATGGCATGTGTGTCTGCACTCCACAGAGGTGGCAGCTGACTTTACATGCTTATGTGATGACGGAGGCTGCAAGGCCACCCACGTTGTCGTCAGCAGTCTAGAGAGCCACGGGAGCCACTGGTGTAAATTCCAGTCCTTGTCTGAGTCCAGGCTTGAAGGAAACTGATGTCTCAGCTTGAGATAGTCAGGCAGAGAGAGAGAGAGAGAAAGAGATAGAGAGAGAGAGACATGTTTGTTACTCAGCCTATCAGTTCTATTCAGGCCTTCAACAGACCGGATGAGGCCCCCCACACTGGCGGGGGGCAATCTGCTTTACTCAGCCTACAGATTCAAATGTGCATCTCATTCAGAAACACTCTCACAGGTACACCTAGAAATAATGTTTAAGCAAATGCCTGGCCCAGTGAAGCTGACACATAAAATTAACACCACAGGGGCCATGTCCTATCGGGCTCTAGCCCAGGAAGGACCAGCTGATTTTGCAGGGGTGTGTGTGCGGTTATCTGTACGATACCACACCATTCACAAATTAGAATAACTACTCTTAGGGCTGAACAGAGGGTATGCATGTGGAACTCATGGTTTAATTTACTATGCATTTTTTTTTTGCCCAACATTTTACACCTAATTAATTCTTCCTCTAGATGCCTGGATATAATTTGCATTAGAATATATATTTCAAAAGACAGATGAATTGCTATTAGAAGAAGGGATTTGATTTCTACTGCAGAATATTGCTTTTCCCAGGAGAAGAGGCTCAGACTTATCAGATGGAACCAGGATCTGTAATACCCGCCTGATTCTGGGTTCCTGACCAACTCCCAGAGTTACTCCGAGCCTCCCATGCTGCCGTGGTTCTTATGCACACATTTGAAAGGTGAGGAACCAATTTACTTGGATAGATTTTTTCAGAGGATAATGATATTTTCTTTCAACATCTTTATCTGCCAAGCCAGAGGGGTTGTGGCGTAAGCCTGGGAAATAACTTCGAAGGTGGGAGGATTGAGCTTTAAAAGCAAGACTTGTGTGAAGAGGGTGCTTCTTTCCTTGTCTTATTCCACCACAAATGTGTCTCAGGAGATGCGTCTGGACGGCTTAGGTGGAAAAGTGACATTTGCCTAACAAAACTCTGTTAGGATGGAGTAAAGGAAGCCAGAAAACCAGCGATTGTATTCTCCTGAAGCAAGGTGTGTTTCTTGAACTTGGATGCAAATAGCCCTGGGGTAGGCAAAGATACCGAACAAATATGGCGTCTTCCCGAAGCATCAATTTTGTCTAATAATTTTGGGGAAAATGATTTTGTATTAATTCCAACAGATGCTTCAGTGAGTTGAATACAAAATTTACAAAAAAACTTAAAAAATTGCAATGTATGAGTTCAAAGAAAGTTCATGCTCATAGTCAGCCTCTATAGGTTAAAAGTGCTTCCTGTGGGGTATGTGTATCCATCTTCTGTAATTAAAGAGATTTAGTTGGAAAAGTGTGAGAGCTCTGACAAAGACCATTTTCATGTAAGAGAGATGATTTCTAGACTCGGACATTTTGTTGATTTGCTATCTGGCCCTGAGCAACACACCTGTCCGCTCCTTACCTGCACCGTATTTATAAAGTTGAAATAAAGTTTTATTTGTCTCAATGCTTTAGGCTGAGCCAAATGATCTCTTGAACATCTCTGAGCTCTTGGCTGTTTACTTTCCACTGGTCTTGAGAAGAAGAAAGAGGGGTGTGGTCCATTTTTCTACTGCATTTAAGCAAGTGTTTCAGTTGCCCTTCACCCTCGGGTCATGGCCTCAGGGAAGCGTGTTGGAATGCCCCAAAAGGAGCAGGAACTTGCTGCTGGTACAGAGCTTCTCTGTCTCTCTGGTCATTATGCTCACATTTCTCTCTCATTGGAAATGAGCGATGGCAACCACCCAGCAGGTGACGAGCTCCAATCAGCCTAGTGGGGGTAGCTGTGGAAGCACACGCCTTATTAAACACAACCCATGACAGATTGAAGTGCTCTGAGCACTTGCTAAATGGTTTGGCAAAGACACAGATACTTTTGCCAAGTCTAGAAAGTACAAATCTGAAATCCATTATAAAACAGCTTTGTATTGAGGGCCTAGCTGATTTGGAGATTATAAAAACTATCACACTACTGACCAGTTTTTCATGTATTTGCACAGAAAATGGATCCTGTTCAGGATTCCAAGGCATCTTTGTTTTGGGGAAATCAAATGTTAAGTGGTATTGAGTACCACGTAAGAAAGATGTATCAGGGTTGTTGGGGGTAATCTGTTTCTGAGTATAGCTAGCAGTTTCCCAGCCTTGAGCTGCAGAGCTGGAGGAGACCCGGGGCCTCAGCTCTGCAGGCTCCCGTTTCCAGGGAACGGCAAAGATGGGATGCTGAGTTTCCATCTGTAGCTGCTCTAGTGAGGTCTTTTACCCTGAAGTGGTTACTTGGGGGTCCCTGCCCTCCTCTTAAGCTTGACATTCATTCTGCTCCATTCTGGACCAAGTCATTGAATAGTACTGGGCCTGACCCCAGGCATGGTCACCAGTGACCCAAAGAGACCACCTTTGCCTTTATGGAAAGCCTCTGCATTTACTCACTTGTTTATTCAGTAATTCTTTTTGAGCACATACCCTGGAGTCTGAAAACCTAATTCTTCCATTTTACTACATACTTATTGGTGTCTATTGGTTTGAGAATCAGGGAATGGTCCGTTTTATGATGCCTTATATTTGTCATCCTACTATATGTTATCTTAGGGTACCCTATCACACGTAACACTGTGACAGCCTATTCTTCCCCTGTGATAGCACTTACCATATTGCACTGTAGCTTCTTATTTAATCGCCGGTCACCCTTCTAGACTAGAAGCTCTATGAGGGCAATGATGGTGTCTCCCTTTTTTAATTGTTGTATCCTTAAGACTTACACATATTTCCGGGGGACAGAATTAAAGAACAAATACTTTATTGACATTGACCTTCTGAGCAATTCCAGCAAAGGGTAAAACAAAATTCTCAAACGATATGCATTTCATCTTCCTTGAATCCCCAATATTTTATGGCCTCAGTGTAAGTCAAAGTGTGGGGGTCATCTTAGATCCACTGAGAATGTATATTTGTCCACCACCCAGTAGGATTTGGGATTTCAGGGAACTACTTTCATTTCAAATGATAGCGAGACAGAAAACAAATACAACTTAGATGTGTGTTATTTTGAGGTTCAGTAAAAATAATCCAAAAGCTTCACTGTTTTAGTGAAATAACATTATTTTCAAGAAAGTTAGAGTCATTAATACAATTCTAGAGTAGAAGCCAAATATTTTTTGCTGTTTCTTTTTCATTTTCATACTTTTTATTCAGATGTTAGCAGATTTGGTAGAATGAGAAGAAATAATAAACATACAAAACAGTTTTTTTTTCTAATAAGTGTTTACTTAGGCTGGTGGTTTATTCCAGAATGAAATTGTATCATCATCTCCTTGTGAAATATGAATGTGTGGTCAAAACAACCAACTTTGCCTTTAGCAAATTCTTGTGGCCTCAAGAAAGTACAAACGATGCAGTTTAGACTATTTCGTCTATAAATATGACTAGTTAGAAGCAAAATGTATGGCACATAAATTTTAATGGGTGATTTGCTGACAATTGTTATTGCTTAAAAAAAAGATAGCTGAATTTAAGGAAATAATGAAAACTGTGAGACTCAAGGAAAAAATTTTGAACTGTAGTGCATTTGTCTAAGAATTTTGCAACTCTTCTTCTTTTCCTTAATGTAGAAAGTCTAATGGATGCAAAATTGAGTAGATCGTTGCTGCCCTAAAAGACCCTTGTCTCAGTGGAAGACACACATTTAACCTGAAAGTACAGGGCCTTGTGCTCTGAGACAACTTGGGGTAGAATGTTGAGGCAACACAGAGGGGAGAAATGGACTCATGTCAGAGCTGACAATTGAGCTAAAGCTTCCCAGTTGAATTGGAAGTCTCTAGATAGAGAAGAGGGGGCAGGGTTTTTAAAGCAAAAAGCAAAAAATATGCAGACGTGAAAGTATCAAAGAGCTTGGTGTACTGAGGAATGTCTAGGAGTAAGTTGTACCTGGAGTGGAGGGGTGATTGCATGAAAATGTGAACAATGCAGTTTATGGGAGAGATGGAAGATGAGGCGAGAGAGGTGGTTTGCTTGAGCTGTGAAGGAGCCTGGGTTCCAAGGTCAGGAGGGAAGCAGGCGGATGACAACAACAAAAGGGAGGATTGGGAGAGTACCCTGCAGAGAGAGCCACAGTAAGGAATCCCAGCAATTCTAATTCAGATAACAAGACCTTTAATAGGGCTAAAGTAGTATTTGTGAAGGACAAGGACACATTATCCTAATTAAGGGCCAGGAAAGGCTGTATGGAAAGGTTGATACCTGAAGGATAAATAGGAGAAGCCAGGGAAACAGGTGAGAAGCAACTGTTTCAGGAAGAGGGACGATCCTATAGAAAGAGATGAGTTAGGAAGGGGGATGGTGAGGACAGAGGAAGGGAGGAGTGAGAAGGGGAGTGAAGGGAAAGAAAGGGTAGGGGAACAGAGGAGAGGATGTATTTTCAGAACTCAGAGTAGCTGGCAGTCAGATGGGAGCAGAAGTTAGTGAAGGTGAGTTGCAGGAGATGAGGGCAATGGGTGGACCAAGAGGCTTCTGGTAAGCAATCTCAGTTTGGGGGAATACAGAAAATCTCTGAAATACGGAAAACAGAGAGGTGAGGCAGTCAGGTTTGAAGTTCAAAAAGCTCTCCCTAGAGAGTTGATTGGAGAATCTACGGGACGCTGGGAGATTAATTCCTTAGCTGTTTCAGTAGCCTAGAAAGGAGGTTATGGTAGCCCAAACTAGGATTTTTTTGAGGGGAATTTTTTATTAAGATATAATTGACATGTAATGTCATATTAGTTTCAGTTGGATAATAAAATAATTCAATAAATGTATATATTGTGAAATGATCACCACAATAACCTCAGTTAACATTCATCACCATGCCTAGTTGCACATTTTTTTCTTGCGATGATAGGTATCTTTATTTCCCTTTTAAAAATTGTTGTTCAAGTATAGTTGTCTCCATCCAAAGTAGGATATTTATTGGTAACAGAATTGAGGGCATTGCCAAGAATGAGATTGAATGGGGACCATGGAGTTTCTTTCTAAGGGAAGGCAGTGGAGATAGGGTTGAGCCCATAGAGAGTGAGAGGGGCTGGTGTGGAAGGACTGAAGCTCTCTGGGGTTGAAGATTGGCTGGGGGAGGTGTGAAAGGGATGCTGTAAGAAAGTGTGGTGCTCAGAAGGCAACGTCTAATTTATTTGTTTTACTTCAAAGATGAAGTGGTTCTTCACGATAATAAACTGCCTGTGGTGTGGATTTGGGAAAGTGAAGTGGAGGGGAAGATGCTGAGAAGAACGTGGACTGAGCAAGCGCATGGTTGAAGCACATCCACCCGGGCCTGGAGAGCTCTGGGTGGAGAAGAGAACTGTGAGCCAGCTGCTGCAAGTCTTCATTGACTAAGACATGATATGGCATGGACAGGTGATGGTCCATAAATACAATGGCATGACTCTAGAAGGAGCAGAGGGCTTTCGCAGGACCACAGTGGAGAAGTGGTCCAGAAAGAGCCTTGAGAAGCTACAAAAATGTACAAGAATCCTCTGTCTCAAAGTGAGAGGGAAGCAGAAGTGATTCCTCAGAAGAAAGCCACATTTCAGGTAAAGCAAGAAGGTGGGAGGAGCTGGTATTGTAAAGACCTAGAACACGGGGACCTAGATTGGGGTCTGGAGAACACCGCTGTAGGAAGGCAAGGGGCAGCGGTGCAGACCGGGAAACTGAAGTGAAGCTGGATGTTAGGCGTGTAAGTTTTAATCGTCATAATGTTTCTGAACCTGTCGGCGGGAGAGGTGTGCTCAAGCTTTTTTAGAGAGGACTAGCTATGCATCCTTTTATTAAATGTGAAAACGAGAGGCTGTCAGTTTCCCTACGTGGACTTTGCTGTGTAGACTGCAGCCAGTGGGCCTCATATCTAAACGCGATCAAGGATGCAGACCCAGAGGGCATCCCCGGAGCTCTGTGTCCTGGGCAGAGCTGATGGCTGTATTACCGACCCCTCAAACTGATGTATAACAATGAGCTCTCTAGATAGGATGCTGCAGTAGCCAGGACAACTCACCCTGTGAAGATTTGATTGTTTTCAGAGACTCTTGCAGCAAAGACACAGTTTCTCTTATTGCGTATTTAAATAAATGAGCTCTAACCTTGGGGAAGGCAGCATCAAAGATCTGGCAGTGTTTATCATGAATAATGAGTGAAAAAGCATTTAAAAGTTAACTGGGAAAATTAAGTATCAGTGCAGTGCTTGTGCAAACTGGCTCTTGGGTGTTGGGGTAGGTTTGCCTTACTAGCTGTATGTGTGAAATAGTCCCGGTGCAGCTCAGCTTCTCTTCCTCCCTCATCGATGGGGCCTTCTGCTTTCCCTCTCTCGTCCCCTAAGGCAGTATTCCTCCCTCAAGCTCAATTCTCAAGCTTGTGAATTTTTTCAAACGCTTGTTTTTCAAGGCCTATTTCTTTTCAAATCTGTATGGCCTATTTCTTTCTCTGACCCAGAATCCAGACTCTTGCTACTAGAAATACACATATACAAGTTGGCGCAAAAGTAGGCTTATAGTTCTGAGTATGTAAAAACACATAGGTTATTCTTATATTATTATTTATTAATTATTACATTGTTTTGCATACAAACAACTGTAAACCTAGTTTTGCCCCACCCTTAGAACACCTTTCCAGGGATGCACAATTATTGTCATCTCAGCAAACTTATTCAGGATATCACCTTATTATCTCTCTTCCCAAACTTCTGTTCTCTCTCAGCGGTGCCATTAACATCCCAGACATTTAGGCCCCAAATTGTATGGTCCTGCCGTTAGAGTAAGTACATGTAGCTTTTGTACAAGGTCTGGTGGTTATTTTCCCCATTCTCAAACACACAGCTGAGTTTGACCAACTTGGTAGTTGGTTCAACTGCCATATTTGGTCATTCATTTGTGGGGTCAAAGCTACCACAGAGAAAACTCTGACCTGCCCTTTACCCTTCTATCCTCCTGCCAAGATAGTGAATCAAAACCAATATTGCATTCTGGAGAGGATGGTTGAGACTCGTCCCATCTTTAAAGGATCTAAAGGATGCAGGTCATGGTACTTACTATATTTTCATTTACTTCACAAGTTAGTCCTTGCAAAAACTGGATGGAGCTTGGAGAATGGTGGTAAATTATTATAAGCCCAACAAAATAGTAGCCCTAATCATAGCTGCCTTGCCGGATGTGTTATTTTTGCTACAGCAGAGTAATGTGGCCTCAGGTACATGGTGTACAGCCTTCGATTTGATGACCTCTCTTCACCATCGCTACTACAGAGAAGGTCCAGAAACAGCTCACATTCTCGTCGTGCAGAAGGGATAATTGCATGCAGTTATAATTTGGCTTCAGGGCTGTGGTAACTTTCCTATTCTATCACAGTGTAGGCTGAGCAGCTCTAGGCCAGTGCCGTCCAATATAAATAAAATGTGAGCCACACATAAAATTTAAATTTGCTAATAACCACATTAAAAAGGAAAAGGAAACTGGTGAAGTTCTTTTAATAATATATTTTTTTAACCCAAGATTTCCACAATATTATAATTTTAACACATAAGGAATATAAAATATACTTAAAGACATAGTTAAAAGTTGACTGATAAGTAAATCAAATACTAAAAATAATTTTCCTTAAACACCCATATCCACATGGACAATATTATTATTTTATTCATTTTTATTTTTTAAATTAAATTTATTGGGGTAATGTTGGTTAATAATATTAGACAAGCTCCAAGAGTACGATTTTATAATATATCATCTGTATATTGCCTTGTGTGCTTACCATTCAAAATCTAATCTTTTGTGCTTCAAAGTCAAATCAGTTCTTTAAAAAAGATTGATTTGACTTTGAAGCAAATGTGTGCCAGTTTCAAAATTACAACTGTTAAAATGAAGTAAATTAATTCTTTTGTCAACTCAATATTATTAAAATTGAATTCAAAGAGGTAATGCATAAATTGAAAAATTACAAAGTGACTAAATTTATTCATATAAAAAAGTGTTTCTCAAATTTTTTTATAGTTTTTGCAATCAATTTACATAATGCTGTCAATTACAATTAAAATTTTCATAATGATTCATGTTGAAAAACTATGTATAATCATTATTATTGATTTTTATGACAAAAAGTTTTAATTTCAACATAAATTTGCACACAAGTCTACCTAGGTCACGAATAAACTTTTTTCTCCCCCTCAGAGTTTCAAAGTTAATTCATTCATATACATTGTGATGTCGGTGGGAAAATATAAATTGCACTGCCATTTTTGCCTTTGATTATTAAATATTTGGTAAGCATTCCTTTTGTCTAAGGAGTTTATAGTTTATTAGAATTGGAATTTGTAGTTTACTAGAACTAGAGTTCATAGTTTATTAGAATTAGAGTTTATATTTCAGGAAATCTTTATATAACTCCTCCATGACTCAACCAATGAGAATAAGGTCATTAAATTAATTGTCTTTTTTTTCAAAACTTGATAAGCTGGTGATTTTTTTTGCACATATATACTTTATGATTTTACCCACTGTATCAGTGATGCTTTCCCTAGAGTTTGCTTCAGAAAACAAAACACAAATATTTCCAATATGTGTTATATAATGGGATAAATCAAAAAGGGATTGTTTTAAAATATCAGTAAGTCCAATTTTGACTTAACATAGTTGGAGCACCATCCATAGTCATAGAAACTATTTTTCATATTTGGATGAAAATTTTCTTTGAGATATGTAAAACACTTAAAAATACATATGCCTTGAGTCTGCTTTTTTTAGTTTTGCAAATTGATGTTTCTTTATAAATTGGGAAGTCAGTTCAGACAAAAGATGCTAAACTATTAATTGGGCCATATCTCTTCATATTATATGTCTTGTCTAAAGCTAGTGAAAAGTACTTGCAATTTTTCAAATTTTGAATCAACTGATTTTTGATGCTGTTGGAAAAGTCTGTTATTCTAGTGGTAATTGTTGCTTAATTGATGATCTTTTAATTGTAAACTTCTTTGTTAGATTTTTCTTATTATTCTTTAACAAACTTTTATGCCTGAACTAATTTATTTTACCATCTATACATCTAAAAAGGCCATTTTCAATTTTGTTTATGAATTCAAGACATGCTATAGCTGGTCAACATTACAAGCTCAGATCCCATTAAGACTCTTACAAAATTTTTGTTGGGTGTTTAATTCTGATTTCAGGTGACTAATTTTATGATGTGATTCCTTTTTCACTATTGAGAGGAATTTTTAAAAATCTAATTCACTATATATTGTTGGCTAAACTTTTCTTAATATTGCTCACTTATTATTTAAATTTTTTTTTAGATTTTATTTATTTATTTTTGGAGGGGAAGGGAAGGAGAGAGGGAGAGAAATATCAATGTGTGGTTGCCTCTCATGCGTCCCCTGCAGGGAACTGGCCTGCAACCCAGGCATGTGCCCTGACTGAGAATTGAACCGCAATCCTTTGGTTCATAGGCCCATGCTCAATCCACTGAGCTACACCAGCCAGGGCTGTTTTAAAATGTTTTTTACACAACAAACAATTTTTCTTGTTTTCCTTTGCTGCATCAAATTATAATCATCACTGATCATGAAATTTGTGATGTGCTTCCTTCCAGTCACTGCTTCTTTGCCTTTCCAGTTGTGGTGCTGGCTTTTGCATCTTCACTCCATCTGCATTAGTAATATGCTTTATTTTGATTTAAAATTTATTCATATTTATTTATTTTTGTCTTTTTTTGTTTATATCTTTCCTTTTTTCTTTTTACATTTTTATTTAATTTATTGAGGTGACATTGGTTAATGCAATGATATAGTTTTCAGGAATATAATTCTATAATCCATCATCTGTACATTGCATTGTGTGTTCACCATCCCAAGTCAAAATTCTCCTATTACTATTTATCTCCTTTAAAGAACAAACTGACAGTAACCAGAGGGGAGGGGGAAGGGGGCTAATGGGGGAAAAGGGTCATCAAAGAACATACGTAAAGGACACATGGACAAAGCCAAAGGTGGGGTAAGACTGAGGGTGGGAGGTGGGGATGGGTGGGGTGGGGGGAGTGGAGAGAAGAAAATGGAGACAATTGTACTTGAACAACAATGAAAAAAAGAGAAAACATAGATTAAAAACTTGTGTTACATTTATACAGTGAAATACTACTCAGCTATAAAAAAGAAGGAAACCTTACCCTTTGCAACAACATAAATGGGCCTGGAGAGTATTATGCTAAGTGAAATAAGCCATTCAGAGAAAGAAAAGTACCAAATGATTTCAGTTACATATGCAATCTAATGAAAAAAGTAAACTAACAAACAAAATGAAACAGACTCACAGATAAAGAACAGATAAAGCTGTCTGAGGGGAGAGGGGTTGGCAGGCTGCATAAAAAAGGGATTAATCAAAGAGAAAAATTCAGACACAGATGACAATATGGTGATATTCATATTTATTTTTAAACTGGAGAACAGTTTAATTATATTACAATGAATAATAGACATTTCAATTATCAATTACATTTTACATAGGTATTGCTGTAATACAACCCGATTACAGAAAATATTCAAATAAACACAATATTACCCTGATGCCTGAGAAAAGTTGTACTTCATCAACTTGTTGCCACCCGATTGATCAGTCGTGTGTTTCCATGTAATACCAGAAATGATTCAAGTCCCTGAAACATGCTCTGTAATACAACAATATTACATTATTTTGTGTAATCTATACTATAACATTTAATCCTACCAAAACAATGACTTGAACAAAAAAGGTATTTTGCAGTGCTTCTTCAATATTTATATTTAAATTCATTAAAATGGAAAATTGAACTTCTCAGTTGCATTAGCCACATTTCACGTGATCAATAGCCACGTGAGGCTAGTGGCTGCTAAGGTAGATGACACAGACCTAGACCTTCTGGTCCTCTTGCAGACCGTCACGTTCATCCCTCATATCACGGCATCATGTTGTTTGGGCAGAATGAGGAAGAGGGAGCTCTCACCCTAGAAAGTTTGATAAGATACATGTTCCAGGGAGAATATTGATCTATCTACAGCCACTGCCAGCTGCCCAGCCTGCCAGCAATAGAGAGCAATGCTGAGCACCCAAATAAATGAACACCATTCCTTGAAAATATCAAGTGGCCATTTATTTGATAGCAATATGACAATATTAGGCCCCTTTCATCCTGAGAGGCTAGACATTCACCTTCACAGGAATAGGTCCACGTGGCTTATATAGGTAAGCCCTTTCTGCCTTCAGGGCTTCAACCAGAACCACTGTTCATGTAGTCTTGGGTCCACAACATGGGATCTGAGAGAGAGAGAGAGAGAGAGAATGATCGAAATGACTGAGAACGCTGCATTCCCAGAATTGAAAGGTTGAAATGGTGCCTCGAGAACAGAAGAAGGAGCAGCAAAGAGGAGTTGGCAGACGAAATTGGGGAGGTCATCAAGAGCAGGTTAGGAAAAGCTGTGCAAGCCGTGCTAAGGAGTTTGGGCAGTGTGGTTTGGGTAGCCCACGAAGGCAGGTGGCATGATCTGATTGGCCGCAAACTCCTTATTATCTTGGAATTTACTTCTTACCTTATCTGTTGAGGAGAAGAGGAATGGGAATTTCCGAACAAAATTACAGTCTATGGCGAGCCAGGCCCCTGGCCCTATTTGTCACAGAAGAAAGCCCTCTCGTTTTTAGAATGAGACAATTGTCAAGATTGTATTTTTTTTCAAGTAATGAAAACATACAAATGGGGTAGGGAGGGGATCTTTTCCTGTTCATATTTGTAAAAACTAAGAACCAAACACAGAAATGCTCAAAGAGTGTGTTTGAACACATCTCTTTGTAAAACATGACAGAAAGGAGCGATTATTTAAATTGGACAGGACTTTGCATTCCTGGCTCCTTGGTGGCAATGCCTTTTGTCTGAACTCCCTTACTAGAAAAATGTCACAAAGGATAAAAAATGAGTCCAATAAGTTTTATTCAATTTCAGAGTCTATTATATATTCTGTTTTACACAAAGCATATAATTTTAAATTTCATAGATAGGCACACGGAACATATACTTGGTAGATATACAGCTATTTGTACGGGGGAAATTGAAACCCTCCAGGGAGGGTACATTAATAATTCCTCACTTGTAAGACGGAACAGTCATCTCACATTCCAAACAAAGCCCGGCCAGCACAAAAGTGATTCATGGTCATTTATAAAAACTGATTACCAATCACCAGATCTTAAAGGCATGGAAACCTTTATTTTTTCAATCTCGCAAACAATAAACTCCCTTTTGTTAATACATATGAAGGACCCCTCTTTCCCGCAGTGGAGTCAGTAAATGCAACAGCTAATTTTCCACATCTGACAGCATGCATGAAAGCTGATGAATATATATATATGATAAATATATATTTCAGTGGAAAGAAAATACTAATGTGTATATATTTATATAGAGGTTTCTTTTTTTTTTTTTCCACTGAGCTGTTGATTCAATGTGAGGGAAAAAAAATCAGAATCTGACTTCTTTGTTTTGGTGTCCTAAAGGCAAATTTTTTTCTGACAGCACATTTTAAAATATTCTTCATTAATCCTAGATAAAAATCCATATTCATAATTAGTTTAAATGGTTCTTCTGAACAAGATATTGAAATGGTAGTTTCTGTATTTAATAGTGGGAAGCAGATTAAAATAATGCCTCATTTGTAGCTTAATCTCAATGCTTGGCAGAGACATTAGACACATCATTCATCATTTTTGATCACCTGGGAGTCCCAAGGTTCCAGGTAGAACCAGCCTAACTCTGTGACTAGCAGATCCTGCTGGGCCTCCTTTTCTCTGTTTCAATGGCTGAGTGACATACCAAGTAGATAAGAGAAAGTAACAAGGTCATGTCTCTGCTTGGCCTTCGCTTGTTCTGGCAGCGTCTGTTGCGTGCTCCAGTGCGACGGTAACCTCTCCAAGGTCAGCTGGAACGCCTGGAAGTATGTTCACTCACCATGTGGTCAGAAGTGCTTAGGAAAGGAGGTTAAATCCCACACTCAGTGAAGGAGAAGAAGAAGGTGGAAAGATGGAGGAGCACAGGCAAATCGGTGTTTGTTTCCCACCATCTGCACGATGGTCCTTGCATTTGGAAGGGTCCCTCAAAATATTTTAATTTGGGATGCAATGAAGAAGTGTCAAACATAATACATAACAAGTTGTAAGTCAGATTACTGTGAGCCATTTTCACGGGTGATGTGATTAGTTTAAACCTTATTGACAGAAGTCCACCAGCATTTTTGGTTCCCCATATCGAATAACTGCACGTCCCATATCTGTGGGCTCCTGCTTTGTTCCATCTCTTCCTCACCCTTTCGCCAAGCTCTGCCCACTCAGGGTTTCTGAGCTCGAGCTCCTTTTCCTCTGTAATATGACTTGATCCATTCTTGTTGCAAATCATGACTGGGGGCATCATGAATGCCTTAGTCAAAAATGGCCAGGTTCCTGCCTTCTTACCTGCTTCTTTGAGCGTTTTCTGGTGAAACTTGAAAGGAGGTTTAGTTGTAGGGGCAAAGGTAGTTCAAAAACCCCAGTCCAGTTCTGGCCACGAGAACAATTCTTCAGCTCTGTTCTGCACCAAATATATAATCCCTGTGGGGTCTGTTCTAAGCTGTGTAATCAGATAATTTTCGGTTCTTCAATGGCATTTTTATACGATAGTTGCCTTCTGGAATTCAGCTTTCAAGAGATTTCCTGTTAAGAGCTATGTAATCAGGATAGAATCTCTTATTAAAAGAACTTCCTTTTTCCAAAGCTCAAAAAAGCTCTGTTTCTCTTTCTCTCGAACTATCAGACTATCTATCAATAATTGAACGTAAGATCAAAACTATGACCTTGGCAGGTAGTGCAGATTTGCTGAAGTTGTTCAATTATGTGAGCTATTTTTTAGACTGTGCTTCTGAACAATGTTAAAAGTAAACTTCTTTTCACACTCCTCAGAATCCCAGGAACAGGTTCCCTTATTCAACAAATAGTACCATGAAAGGAGAGGAAGGGAACAAACTGAGGAAGCTTCCAGCTGTCCTTCCACACAGCGTGTCCTTGGCACGTTGCTGTAGATGAGTCCGTCCTTGGCCTTGTTAGCATAGTGCCTCACAGTTCCATGTTTGTTTCTTGGTAAATGATGCACTTAGTGCACACAGACCTGGCACAGGGCTCTGCAGCTTTCTTACCTAGCTTTCTGCAAAGCCAAAAGAAGTCAGCCAGCAGGGATGAATGTGATCAAACTTGAAGGCAAGTTGCAGCAGCTAATCTCCGTAGACATGATTCAAACCAAACAAAAGGAGACTTTGTCTTCTTGCCACCTGTCTCTGAGCTCCTTGGCCCGATCCTCCCTTATCTTGGAGTGCCTGCCACTTCCCGAGAATCCACCTGCTGTCCTGGGTCCCCGTGGCTGCTCGATGTTTGGCCTTTGTCTTTTTCCTCTGCATTTCCCACATTGATTGCCTCCCAGCGCTCTCTGCTCAGTTACTCTGGGAAGAATCTCCTTCTATGTGCCACTAAGATGTGGGGCAGGGAAGAAGGAAGAACTGGCATAATTCAAACCAAATGGATCAAAAAAAAATCTCATCTCGTTCCCTCAGCCTATGGCACTGGGCAGCACAACACGCGGTGCCCGGTCTGCAACAGCATTTCGGTCCCTCTCAGAGGGTGTCATCTTGGCAGCTACTGCTGCACCTGGTGCATGGCAGGCGCTTAATAAATATCTGTGGTGAATCGATGGCTTTCCTTATCATATATAGTTGTCTGGGTTAGAGCAATCCTTGGTTTTCCCTAATCCAGGTTACGGCAGCATTCTGCTTCCTTCATAAAATCGTGTTCTGGATGATTAAGGTGTCTAGAACAGTCTATCAAAATTGACCAAGCTACAATATGGCAGTGTTGGGACGATAGTATAGAAAAGGGGGTACCTCCTGAACCAGGAGGAAAAAAAATGCTTGTCTGGTATCTCTCAAGTGTGAGAAAAAATTCAGCTTGGCAACTTGAAAAAAATTAAACAACAACAGAAAAACCTCAAAGAAAACAAACAAACAAAATATGGTTCTGTTTTTATGCTGAGCGAAGTTCAACATCATCGTCATGTGTGGGTAGCCTTCTGTTGCGTAGCACCACTCTGGTCCAGGGGCGCAACTGCCTGTGACAGGGAGTAACCCCACTTGGACTGGTACAAATGGTCTCATTTATTGTGTTTTTGGAGCAGCACATTGCAAGTGAGATGTTTTAGTTTTGGGGGATCAAGGTCCCTGGGATGCCTGGGTGAGGAAATTAAAAAGAGCACCAAGAAGTGACAGCTGAGCCCTGGCTGGTGTAGTTCAGTGGATTGAGCGCAGGCTGCGAACCACAAGGTCACTAGTTTGATTCCCAGTCAGGGCACATGCCTGGGTTGTGGGCCAGGTCCCCAGTAGGGGGCGCATGAGAGACAACCACACATTGATGTTTCTCTCCCTCTTTCTCCTTCCCTTCCCTTCTCTCTAAAAATAAATAAATAAAATTCTTAAAAAAAGTGACAGCTGAAAGCCAGATTGCAGAAGAGACAGGAACTTTCAAATGCAGACAGAAAATCCCCCAAAGTGCAGCAGTCAGCGACTACTGCATAAACAAACAGACTGAAACCTTTTAATCATCCTTCTATATTCTAGTGGAGCTCATTTGCAAAAAATACACAACTTGGCGAGCACAGATCAGTGAAGAAAAGTTGGATTATTTTAGAAGAGACGGATGTGAGAGTGTCATGAAGAGTTGGATTATTTTAGAACAGACGGATGTGAGGGTGTCATGCATTGTGAAAAGTTCTCTATTCAAAGCAGTAGATACAAAATGCAGGTGCAGTTGTACTTTATGTTGGCAAATGTACCTGGAACGCTGCATTCCCAGAGAAGGCCAATGAAGAGTTCATTGAATGCCTACTACTTAGCACTTCCGTGTCAGGCCCATGGAGACATTCAGACATAGAACCTGTCCTCAAGGAGCTGGCAGTGTTCTGTGGATTACTCCAGCGAGAAGCATTTGCCTCTCACAGGAGGTGATTAATGATGGTTTCCTTGGGATCCCCGAGGGGCTTTTTAGTGACACTTGCCTCGTCCTTCACTCAGAAGATACACTGCGGTGTCACCCAAGGTCCTCCTATCACAGGCAATGCTCCACGACTCTGTTCCTCAGAGGTGCAACAATAAAGCCCAGCCTGGGGTCCAGGGAAGGGCTTGGGAAGGATACAGGATCATCCCCAACCTAATTAAAAGGTTATGTCAGGAGGCATTGTTTCCCAGATCCGTCAGCAGTCCACGGCACTGCAAGAAGGATCTTCACTTCCCGGGAGGGCAGTATGTAGTGTGGTAGGGGGTGGCCTGGCTCTCGGTTATGCCTCAAAAGCTGCAGGTTTTGGGTGACATACTCCCTTTTGGGATCTCAGCTTCCCCATCTGAAAAACGAGAATACTGAACTCACACCCTCTGCAGGGTTTTTCCTTTGTCATTGTAGTCCCGGCGGAGGGGGGGTTCCATTTCACTGACATCGCAGGAAGCCAAACGAGGCAGCACATACACAGCACAAGGTTCTGTATATGGTGATAGGGTGGACCCTTGTTTGCTGAGGCTCCTGTGTACCCAATGGCCCCATTTTAAAAGACCATGGAAGGCAGGGGCCTCTGAGCTTCCATTTCTCTGACTCCATGGTTCCCAATCTCTGGGCAGCACACTTTGGTGAGGAGCAAAGAAAGGCATTGAGGAGCCATGTCGATTCTCATATGTCTTTGACCTTGATTATGTTCTCCATACCACTATGTGATCGGCTGCAGTTTCAGAGTTGCCTTGGTCAGGATTGTGTGGACAGTCTTTGTGAGTCTTCACATCTGAATGAGCCTTCATGCTCTCCTACAGGACACGTGCTACCTGCATTGAGAGATTAGAGCTCCTTAGATTGTATTAATTCCCAGCCACTCCTTTGAAACAAAGAAATGATGATTAGTTATTAATGTGTTTAATTCCTATTTGCTCACTTTGCACATCCTTAAGTCTTCTCTCTATCTTGGGCCCCCCATCTAATCAGTAACTAAGTCTATTGGTGCTTCTCCAGAATGTTCTGCTCCGTGTCTTCCTCTCCCAGACTAGTGTAGGAGTTTGTCACAACTTATCTTGACTCCTGCCATATCCTCCAAAATTGTCACCATGCCTCACCTTCTGACATTCCAAAATCCCATTCATCAGGCGTATGTACCTGTATTAGCTTCCCAAATCTTAAACATGGATTATGGTTTTGCCTATTCAAAAAAATTCAGTATTTTCTTTGTTTATCATTGTTCAGTTACAGTTGTCCCAATTCCCGCCCCCGCCCCATTATCCTCTATTGGTTCAGAATAAAGTTCGAATTTCTCAGTCTCGAATCCAGGTCCCTCCAACCTACTTCTCCAGTTCTTTATCCTCATCCTGATGCATTTCAGCACAAAACATAGGCTCCATCAGCACTGATTTCTTCAATGAACTTCCAGAGAACTGTTGACTTCCTCCCACCATGCTGCAGACACTTTAGAGGTAATATTCGCCCCAGTGCACTCTGTTGTACATGGCCACCAGCCCGTAGTACAGCACGGACCACTGTTGAAAGTTCGTAGGACAAATCAGTGAGTGTCCCCGTCAGGACTCTTGCCACTTCTACCGTCAGCTTCTTCAGCTTTCCTCTCTCAGAATGCGCTCTGCTGGGAATGCTCTCTCTCTGCACTTTAGAATGTTTGCTAATTTAGGTAAATTAAAGTTATTTTTCATCTAAGATTTTCCATTCATTGGCCCAAAACTCTTCATAATCTTATCTTATTAATTTTGTGGCATATGTAATTAAGTCCCCTTTTCATACCTAATATTGTTTATTCATATGTTCTCTACCTTTTATCCTGATCAATCTTGCGAGAGATTTGTTAATTTTATTACTCTTTGCAAAGAACCAACTTTTGGCTTTTGTTTTATCTTCTCTATTGTGTGTTAGTTTTCTATTTTATTAGTTTCCTCTTCTCTTATCTTTATAATTTCCCTCTTCTACTTTCTTTGGGTTTGATTTGCTGTTCTCTCTTTAACTATTTTTTAAATAATTTTTTATCATTGTTCAAGTACGGTTATCTCCATTTTCTCCCCACCCTGCCCCCCCCCAATCCATCCCCACCTCCCACCCTTGAACCTACCCTCTTTGGCTTTGTTCATGTGTCCTTTATACATATTCCTTTTACTGTTGTTTAAAACTTTCCAAGAGAAATACTTAGTTCAATAATTTACAGTCTTTTTTCATTTTCTAATACAAGCATTTGAAGTTATACATTTCACTATCAGTACTGTGTTCATTGCATATCACAGTGCAGGAAATTGTTACACAGTATTATTGTTTAGCTATAGGTATTTTCTAATATAATATGATTTCTTCTTTGATGTGTGAGTGACTTAGGGGTGTGTTTCCACATTTCCAAATGTGGGGTTGTTCCTAATTGTCTGTTAGCTACTATGTCTTACCTTTTTGCTTTGTGCTCAGAGAAATTAGTGGGATTCCAAATCCTCTGAAATTTGTTGAGACTTTCTTTATGACCCAAAATATTGTTGATATTGCTTGAAAAGAATTTGTTGTCTTCAATTGTTGAGTGGAATGTTCTATAAATGCACATTAGGTTATACAGTTAATAGTAAGATGACAACCAGTATTCTTAACGGTTTCTTCCTCTGGGCTAACAGTTACCAAAATAGTGATGTTTAAAAAGTCTCCTAATAACGTGGGAGCTTGCCTATTTTTCTCTACAGTTAGAAAAATTTTAGCTTTAATTCTACTTAGCATAGTGTTCTCCAGGTCCATCTATACTCTCACAAAGGGTAAAATTTTCTTCTTTTTCTTTTTTGTGGCCAAGTAGCATTCCACCGTGTAAATATCCCATAGTTGTTTTATCCACTCATCTGTTGATGGATGCTAGAGCTGCTTCCGTGTCTTGGTGGTTGTATATATGCTGCAGTGATGGAGGGCTGCTTATGTTCATTCTAATTAGTGTTTTGGGTTCCTTTGGATATATCCCCAGAAGTGGGATCACTAGGTCAAAAGGCAGGCCTATTTTTAATATTTTGAGGTAGCTCCATACCACTTTCAACAGTGGCTGTACCGATCTGCATCCCCACCAACAGTGCGACAGGGTTCCCCATTCTCCACATCTTCACCAGCACTTGTTGTTTGTTGATTTGTTGGTGATAGTCATTCTGACTGGTGATTTTAATTTGCATTTATCTGATGATTAGTGATGTTGAGCATCTTTTCATATGTCTATTGGCCATCTGTATGTCATTTTTGGAGAAGTGTCTATTCAGGTCCTTTGCCCATTTTTTAATTGGATTTTTTTTGGTATTGAGTTTGTAAGTACTTTGTGAATTTTGGATATTAACCCCTTATCAGATGTATCAGCAAATATGTCTCCCCATTCTGTGGATTGTCTTATTTTGTTGATGATATCTTTTGCTGTGCAAAAACTTTTTAGTTTGATGAGCCAGTCAGAGAAAGACAAATACCATATGATTTCACTCATGTGTGGAATCTAATGAACAAACTGAACTAACAAGCAAAACAGAGATAGACTCGTAGATGGGGAGCAGGTGACAGCCAGTTGTGGGGGAGATGAGGGAGTGGAGGGGTTGAGCAGAAAGGAAAAAGGACTCATGGACATGGACAACAGGGTGGTGATTCCTGGGAGGGAGGAGATATGAGGGGACTAAAAGGTAATGGAAAAAATACAATACAGATTAAATAAAATACAAAAAAAGGAAAAGTTTAGCTTTAAATATTTTCAGGATATATTGTTATGTACATGCACATTAAGAATGAATACAGTTTTCTGATAAATTGAGACTTTTAGTATTATGCAGTGAGCCTCTTTCTTTGTTTCTCTGGTTGTGCTTTTACCCTGGAGTCGATTTCATCTGATATTGATCAAGATTTTTGTTTAATATTTGTTTATGTAGTATTTATCTTTGCATTCTTTTACTCCATTCTTTTTGTATCCTAGCCCTAGACATGTCACTTATTGAGTTACATTTATTTTTATCATCTTCAGTCCGAACAGTTTATGCATCAATATTTATCATAATTATTGATATATACACAATATATTTATCCCTATGTATATATTTATATATATACTACATTTATTTTGTATTTATAATTATGGCATTTTACTTTTCTTTCTTTTTATTTTGTGTATTTTATATTTCTTTTTCTCTTTAACCTTGTGCATAATTTTATATTTTCTTGTTACGTTTTTTCTGTCTTTTAGAAATGTACTCTATTTTTCTCCTTTTAGTGATTTCTATAGAAATTTTAACATGCATTTATAACTTGAAGTCTAGGGTTAATTAATATTTTGACCTTTCTCCTCACCAGTGACTCCATAAATTACTCCTTTATCCCTCTCCCAGGGCTTTTTTTTTTTTTTTGTTAACAGCTTTAAGAGATAATTTGCATACTATACAGTTTGTCCATTTAAAGTGTACAATTCAACAAATTTTAGCATATTCGCAGAGTTGTGCAACTATCACCAATGTCCAATTGTAGAACATTTTTCTTACCCCCCGAAGATGAATATACCCATTAGCAGTTACTCCCAATTTCCCTCCACCCCCCCAGCTCCTGTCAACCACTACTTTATTTTCTGCCCCTATGGATTTGCCTATTCTGGGCCTTTTACCTAAATGGGTTATATAATATGTTGTGTTTTGTGTCTATTTTCTTTCACTCGGTACAATGCTTTCAAGATTCATATGCATTGTAGTATATATCAGTACTTCATTTCTTTTATGGCTCAACACTATTCCATTGTATTGATATACTTGATATTCATGTGTACTAGGTTTGCAAAATGCTTTCAAAGGTTAAAGTTGACTTCAGTGGTCATTTTAAATCTGAAGGTTGCTTATTCATTTACTCTCTGGTTTCAAATGATTTCATTTCCATACTCAGTCAGGAAGTCAAACATATTAAAATTAGCCTTTTTAGATGTTTGTAGCAAGTGGTTCAGCCTAGGTGCCATATTGCTGGACAAATTAATGATCTACAAGTATCCTCTTTTCTATTCCTTCTACTCTTCTGTCCACCCTTCTCCACCAGATCAAACACTTTTCACTAGTAAGCATTTTTTGGATCTGCCAGCTTACTGAGGTCTCATCTGCATCAAATCCATTCAACTCCATTTCAGGGTTCATTTCAAATGCCTCCTGATGTGGACGGCCTTGCCTTCAGTTCCCACTCACTATGATAGGAAGCTCTGGGTGGGTGTGGATGCTCCCTGATGTTCCTCTCTGTCTTCGGGAAGGTTATACGACTTAGCCTTAACATGGGGTAGGGCAAAGGGTAGGTATACAAGAAATAACTATTGAGTAAGTCAATAAACAGAGCCGATGGCTTCTGTTTTCTTCCCTGATGATTGACATCTCAGGGTAAAAATTTATGTATAAGGCTCCTGATTCCTAGAGGCAGCAAGCTGAGATCTAGGTGTCAAAACACTGCCCCGCCACCTCCTTTGAGTCTGGCTTCTTGATCTGAGGACAAGGGAGGAAGGCCAAGTGCAGGCTCTTGTTACTGACAGCCTTCACAGGGCGTCTGAGAGAACACAGAACAAGTCATTCTCCCCAGTCTGGCTCCATTGACGCCTCAGACTCACGACGGCTGGGAGGCATTTGTTGTAATTTCGATTTCCCAAGTTCAGAGGGGACTTAGATATATGTCTATCTTAAGCTCCTTATTATGTTTCTGCATATTAAGTCACAAAACCAAAGTCTTGATGGAGCATATTCAAAAGGGAGCTCAAGAGAGGAATTTGGATCAGCTCTGATTAAACCCTAATCTTATTACCACACTGGAAGGTGAGTGCTGACCAGTGCCAGCGTAGGGCGTTTTTCAGGGAGTTGCTTACATAGCTCGGTCTGGTAGGCAGGGCCCAGTGACCCGGAGGCCTTGTACTGGCCTCAAAGGTGCGGGAGGGCTTTCTTTGAATGTGTAAACCTTTAAATGGAGCTAGGAATGGCGAGCATTGGGGTTGAACAGATGGGGCTGTGTCTACTCCACTGCAGGCCAATGAGAAGTCAGCATTCCCAGATAGCGAAGGGCTTGGGAGGGACCCCTTCCAGCCAGCTTGCCATGGCTTAGAGAAGGGCGAGGGTGGCGGTGAGGGATCGTCGCTGCGGAGCTTTCGCCTGCCTCTCGAAACCAGCGCGTTGCCCTTACCCTCTCTTCCTCGAATAGCACTTGGTTCATCAGGGATGTCTGATCCTGACACGGGTTAGAAATGTCTAGCTCTTTTTAAAAGAGGGAATAAGTGGAGCAGAAGTGAAAATATGGCATGGCAGCCCAGCAGTAACCGGGGAGGATTTCACATAAAGCAAATCTAATTTATCATTGGCGCTTGCGAAGGGTTGTGGAGCCTTACACGTAATAGAGGCTTAATGGGTATTTGTTGAATTTAATGATTTGAATCATTTGCAGCAAAACAAATTCCACTTTGTCTGAATTGCTCAGATAGGTTTCCTCTTCACTCCATTTAACGCAGCAGGCAGGTAGGATTTTCCATGTTCAGCTGAACGACAGGATGGGAGGCCCTGGCCCATTTGTACACCATGTACATTGAGACACAGAGGCAGTGACTGCGGCTCTGGAATAGAACATCCGTGGCCTGAGTCCTGTTAGTAAAAATACAGGACTTGTTGGTGAGAAATAATGTCAATATGAAATAAGACAGCGTCTGGCACAGAGTAACCCTCATAAGCATTTGCTATAAAAATGAATTGTGATCCCCTCTTAAGAGGATGTTGGGCAAAAGTGATTCAAGCTTTACCAGAATGTCCTGGTAAAACATCCATGCATCCTGAGGAAAGGTTTAAAAGTCTTCACAGCCTGGAAGTGTTACGATGGCATCTGAGATGGATTTACATGAATTATGACAAAGTTTGTATCTGAATGGAAATCCCGATCACCAACTGGCGCTGGTGCCTTTGCCATTGGAAGGTGGATGGCACACCTAGAGCTCAGAAGCGAGTTTAGGAGAGATGCATCATGAGGAAGAAGACTGCACCAAGTGGAAAACCCAGAGCAAAACCCAATGGAAAGCTAAAGGACTAAGAATGGTCCATTTCCCATGATTCATGCCCTTTCCTCCATCTGCTCATAGTATATAAATCCCAATTGTATTATGCGGTTTAGATGCAGCAGCAGACTAAGGGAGGGCCTTTGTAAGCAGTGAAGTTAGAGGAAGGGGCTGTGGCAAAGAGAGTGAACTTCAGGAACTGGGCTTTTTGATGTGCTTTTAAATGAGATCTGTCTGAGGCTGTTCAGGTGAGTCAGATACAGAGCTAGGGTTGCAATATACTACCTTGGATTGTTCAGGAATAAATTTTTCTTTAGGTGAGAGAATCAAATCATTTTGCATGCCAGCCTCTACACTAGAAAGATAATAACCAAGCTTGTTAAAAATACAGATAATGGACCCTCACCCAAGACATGGCAAACCAGAATCTCTGGGAAGGGGTTGGGTTGAGTCCTGGGAATCTGCATTTTTAGCAAGTTCTCAGGCTGCTTTTTATACTCACTGAAGTCTGAAAACCAATGTCAATGGTCCTAGCTACATGTTAGGATTACCTGGAGAGCTTTGAAAACAAACCTGATGTCTGACTGTCCTTCTAGAGACTTCCATTTAACTGGTAAAGCAGAGGTCCTGGGGATCAGCAAGTTGAAAAAAATGCCCAATGAGTCCACTGCCCTGCTAGGATGAAGAACCACTATACTCCAGGCAATGCATGTGAATAAACCAGCGAGCATAAAATTGCAGCAACTATGTGGACAAAGCATCCATCCCTCTGGCTTATTGGTTACACACTTTTCCATTGCTGAGATTATTGAGCAAATACTACAAATATGGAACCAGGGGAAGTCCTGCAAATCTACAGCAGACCAATCTTTTCTAGCGTACCCAAGGACTACAAACTAGGTGTGTTTCCTTTACAACAGGAACAGAGCAAGCATGTTCCCCACTATTAAAATTTTGTTCTGTAGGCTTTAACTAATAAAATAAGGCAAAACAAAAAAAAATAGAGACAGAACTGGTGAAATGGATTAGCAAAATTTTTCTGATGATACAATTTTTGTCTAGTGAACCTAGTACGAGGAAGCAATCTTCCCGTAGTTTGTCAGAGCCATAGATTAGGGTTTGACACCACACGTCAGCTAAAAATATTACTATCTGCCTATACTTTTGCTCGAGAGGTAGTTATGTCTCTTGGAGACCTTTCACATTGTAGTGGTCTAGTACAAAGTTAGGTGATTTTAGGTCTTTATCTAATACTTGTTAATCTCACTAGAATTTTTCTGCATCTATTGTGAGAGACTGATTTTACAAACAGACAACAGCCAGACCATCTATAAAAAAACAAAACTCTGACCCACAGCAGCAACCAGCCCAGGAAGACCGACCACACCTTCTGTAGCAATTGGCTCAAAACAGTAAGGACAATGTCTGACAGTCACCCTAATATTTGCCCTGCTTCCAATTTAGGACCCACCAGAGAAAGCCAAATATGCTCCCCTAACCAATCACACAGGAGGCTCGGCTCTTGGTCAGCAGGCCTCTAGCATCTCCTATGCCAACAGCATCACAGAGGGGCATGCACCTTCCCTTGGTTTTTAGTGTTCATCTTTTACCCTCCCCTGCCTGCCTTCCAGTTTCTGTGAAACTCAAATAGTAGTTTGAGTTTCAGCGACTCTCTCACTGTAATAAGCTCCGAATGGTCTTTACTCACTCTCATTTGGGTGGTCTCTATTTGTTTCTACACTCTCTATCTACGTATCTCCCAATACATGGATGACTCTATAGAGAAAAGAGAGAAATACCTCTATCTGTAGAAATGCTCATAATCACAAGAGGTAGAGATTGCTTTTATCTTGGAAAACAAAATGTGCAGAGTGGTCAGATTGGAATTCAAGAGAGGCTTGGCTCCCAGCACAGTTCCAAGAAGGTATAAAACTTCAGGGAAGAAAAAAAAAAATGCAGGGTAGACTGGAATCAGGGAGCATAAAAAACTAGAGCGGAGGCCAGGGGAGACAGGCCGTGTGAGGTCAGTGTGGTTTATCGGGTGGGCAATGGGATCATGCCAAGGTTTGTTGAGTGGACTGAGTGTAGCCTGGAAGAGCTCTGCAGAGCAGCAAGGAAGAGAGACAGGAGGCAGGGGAGGAGCCAGGAGCTCTCACAACAGTGTGGGAGAGAGTCCCCGGTCGCCCAGGAAGAAGAGATGGAAAGATAAGTCCTCGGAGACACACTGGGATGGTCAATTTTATGTGTCAATTTGACTGGCATAGGGCACCCAGATTTTTGGCGAAACACTATTCTGAGTGTAGCTGTGAGAGTGCTTTTGGAGGAGATTCACATTTGAATCAATAGACTGAGTAATACAGGTTTCTTTCTCCCTTTCTCTCTTCCCCTCCACTCTGCCTCCCCCCCCCCCCCCCCGCCCTCCACACTCTATCTATTGGTTCTGTTTCTCTGCAGAACCCTGACTAACACACACATTTTTACACTTTGATGAGATTTAAAGGCTGAGCTGGTCAGATGGGTGAAGGAGATGGAAGCTTTGAAAACAAAAGAAAGAATTATGGACAGATATGGGAAAACACGGAAGTCCGGGGGTGATACAGAACAGAGGGTGGAGGAGATTGGTCAGTCTTCTTTAGAATGTGTTGAGTTTGGAACAACAGCGAGAGATCCAACAGGAGCTTGGGAGTGGATCTCTGAAGAGGTCCTCAGCGATGTGCTGTGAGGAGAGAAAAATCTGCAAGATGGAGAGGTCTAATGAGTTACAGATACGTTGGTTGTCTAAAACACTTGTCTCCATCATGTTTCTTAAGGAATGCCGGCAGATTTTAATCAAAATTAATTTTTGTTTATTTTGCTCAATGATTATGATCTGAAATAGTCCAAAGTAGTGGGAATGAAGTGGAATGAAGAAGTCTCTCACATGCTGCTAATATTTTGCAACTGAGAGCAGGTTGTAGTTGTTATGCAAAATTACCCAGATTGCCTGTCTACACTGAACTCAGCAGGTGACCCCTTCTCTCTCCAATCTTCTTTACTTGTGCCTGACCAGATTAATGGTGGACTGAGGGATTGCTAAGAAATGTGGACTGTCAAATGCGTAAACATGAACCAGGGTTAGAAAAACAGGATTTATGCAGTCTGCTTAATGAATGTTCTCTAGTGAATGACTCCTCAGCAAAAAGGCAGCTGTCCAATAGATTGGAGACTCTAACGAGAGCAGCCAGAACGGGTCCGCTGGTGGCATCTCTCTCTCTGAGCTGTCTGCTGCCCTGCTTTGCGCTTCAGTCCCTGCACACCGAATCGTTAACCTTTGACACGGAGTAGGGTTCAGCATTTCAGAAGTGTCTTGATTATGAAAAATCTGCCAGCACTAATAGGGAACCTCTGACCCAGTTGCCAGCCCAGCCTCAGAGCTTCTCAGCTGCTGCGATTTTGATTGAAAAACAGGTCTCTGGTGTCAGGAACAAAGTAACTGGGAATTGGGCCACCTGTAATAGTCACACTTTTATGCAGACCATGAAGATTCTTTTTTATTTTCTGTTCTTTTTTCCCCCTGCTGTCAAAAGACTGATTTCCAACATTGTCTGAACACAAAACTTACAAATCACCATCTTCAACTACCTTTTCACCCATCCATCTCCGTTAGGAACCTACTGCATGCCAGCTCACTGTTGGTTATGGGGGGGATTAAATGGGGGGTTATTAAATAACAGAGAGTCCTGGGCTCACACACGCGCAAACGCACACACTTGTTGGTGTCAGGCGCTGTAAGTCACATTAACATCACTTGGTCTTCAGATAAGAGGGACATAGATCAATGTGGCTTTGAGTAGCTGGGAAGGCTTCCTGAAAGGGGCAGCCATGGGCCTCAGTATGGAAGAATGGGTAGGGTGGGCGGAGGAAGGTGGAGAGGACCTACGAACAGGGAAGGCAGTCTGGACTGGTGATTTAAGTCGGAATGACCACTGGAATTCTGGCTTGGAAGTCATCTCTGCGCCCCTAGCAATTAGCACAGGGCAGACCACAGAGCCGATTAAATATCACTTTTTGTCTGTTGAGCCTTGTGTAGTCAGAGGATAGTGGACAGTGTACCCTAGATTTCTCAGAACTCCCCTAAAATATACAGGCAAGAAAGAAAAAAGTGTAAGTGAACAGACGATTCAAGAGCACAGCTAACATGTTTCTGTAGGTGAGGTTTTTCCAGCTTGCTTTCGGGATGGGACATGGTTGCCATACTTCTCTTTGGAGTGAATCCAAGTTTATTTTTTATGGTCTTAACAAAGTCCACTCATTCATTAAATATTTCTGATGTTCTGATGTGCCAGGCACTGAATATACAATGGTGAATATACATGCCATAAATTTACCCTTCTAAATAACATATATAGCCCTGGCTGGTATAGCTCAGTGGACTGAGTGTGGTCCTATGAAGTGAAGGGTCGTGGGTTCGATTCCCAGTCGTGGCACATGTGGGCCGGGTTCCTCAGTGAGGGGTGTGCAAGAGGCAACCACACATTGAGGTCTCTCCCTCTCTTTCTCCCTCCCTTCCTGTCTGTCTAAAAATAAATAAAATCCTTTAAAAATATATTTAAAAAATAACATACATAATTCATCCCCACTGTTTAATTCCAGAAAATTTTCATCATATCCCCTCAAAACTCTGTGCCCATGAGGAGTCACTACCCATCCCCTCCATTTTCTTCAGTTCCTTAAAACCACTAATACACTTTCTGTGTTTCTTAGATTTATCTATTCTGGACATTTTGTGTTATGGAATCATGACACAAATCACAATCATATAATATGTTGCCTATTGTGTATGAGTTAACTTCACTTATAATGCTTTCAAGGTTAATCTGTGTTGTTGATTTTTGTGGCTGTATAATAGTACATTGCATTGATCTACATTATGGCTATATATTTTTAATTTTCTTCAATATACGCCAAGCAGTGGAATTGCTGGTCACATGGTAACTCCATGCTTAACATTTTATGGAATTGTCAAGCTTTTTTTGAAAACAACTGTATGATTTTACATTCCCAGAAGCATTGTATAAGGGTTCCAGTTTCTCCAATCTCATCAACACTTGTTATTATTTGTCTTTTTTATTATAACCATAATAGAGATATTTTATATGATTTACATTTCTCTGATAGCTAACAACGATGAACATCTTTTCACATGCTTATTGGTATTTGTATATCTTTAGAGACATTTCCTTTCTTTTGTCCATTTAAAAATATGATTATTTTCTTTTTGCTGTTTGTTTTTTAAAATATATTTTATTGATTATGCTATTACAGTTGTCCCATTTTCCCCCTTCATTCCCCTCCACCCTGCACACCCTCTTCTGCCCACATTCCCCACATGTCCATGTGTCATAAGTTCTTTAGCTTCTACATTTCCCACACTATTCTTGCCCTTCCCCTGTCTATTTTCTACCTACCATCTATGCTACTTATTCTCTGTACCTTTTACCCCTCTCTCCTCCTCCCACTCCCCTGTTGCTAACCCTTCATGTGATCTCCATTTCTGTGGTTCTGTTCCTGTTCTATTGTTTGCTGAGTTTGCTTTTGTTTTTGTTTTAGGTGTGGTTGTTAATAATTGTGAGTTTGCTGTCATTTTACTATACATGTTTTTGATCTTCTTTTTCTTAGATAAGTCCCTTTAACATTTCATATAATAAGGGCTTCGTGATGATGAACTCCTTTAACTCAACCTTATCTGAGAAGCACTTTATCTGCCCTTCCATTCTAAATGACAGCTTTGCTGGATAGAGCAATCTTGGATGTGGGTCCTTGACTTTCATGACTTGGAATACTTCTTTCCAGCCCTTTCTTGCCTGCAAGGTCTCTTTTGAGAAATCAGCTGACAGTCTGATGGGAACTCTTTTGTAGGTTACTGTCTGCTTATCTCTTGCTGCTTCTAGGATTCTCTCCTTCATTTTAATCTTGGGCAATGTAATTATGGTGTGCCTTGGTGTGTTCCTCCTTGGGTCCACCTTCTTTGGAACTCTCTGAGCTTCCTGTACTTTCTGGAAGTCTATTTCCTTTGCCAGATTGGGGAAGTTCTCCTTTATTATTTGTTCAAATAACTTTTCCACTTGTTGCTCTTCCTCTTCTCCTTCTGATACCCCTATAATTCCGATGTTGGAATGTTTAAAGATGTCCTGGAGGTTCCTAAGCTTCTCCTCATTTTTCTTGTTTCTTTATTCTTTTCTGTTTGGTTGTTTCTTTCTTCCTTCTGGTCCACTCCATTGATTTGAGTCCCAGTTTCCTTCCCATCACTATTGGTTCCCTGTACATTTTCCTTTATTTCACTTAGTGTAGCTTAATTTTTTCATCTAAATTGTGAGCAAAATCAGCGAATTCTGTGAGCATCCTGATCACCAGTGCTTTGAACTGTGCATCTGAGAGGTTGGCTATCTTTTCATCGCTTAGTTTGTATTTTTTCTGGAGCTTTGATCTGTTCTTCTGTTTGGGCCTTTTTTTTTTTTGTCCTGATGCACCTGTTACATAGTGAGGGGTGGAGCCTTAGGTGTCCACCAGGGTGGGGCAGCCCTGTTTCTGGTTGTGATGCTGTATGTGGGGCAGGGGTCTGAGAGTGAACAATGGCATTTGCTCTGCTCTCTGTTGTATTTCAGTCCCTTCCACACTTCCCCCAAGCAAACCAGGCCCTTCTGGTGCTGATTCCTGTGTGGATGGGCTTGTGTACATTCTAGGACCTTGTGAGTCTCTCCAACGAACTCTCCTGTGAGGCTGGGAGTCTCTCCCGGCACCTCAACCCCCACAGGTGTTTTCAGTCAGTATTTTGAGGCTTTATTTCCCCAAGCTGGGACCCTGGGTTGCGCGGTCTGTCTCTCTCCCCAGTTTCACCTGGTTTATCTGTGTGTGAACGTGGGACTGCCTGATCCACCAGCCACCTTGCACGCTGCGCCCCACTCCACAATCACTTCTTCACTTGGTCTTCCCACTGCCACCCTGTGCCCGAGGTCTGCCAGCCACTGCCTGTGCACTCAGGGTCTGCCCACTGCCATCTTGCGCACCTGGGTCCATCAGCTGCTGCCTTGTGTGCCCGGGGTCCACAAATCGCCGCTTTTTTTGCTGTAACCCCTCTCTACCAGGCTGCCCAACTCCGCCCCTCCTACAGGTCTGGATGAATGTGTTTATTTTTACTCCTTGGTTGTCAGACTTCCATACAGTTTAATTTTCTGTCAGTTCGGGTTGTTACTTTGTTTCTAAATTGTTTTGTCCTTATTTTGGTTGTGTAAGGAGGCACAGTGCGCCTACCTATGACTCCTTCTTGGCCGGAAGTCTGCTGTTTATGTTTTTATGGTTGAATTGTAAGAGTTCTTTATATATTGTAGGTACTGGGTACTTATCAGATATAATACATCTTGCAAATATTTTCTCCTATTTTTGAGGTTGTATTATCACTTTCTTATGAGTATCTTTTAAAGCACAGACTTAATTTTATCAAGTCCAATTTATCTATGCTTTTTCTTTGGTTGCTTGTGTTTTGGTATCATATTTAAGAAACCATTATCTAGTTTATGATTGTGAGGATTTGCACCTATGTTTTCTTCCAAGAGTTTTATAGTTTTTTCTGTGATATTTAGGTCTTTGATTCATTCTGAGTTAATTTTTGTGCATGTGAATATCCTGCTGTCCCAGCATATTTGTTCAAAGACTATTTCTTCCCCATTTAATTGTCTGGGCACTTTTATTGCAAATTTGTGGGCAATAGGTATATGGGTTTATATCTGGACTCTTGATTCTATTTCATTGATCTATAGTGTATATCTTTCTCTCTCTCTATATATAGATATATAAAGATATATGTATTTATGACATATGTCATCCCTATGATGTATATATATATATACACACACACATATATATGTCTTTATGCCAGTATTACACTATAGTGTTGTGATACATTTTGAAATGGAGAAGTGTTCTTTTCTAGATTATTTTGACATTAAAATTTTTTTGCATAGCCATATAAATTTTATTATAATCAGCTTGCCAACTTCTGCAAAAAGAAAAAGAAGGCAGCTTTGATTTTAGTAGGGATTGAGTTGAATCCATACATCAATTTGGGGAGTGAAACAACTTTAATAATAATAAGTCTTCCAACCATAAACATGGGATATCTTTCCATTCATTTAAGTCTCTTTTAATTTCTTTCAATGACATCATTTAGCTTTCAGTGTACAAGTTTTATATTTCTTTATATTTCTTTACTATTTTTTATGCTATTAAATTGGAATTGTTTTTTAATTTTTTGGGATCATTCATTGTTAGTGTATAAATTTAAAATTGAACTCATTTTTAGCTCCAGAAGATCTTTTGTATATTATTTAGTTTTTTTACACACAAGATCATGTCACCTGCAAGTAGAGATAATTTTACTTTTCTAATATGGATGCATCTTATTTTGTTTTCTTGCTTTGTTTCCCTGGCAAGAACATCCAGTACAATTTGGAATAGAAGTGAGGAATAGAAGAAGTCTTGCCTTATTCATGATCTCTAGGGGAATGCAGGGACAGGTAATTTTAAATTAAGTAATCAGATCAGACTTCAATAAAGAAGTGGTATCTGAAGTAAAAAATTGAAGGTAATTAAGGATCCATAGAGGCAACTGTCTAGGTGAGGAAGTGTTCTAGGTAGAAGGAACAGCCAGTGCACAGAATATAAAGGATTGTGGCTGGAATGGATTTAGTGAAGGATAGAACAGAAAAAAAGAGGTCAAAGGGATCAAATCGAATAGGCTTTTGGAAGCCACTGTAATGACTTTGGCTGAGTAAAATAAGGATCCATTAAACATTGTTAAGCAGAGGGATGGTATGATCCAAGTTACCTTTTGAAAGGATCACTTTGGTTGCTATTTGAAGAGCAGTTGACAGAGGAGCAAGATAGGAAGGAGGCCGATCAGGAGGTGATGGGAAACCCAGGCATGAGATGGAGATGGCTTGCACTACTCGGTAGCAGTGAAGTTAGTAAGAAGTGGTCAGATTCTATGTATATTTTGCAGACAAAGTCAAATATACAATTTCAGTTGAGGGAAAGTGAGAGGTCAAGGATGATCCCAGTATTTTTAGGCCTGGACAACCAGAAGGGTCAACTGAGATGGCGAAGACCAGGCAGAGCAAGGGGGAGGAGGGGGAGGTCGAGTTCTGATAAGTGGAACGTTGAGATGTCTGTTAGATATCCAAGTGTAGTCATTGAGTAGACAGTTTGACAGATGAGCCTGAGGAAGGAGAAATATCTAGGCTGAAGATACACATTTAGGCATCATCGATATAAAGATATTAGCTAAAGCTACAGACTAATGAGATCACCAAGAAAGGGACTCTATGTAGAGAGATGGGAAAACTGAAGAATGAACCCTAGAACACATAAACATGAAAAATTTAGACTCCAGAGGGAGTGGAAGGAACCAATGAAGGAGACTAAGAGAGAAAAATCAGCAAAGTAGGAGAAAAGAGTACGGGGTGTCCTGGGAGCTGAGTGGAGGATGGAATGTCAGTTCTTTTAATACCTGTCATTTTTTTTTGAAAGAACTGTGTTAGCCTATTCAGCTTCTGAATTAGAGATAGCATCTTGATGCTCTTCTCTGTCAGGTGAAAGTCTTTCTGACTTCAGATTCTGGAGGCCTGGCTTCCCTCACATACATAATGGTGAAGGGTGGGGCTTGGGAGGTGGTGGTGGGGAGATTGTGGGAAGAAGACAAATTGACAGGGTTTTACTACATCTTCCTCTGTTAGTTGTATTTGCTTGGAAACTGGTCTTCACAGTTGTTTTGAGCTGCTAATAAAGTATGCCAGATTTTCGGCTTCTGGGTTGCAAACTGAGATCTTGTCAGTTTGATCCCATTGGAACAAGAGTTAATTAAAGCAAGATTAAAATGTTAATAATTTGGGGGGCAATATGGTGAAAGCTTGAGTCTCTGGAGATTGAGGAAGAAAGTTTTTCATGGAAACTAAAAGTATAAAGGAATGAAAAAATCTATATAAATTGTCAAGTGAGTCTAATTTCAGAATTGAATATTTGCTTTTGAGATTTATGATGATCCTTCTCATTTGAAAAGAAATTTATGATATTCTGTAGCTTGTTCAGTATGCAGGCCATTAAAAATGTGAACATAGGTCCCAATATAGCCTAGAGTTTTTGTGTAGAATGTAAAGTGCATCTCTCTGGGTTTACTTAACAGGCTGTGTATACTGTGGATAGATGTACTAACCATATCTTTACTCATGATAACAGGTACCATTTCTGTTCCTTTGCAGGGTCCAAAATGTGTTCATTAAATAAGGTAATAAAAAGGCCATCTTGGGCTTATGCAGCCCATTTCTTTGACTTCTTGCACAATTTCATTCAAATCATTCCAATACCTTCCTTATTACTTTACATAAAAAGTGGAATCTGCTGCTTTGCCTGGAAGAGTTTCTAATCGTGCTCTGGAGCCCAGAGTCAGTGGTCATTCTTGCCTTTCTTTGAGGTGTCCTGGGCACTGTGCACAGATCTGAAGGGGGCCAGGACTTTATTCCAGCCCTCTCTAGAAACTATCAGGATTCCATTGCTAGGGACCTATGCTCTGCTCGGGGATTAATTTTCCCACAGTGCAGTGCATTTGCTGCCTGCTCACTCCAGTGTGTCCTGCACAGGAGCCAAGCTCACATGACATGGCCAACCAAATTGTCACTGCTCTCTTTGGCTTTGTAGCCTGGAGTACACTGTTCAAAGCATTGAGTGTGACAAAGAACTGATCTAGGACAGCTTTCTTAGGCTAAAGGGTGCGAATACACTCTCTACAATGGCAGCAGCTGTTGGGAGGTTTTTAAACCACTTCTTCCATATAGAGCTGTCTGTCTTTGCATGGTGACGAATGCTCTGGACTATGGTTGCTGTGGACTAGTTTCCTGCAGGCATGGCTGGCTGTGCGATGGCACCTCTGATTTGTAGCTGCAGTTCTTCTGCCTGATGAATACGTGGCCCCATGCACTGAGGGCCCTGAGCTACTCCTGAGAAGGAATAAGTCAGCTAGGGAGAAGTGACATGTCAGACAGCTGAGCTAAAAAAATCTATTTGATTAAATGAGCTAATACATGTACAGTGCTTTCGCACGAGTCTCAAGGTATCATCATAACTATATGATATGGTTATTATCTGAGGATTTTTTACAAATGGTCCTTTCCTAATCTAAAGGTTGAATATCTTCTTTAACCTTCCACATGTGTTCTCTGTCCTCTTTGTTCTTGTTCTGTGCCTGTAGGGCACTGTCTTGTATGGACTCCCCCTACTGGCTCCCACGCCCTCTGGAGCTGGGCTGGGTTCAGTCAATGAGGACCTTGGACGGTGTTCTGCAGGAGGCAGGAGAGTGTGTGCTGTGTATGTTATTCCCCATCCGCCCTGGAGGGTCATCTTAGGTTGCTTGGTCTTGGGTGGGAAGGTCACAGCTCTTGTCTGGCAATTCTGTCCACATAGCCTCTCTTTCTCCAGGTCACAGAACCTGTTCCCTTCCCTTGCTGCTTCAGTCACAGGGGTGGGAAGACTCATCCTTGTTAGCCTCAGTATACTGCACCGTCCTGAGTGTTTTATTTACACTCTGCCTGCACTCCTGTGGATGGTTCCTTTATTAACTGCTCTTTTAGTCAATTTGAGTGTGTCATCTATTGCTGGGTGAGAGCCCAGCTAACACACAATCCTACCTCTTTTCACCATTACCAAGGCAAAACAGGGAAACCTACACCTCTTGCCCATCCTCTGCTATTTCTGGCCATACTTTGTTGACCTCTTTTATCTTTCAACACTACATTATCCTGAAATTACTTGATGGGGCAAGTGTGCTTGTTGAATGTGTTACCTACCCTTTTATTTTCTACTGAAAGCTTTGTCCAAAAGAAAATACAGGCCTTAGCAAGAATCATCAAACTGTTTTGTAGGACCTCTTGAAATTCCACCACCAGGACTTCTGAGCTCTAATTCTGTTAGGTGGTTTTCTTATAGTCACTTTTTCCCTGAGCATGGCTTAGATAGCATGTTCCTGTCTTGATGGGCCCTGGCCCTGAATCTGCATTCAAATGGCTAATAGTTGATGCTGGTGAAAATGCCTAGAAAACTACATGAGAAGACTTTTAAAGTCTTAGATAACTGTTGGGACTTCCTGAAATCTGGGGAGAGGTCTACACAGGACCTTCAAGTTCACAGACATGGAGATATAAAAGTTATATGTAATTGTTTTATATTTATTTACCTTCATTCACCCTATTTCCTTTCTAAACTTTCCAATCTCTGATGTAGTTCAAACTAAATGGTCTGGGGCTGAATTACAACAGCTCCTAATTTCTTTGTCAGCTAATGCATTTTTTTTTTTTTTGCCACAGTGTGAGATTTGTATAGCCAAACTTGACATTGGCACACACACAATATCACATTTGCAATGAGTATCTTGGGCCAGTGAGAGAGCAGCAGGCATTAAAAAGAAGTCACAGTGAGTTACGCCTGAGTACGCATTGAGAAAGTTGAGAGGTCAAGTTGGGTAACCTAATGAGCTCTCCCAAGACCACACTTGTCTTGAGTAGGCCTAAGAAGATGCTCCAGAGATCTGAGAATGGGTTCAGAATCATCAGTCTATACTGTGAAACAAGCCCTCTTGATTATATTCAATGGGAATTTGAATACATACTGTTTTCCATATCTGAATAGGCCTTGTTCTCTGTCTGCCATTAAGACACAATGTACTTACCATGCAAACAATGGCCTATGATGAGGAGTGTTTGTCAAAGAAAAAGTTAAGACTCAGGGGAATTATAAATAATCTTTCCAATGCAGATCTTTCCATGGGAGAGAATTGAGACCTGCCTTCCTTATTTGAGGTTTAGTGAAAAGTCTAGTCTCTGAGGGATAAAAACCAATCCTGTACATGAAACAGAAATGCCCAAATGCAAATCATTTCTTCAAGGTCTTTAGCTACTATTGATAAATGCATCCTTGATTGGTTCTTTATTTCACACATATTAATACCTATATGATAGAGAAGTCAAAGGAATTTATTATACTAGTGAGGGAAGGGGCTGGTATATACAAATTTTTCTGAAACTTTTAGTCTTCTTTCTCTGACTAGATGTAGTTCTAGAATTTTTAGTTTCTTCTTTTCTTTTTAAATGACTGTTGATATACAATAGTGTATTAGTATCTGGTGTACAACCCCCTGATTAGACATTTATGTAACGTACAAAGTGATCACCATGGTAAACCTAGTACCCATCTGACACCATTATAGTTATTACAGTATAACTATATGTTCCCTAGGCTGTACATCACATCCCTGTGACTATTCTGTACTTGCCAATTTGTACTTCTAAATTGCTTCACCTTTTTCACTCATTCCCCCGAACACCTCTTCCATCTGGCAACCACCAAAATGTTCTTTGATATCTATGAGCCTGTTTCTGTTCTACATATAAGTGAAATCATTTGGCATTTTTCTTTCTCTGTCTGACTTATTTCGCTTATCATGAAACCCTGTAGGTTTATCCATGTTGTTGCAGATGGCAAGATTTCACTTTTTTATGGCTGAGTCATATTCCATTGTGTGTATGCACCACTTCTTCTTTATCCATTCATCTATTGATGGACACCCAGGCAGCTTCCATATCTTGGTTGCAACAAATAGTGGATGTATGTGTCTTTCTCATTTAGTGTTTTGGGTTTCTCTGGATATATACCTAGAAGTGGAATTGCTGGGTCCTTCTTTGTTTCTTCTTATAAAGTCTGTTTTGTCTAGTATAACTATTGCTACTCAAGCTTTTTTATTTTGTTTTGTTTCCATTTTCATGAAATATTTTTTTTATCCCTTTACTTTCAGTCTGTGTGTGTCTTTTGATCTTAAGTGAGTCTTTTGTAGACAGCATATGCTTGGGTCTTCTTTTGTTATCCCTTCAGTCATCATATGTCTTTTGATTGTAACATTTAATCCACTTGCATTTAAAGTACTTATAGATACATATTTATTGTCATTTTATTATTCATATTTTTCTTATTCTTGTTCTTGTAGAAGACTCTTTAACATTTCATATAATACTAGTTTGGTGGTGATGAACTCCTTTAGCTTTTTTTTTTTTTTTTTTGTATGGGAACCTCTTTATCTGTCCTTTAATTCTAAATGATAGCTTTGCTGGGTAGAGTAATCTGGGTTGGAGATTCTTGCTTTTCATCACTTTGAATATTTCTTCCCAATCCCTTCTTGTCTATCTAAAGTTTCTGATAGAAATTTCAGTTGAAAAATCAGCTGACAGATTTATGGAAACTCACTTGTAGGTAACTGTCTTTCTCTTATTACTTTTAAGATTTCTCTTAGTCTTTAACCTTTTGTCATTTTAAGTATGATGTGTCTTCTTGTGGGCCTTTTTGGGTTCATCTTTTAAAGGACCCTCTGCACTTCCTGGACTTGTATGTCTACTTTTTTTTACCAGGTTAGGGAAGTTTTCTGTCAATTATTTTATAAAAGAGGTTTTCAATTTCTTGCTCTTCCTCTTCTCTTTCCCATACCCTCATGATGCAAATGTTATGCTCATAGTTGCCCCAGAGGTTCCTTACACTACCCTCATTTTTTTGAGTTTTTTCTTCTCTGATTGTGTATTTTCTTCTTCCTTATTTTTCAACTCACTGATTTGATTCTCAGCTTCATCTACTCTGTTGATTCCCTGTAATTTAGTCTTCATTTCAGTTAGTGTAGGCTTCATTATTAACTGTTTTTTTTTTATGGTTTCCATGTTGTTTTTTATGCTGTTGAGGTTCTCACTAAGTTCCTTGAACATCCTTATAACCATTGTTTTGAATTTTGCATCTGGTAGATTTTTTATCTCCATTTCATTTAGTTATTTTCCTGGAGTTTTATTCTGTTCTTTCATTTGGGACATGTTTCTTTGTCTCCTCATTTTGGCCACTTCTCTACATTCATATCTATGTATTAGGTAGAGCTGCTCCATCTCCCAGACTTGGTAGAGTGGCTTTATGCAGTAGGTGTCCTGTAGGGCCCAGTGGTGCAGCCTCCCCATGCACTTGAGCTAGGTGCTCTAGGTGTGCAACTTGTTGGTTTTGTGCACTGTCCTGTTGTAGTTGAGCCTCAATTACTGTTGGCACATCACTGGGAGGGATTGACCGCCAAGCTGATTGGCTGTGATTACTGGCTTTGACTACAGTAGAGAAGCTGCCATGCAGGGTGGATGCCCCGCAGAGCAGGACTCACTTCAGCTGGGCTCTGGTGCCTGATGAGTTTGCCCCCTTGAGTGTGTTACTCATGAAGGTAGTTAGATGGTGCTCTGGTGTGGCCCGAAGCTGCATGCTGGATACACTGACCCTGAGGCCTCCCAGGAGTTCATATTAAGATTAGCTGCTGCCTGTGCCCTGCATAGTGCCACTCAGCATAAACTACAGAGTGATCTGCCTATGATTGCTACTCATGCTGGGCTTGGCAGTGCCCGGGAGAGGCCAAACTTGGGACTGAAACCAGCTGCTGCTCGTGCTGGGCCTGGAGCCACTTAGCAAGAGGTAGAGGCATGCTAAGGCCAGGTGCTGCTTGTTTGGGGTTTGTGAATCTTTGAGAGATTTTAGGAAAGTCCACAGCATATGAGCAAAGACAGGCCATTTGTGTGGAAACATCACTGGAAACTGGCTTGGGTGGGCCTGCAAGTTGTGTGGGACAGGGTGTTAGGGAATCACCAGGGTGGAGGGAATGCTGTTAGCCAGTTTGATGGAGACTCAGATATGGTGCCTGCCTGCTGGTTCCATGCGGGAAGGGCTCAGAAAAAAGCAAATCAAAACAGTGGCCTCTGCCGTCACTTCTGTCTAGGAGAAAGCTGCCTCTTCAGCCTTCATTCAGAAGCCAAACAAATCAGGTCCTCCGTATGTGTTTCTGGTGCCTTTTGAGTTGCTATCCCGGTGCTGGAGCCCAGAGCAGGTGAGTCTGAGTAAGTTTGTGTGCTGGCCCTTTAAGAGGAATGTCTGGAACTCCAGAAGCCTCCGTCTCTCTCAGCCTCTACGTCTGCTGGTTTTTACAGCCAGAAGTTATGGGAACTTCTCTTCCCAGCACTGGAACCCTGATGTGGGGGCTGGACCTGTCAATCTGCAGCTAACATATCCCTTTGGATTTTAACTGCCACAGGTGAGTGTGGGACCAGCCCAATCTAGGTCTCTGCTTCTTCCATTGGCCTCCATGTGTCTTCTTCTTTATCTCCTTAGTTATATCCTTAGATATTCTTTATATCCTGAGGACTTCTGCTCAGCTCAATTTCAGGCATTCTGAATGATGGTTGTTCTGTACTTTTGTTGTGATTTTGATGTGGCTGTGGGAAGTTCTGAGTACCGTGTTTGCCCTATGCCACCATTTTGATTGGGCTCTAGAATTTTTAGTTTTTTAATGCGGTGACAGCAAATACCAATGGTATTTAGGTATGAATACTTCAGATATTTCAGACTGGGCAGGTGTCTATTTTCTGTCTTTATTCCAGACCCTTTTATGACAGTGCCCCACATAAATCAACCATTTTTTCTAGCGCTGTCTGTAAGGCTAACAAATGATAAGAAAAGCTCTTTTGGAAACTCCCAAGTTCTTGTCATGAGACAGAACTGATGTTTAAGAGTTCATTGCTCTTTAACACAAATTGGAATAATTCCTCCGATTGCATTACATAATACGTTTTACACTGAATTTATCTGTTTATACTCTGTCTACTCCTAAACTCTCCAAATATTTTGTATCAATTTAGCTTTGACAGCAAAAGACCTCTAGTCAGTTGAAACATGAGGCTCTTGCTCGATCTCTTCTTTCATTACCATTCACAGAATGGTAAGTAAGATTCGCACCTAGCACAGATCTCTGGGCTGGGTACTCTTTACACCTACATGCAGAGAGAATTGCCCTCTATCCCTATTCTGTGTTTCAGTCTTAAAACCAATTTTTGATCCCTGACAAACAATTCGTTCAAAGCCAGGGTTAATCCATTTTCAACGGCCTTAGATGTGAACACTTCTAAGTGGCTTAAAAAGCCTATTTCCAATCATTCCCTTTCGATCACCTCAGGTCAGGATAATTTGCCTTGGAACACTGGTTTCCAGAGAGGGTGCTGCGGACCCCGGAAGGATATGGGAAATTTGGCAAGGAATCTGTAAATCCGTATGCCCTTCTGACACTTTCTACAGATGGAAAATATGCATTTGTCTTTTACATTCATATACTACAGCTTTAAAAATAAATGTTGACAAATTTGTGATTAACAAAATCCAAATTATTTTAAAAGAATTGTGAAGTTCATAGGATCTTTTTAAATACAATGCATACATCAGCAAATATGAAAATTTAGGGGAAAGTCTTTATAGTATGGGCATTTTAAAGGGGCCTAGTCCCCAGAAAAGTTAGCATCCTTGCCTTGGAATGACAGTATTGTCTTTATTTAAAAGACTATGCTAGCTTCGGGAGCTGGTGACAAATACTGGGTCAGCAGGTCGACTCTGTATTGATGACATAGTAAGTATAAAACAACATTACTCTACAGCTCCCCAGAACTTCCCCTGTAACAGGTGCAGGTCACATGGCAATTCAGCAGTATTCTTCTACCATATGTTCCCTACAACACCCTTTTATTATTTGTTTTCTTTCAAAATCTGGATGAAAGCTCATTTCTGTGGGCCAAGTTTGGTATTGGCAGAATCACCTGCATTGCTTAATAACCAGCCCATCTGTTAGTGGTTTTACCTTGTCATGGCCGTTCAATTTGCTCCTGACTGTAAGCAATGAAAGAAGATTAATGCTTTTTAAAGTATAGCTTGATTACAGACTGCGGTCATTTCATTGTATTCACAAGCGTTAACCATGCTCACGGTGGGGATGCAATGAGGGAATGTACGTCGTGGTGCATGGGGACAGGTGGACCGCTAAGCAAATTCACTTCTTCACCATTAATGCAGAAGCATAGCACTTGATTCTTGATCTAAAAAACATACAATCTAGCATACGGGGTACACAGAGTATACAACATAAAGGCGTTAACATTGGCAGCACAGTAGGATAAAGGGGATGGAGGCGGGAGGCCATTGGAGGCTGTGTTTGTTGGGGGTTGGCTTGAGGCAGTAAATGGAACAACAGTGGGACTTGAAAGATGTTCAAGGAAGGGGAGCTCCTTCGATGCTGATGGTACACTTGGAATTTTATAAATATTATGGCACTTAGTCTTCATATTAGCTCGATAAGGCAGAAAATTATTACCTCCACCTTACTGGTGAGAAAACTGAACATTAAAAATTAAGTGGTGTAGATTTAAAAGTTACACATATTAAAACTATTGCAGAATCAGGCCTGAATTCAGAACTGACTGCAGTCTCCATTAGTAAAGTGTAAAGTAGAATTTAGATATCAACCAGGAAGGTAGAATTTAAATAGTTCTTTTCTCTCCAATCACACAGTCTCATTTGTAAGTTTTATTTTTTTAAAAAGCCAGCACCAACTATGTGTATACAAATGGGTATGTACCTGTATATACATATAGACACAACCATGTATATACAAATAGCTCCATGTGGATATCGTGAGCATGGAATTCTGAAGAAAGTTTCAATACCATCCAAAGTTCAACAAGAGAAGCAGAATTAGTATTACCAGAGCAAATTATCTATGTACCTATCATTTATCTATCTATCCGTCTATCATCCATCCATTCAGCCATCTGTCATGTACGTATAATCAACCTATAGATTTATTACAGGGAAATGACTTATACAGTTGTGGGGGCTGGTTAAGCAGTCCCTGTAAGGCTGTCTCCAAATCTAATGCAGGATCTTGAAGTCCATAAGGCAGACAGTCAAGAGGGGAAGATCACCCACCACCAGCAGACTGGAATTCCATTAGCACCAGCTTAAATCCTGCAAGCATGAGCCAGATAGACCCGGCGATGATGGCCTGAAACCTCCGTTTGTTTCTCTTGCCTCTGCCTTTTTGTCATGAGGGTATCCCACAGAAGCTGGGACTTTTGTCATTGACCTGAACACACTTAACTGGCCCTGATGCCCCTTCACATCACTGAGGTGAATCAGCACATCAGTGACAATGTAGTATGCTACGAAATGACTGCTGCCTTCCTTCTACGTCCTTCAAAATCTCCCCGGGGATCCTGGGAAATGTAGTTCAGCCTACCCAAGTTGGCACATCGGAAAACCGTCACACCTTCTTTTCTTTCTAAGCAGCAGAACTGTCATCCTTATAACATGCAACGACTCTGCTATTATAGGACTAGACACACCAGCACAAAGGTAAGCTGGTTTGCTAGGGATCATTCAGTCTAGACACTGTATATAATTAATCTCAGTAGTTTCAGAGCAGGAAATGTCAGAGTCATCATTTATACAAATGAAGGCATTGCCACCTATGAAGAGAGTTTTCAATTACTATTCTGAGCACAGTAAGAATAAAGCAGGAATAATATGACTTGTGCCTTTTGATTTGGCTGAGAGGCTAAGACCTCAGCCCCTGGATTCATTCCCACTTAACTTTGCCCATAGAAAGTGATTGAAATGAGTTTCTTTTCTGATGACTTGCATACATACTTTCTGGGACAGAAACATAGATTTTAAGCATTTGTCTGAAGTCTTCTCTCTCCTCAGAAGACATAGACAACCTTTTCTGGAGCCTGCTGTATAAAGCATTAGAGTCTTATCCGAGGCAAAGACAAAGACGAATTTAAATTAAAATAGAAAATTGAGTGTCTTAAACCTGGTACTCAGCTTCAGTATGTAAATATTGTAGCTAGCTAATATATAGATAATTAACCAGTGTTTGGTGTGAGATTGCATAGCAAAATGATGTATGTGCCATTAGAATTCTTCAGTATGATGTATAATCCAGTCACATACATAGGCTAAACAAATTAATGCATCTTTGATTCCCTCATAATGAATTTTTACTAGCCTTTCAAAAAGATTTAAACCACTCATTCAGTCCATGTATGATTATCTTAGAGCAATTGCTGAGCAGGAGACACTACTTCTGGGACTGAAATTATAGGGATAGTCAAGATGTGATACCATTTGGCAAGTAACCCAGTTTATTAGGACAAGAAAAACATTATAAAAACAAGTGCAATTCTCAGAGGTACCAGAACAGTGATTTAGGGTGCCATGAGTGGACAGACTCCTTGCAGTTGAGGGGGTTTAGAGATGCTGTCTGAGCAGGACCCTGAAAGACAGGTAAGGTTTTGTCGGACAGAATTGGGGACAAGTAGTATGTGCGTCATTTAATCTGACTTTGTCTGGTAAAGAAGCCAGGTGAAGATAGAAGATATGAAATTTTAAAAGGGTACTTAACTTTTAATTTTCTATTTATCCTTTCATTACAATGATTGAGACTTAAAGCATTTACGATTAAAGTTAATGAACGTTTTATTGTTCACGACAGTTTACAGCAAATTAGACTCTTGCTTTCTTCTTAAAGTGGGAGAAGGCCGTGGGAAGGCTCTCCCCGAGCTGTTCATCACTGCTCTGCAGAGTCCTTTGTGAGGAACAAATTTGGAGCAGGGATTCCACAGGGAGGGATCTCTGCAAAGAATGTGCAAAGGCTACTTAGTGACCAAATGCTTAAGAACAAACTGACAGCAACCAGAGGGGAGGCGGAAGGGGAAAATGGGGGGGAAGAAGGAAGGGTTTTAGGAACAACTATAAAGATCACATAGAACAAAACCAAAGCAGGGTGGGATTGAGGGTGGGAGGTGGGGATGGCTGGGATGGGAGGAGTGGTGGGGGGAAATGGAGACAACTGTACTCGAACAACAATAAAAAAGATAAAAAGCATGAACAATAAAATGGCAATAAATATATTAAAAAAAAAAAAAGAAAGAGGAGAAAAGAACAACCTGGTAGAGTTAAGGGAACAAGATGAGGCACGACACCTGCCCTGGGGCAGCCTGCGGATTCTCTGGATGTTGGCTTCACCCTCTGACCTGGCATTGGAGGTGAGCTTGAACTCCAGAGCCTCCCACCTTGGCTGAAGCTCCCTCCTCCAGCCCCTGCCTCATCTCTGCAGAAGAGCCACCTCCCCTCATTTTAATCTTTGTCGGTAAAGATGCTTATTGTGGTTTTTATTGATTTTCTAAGGAGACTCCAACAATATTCCATTATATATCCATCACAGGATGAGGTAATGTGGAGCAGGTTTGGGTACCTCCCACTTTCCCTAGGGCGGTGGAGTACCTGGCTTAGGGACCTGTAGCTCTATATGACAGTCCCACCTTAGCCGTCGTGCTTTCCGGCCTCTCCAGTCTGGACTTCAGTGTCCTCAAGTATAAAGTAAGGCAGAGGGACTAGAGCAAACAGCATGTCTTATAGGTGTCTCGGGCTCCCACAGACCGCACCCCAACCTGCAATGGGAACAACACAGTTGCTGACATTTCCATGTAAGTTTTCATTAAAAAAACATTTCCATGGCTGAAACGTTTAAAAACATCTTCTTGGACGCTCTCCCAGGGACCTCTGACGCTCAGATTCCATGATTACATTCATCACAATCAGCTACAATGACAACTGCTGGACTCGCACAGCAGCGTTGTTACCAGCGCTTGTTCTGGCACAGACCGGGTGTTAGCTTCCCCCATGGTTCCTGCGTTGCAAGGTCAGGAGGTGGAGCCTGTTAGGGGGTGGAGCCTTTGGGGCTTTGCCGTGGTGAGTGGCATTAGTGCCTTTATAAAAGACGCGCAGAGAGCTCCCTCTGCAACGAGGAAGTGGGTCCTGACAGACACCGAGTCTGCCGGCGCCACGATCCTGAAATTCTCAGCCTCCAGACCGGGAGAAATAACTGCTGGTTGTTGATAAACCACCCAGTTGATGACATTTTTATTACAGAAGCCTGAATAGACTGAGACACTTTCCCTCCCCGCACAGCTCTTCTCGTCCCACGTAAACAGACGCGGACACCCTTCCTATTTGCGGGTCCTGCTTTTAGTTGGGGTGAGGATTCCACAGAAAGGGAAGATGGGGGGCAGAGCTCCCACCCAGGCATGTAGGGTTTATTCCAACAATAGTATTCGGGGAAATACTTTGTGCTGGAGTTGACTTTAACCTTATGGGGCTGTTTTCTGTACCCCAGACCTAGACCTGGGTGCTCACTTCTGCTCTGGTGGTACAGCCTCAACTTCCCGCCACAGATTTCTGCTTGCACACCCACCACATACGTCCGTTCTATACAGTGCATCTCCCTGCAAAGAAGTCATCACTTCACCTTAAGGCTGGTTCTTTTTACTGGCTTCCTGGTCAGGCCAAAAAGCTTAGAGCCATCTCACTTATTTCCCTCCTTCATTCCAAATGCCTGTTCAGTCCCCAAATCTTAGCAAGTCTCCTTTTCGTGGGTCTTGCTTCCATTTCTGTTTTGGCGTTGCTGCTCCTCTAGTTCAGGTTCTCATCCTCTCCCAACGATCACAAACACACAACCACTCTGTTCTCGCTCCACTCCAGTTCCTGACAGAGTTCCTGAGACCGGTGTTTCTGAAGAACCATGCAGGGCATGGGATCAGTACCTCGAATCCACATCCTTTGGTCCTGCCTTAAACAGATGGCCTCCACATTCATAATCTCCTTCCATCCCTCCCTCCATCCTTAAAGGACCCATCTGACCTTTATGAATAAGAATCCTCTTACGGATATACTTACTGGTAGGTCACCTTACTGATCTAATCCCTCTTCCCCTATTCAAAATTGTTTCTGCCACGGTACTGTTCAAACTTCTCTCTGCAGCTCATCCGCAAGGTCCAATGCAATTCTCATCTCCTTCGTCCAATCTTCCCCACCCATCCCAAGATTAAACGACTTTCCCTGTGTGTCAACACAATCTCTGCCCTTCCTCAAGTCAGAAGATGGATATCCTCAGATCCTGTTCTTTAGTGTGTGTGGGGGGTGTGTCTGCATGTGGTGGGGGGCTGCTTACCTTACCACAGCCTCTAAGCAGGCCACTCATGGAGGGCAAGGGCCTGGAAGGGGTTCTTCTGGATCCGTTTCGTGAATATGCCTGTACATGTCTGCTCTACCCCCAGAAGTCTGATTTGTTGGAAAAATATTGAAGGACATCCAAACTCGTACAGTAACTGGGCTGTATTCAAACTCATACTAATTTATTATGGTGAATAACCTCAGCTGTGTGGTTTTTTTATTTTAATGAGTGAATTTTCTAAGAAATTTGAGATTTGTTGCTGAATGACCCATTTTGGTATGTTCTAGGACTTATCATCTTGAGGTTTTAAAGGGTTTTTTGTTGTTGTTTTTAATTAGAGCAGAGAAGTTATGGACCTAACATTTTTGTATGTTTTATAAAATTCCCTCTTTGCTCACAATAATTTATGTTTTCCTTGGTAACTGGTAGAAACATTTCCAGGGTCAGCCGAGAAGCAGCAGAATCAGTGAAAACACCTTTTCTAAACCTTTTTTCCTTGTGTCATTAATCAAAAGAAACACACCTACTAACCCAGCCTGTCAGTTTCACTCACAAAAGTTGCAATTTATCTCCAAACGATTCTTGCCCCCTGAACCTTGTAGCTGATTGGGTAATGAGTAATTACATACCTTCAGTTATTACTCTGACTTAGAATTTTTCAGCTTCTATTTTCTGTCAGTAAGTGGAACTAAACTGCATGTGTTTTGGCTTGAGTACACAATGAATCAGAATTAATGAAATGTCATAGCCATTAAAGCAAACTCAGAAAACTGCATGCAAATATGGATAAGAGGCTCTTAGTTCTACCTTTGCAGCTCCAGGCAGAGCGAAAGTGGCTGTTTCACGTAGGTCACCCCATCCAGTCTGCCCCCTGCTGGTGCGCTAGGACTTGGCCTGCCCTGAGGGAGGGAGGAAGGTAACAAGGCCTGCATGAAAAATACCTGTAAGGGGATGCCCCAGGTGCTGGAGGACAGCTGTGGTTTTGAAGTGCGTGCTCCTTTAACACCACTCTG
>PVKU01001033.1:36411-92490 GCA_004027475.1 Anoura caudifer | reverse complement strand
TGGTTTTCACGTGCCTCCTGGGTAATAACTGCCCTGACAGCACCAGCAGCCTGCTCAGCCTGTTCCTGCTGCATGCAGTTGGCCTCTCTACCCACCCGTGTGCCTCCCAGACCTGGGCAGCTTCATAAACAAATGGCAGCCCTTTATCTCTATAGAAACAGTGAAAAATTACCCAAACAAGGAAATACAGAGAACCATATGTTACCTCACCTTTGAGTAGCAGCCTCCGAATCCTTGAGTTTGGCTGTACTCTAGAGATTAGCCCATCCGTGCTGTGTAGCAGTGGCAAATAAATGCATGATCCTGGAAGTCTCTCAAGCACACGTGGCAGAGAGTGGAGATTAGGTCATATACAGAGATGATACTTCATTCCTAAACCTCTTCTCAGGATGTAAGAGGTTGAGAGTGGAAAAACTCCATCCACAGGTTATAGGGAATTGTAGAAAACCAAAACAGATACCCCCTGCCCGGGTAGGAGAGGGGGCTTAACAACTCAGTGGAGACCCTGCTAGAACCCAGCCCCTCAGGAGAAGCCCTGAGGCTCTGCATGTCATGTTACTACGAATTCATGAATTTTAGTTCTCCCCTAAGAAGGTCTAAGCTCTCAATCAGTGTGAAAATACGGGATTTGTGAGAAGTAGGGGTTTCCAGGTCTGAAGTAATTCTGTGTGGCCTCCCAGATTCACTACTCCCTTGCCCAAGGCTTCTGAGTCATCCCCTTTTCCCGACTTGACCTTCACAGAAGAAACGTGGGTCTGTCCCTCTTTTAATTCTACTCATCGCAATGTGGGATGTTCATAGATGGAAGAGGAGGTAGGAAAGAACCTGGGGCCTCAGGGGAAAATATTGAGAACCAGCCCTTGAGTCCAGACTCTTGGCTTTTAAAAAGGTATCAAGGCCGAGAATTATTGTTTTACATTTGCTTTTTAATGCGTGCAGAAACAGTGAGTAACGTGAATGATACAGAAACATTTCCTAGCTATTTGGGGGCAGTTTCATCCTGAGAAATGGACCTGAGTGAACAAGAGTTCCCTACTTTTTAACTGTATCCTCAAAATCTCCTTCCATCCTCTTTACCCGAGAGGACAATGGAGTGTGGAGGGAAACCCGGGACAGACCGAGAAGCACTGCGGGCAGGCGTCCACAGGAGGAGACGGGAAGCAGGCATGGGCCAGCGGGGTGAGCCGCAGGGCCTGGTCTCTAGTTCTGGTGCTGCCTCCATGTGTTATTTTTGGAAAGTCGTAGCCTCCGTCAGGAGCTTTGTTTCACTATCTGAAAACGGAAAAGAACGGGTTAGGTGATCTCCAAGATGCCTCCTAGCCCCAGATCTGGTTCCATTCAGCCTCCAGGCCCTTTTCTGCTTCTCTGGCTCTTCTTTGTCTTCTTCCTGAGGCGTCCTGACACCCCACAGCTGCCTCACTTTGTCCCCTGTCATACCAAGCCACAACAGCCGGCAGGGGCCAGAGACCAATCAGTATCTGATAAAGATAAATCTGTGCTCAGAACTGGAACAGGTGTTTAGCCAATTAGGAAATAAAACCCTTGGCAGAAGTAGCTCAGCTTCCATGTGAGGACTTTGGATTTTCCTGTACAAAGGGCTCATGTCTTATAAAGTGTTTTGCAGAATACATCAAAACAGGGTATGAAGATAGGTGGTTTGCTCTAGATTATTCACAGTATGACTTCAGCATAGTTATTATTCTCAGATTGATATCATCATAAAATATAAGTGTTTTAGTATCGGGGGGACCTTACTTCTTTTCTTCCCACCTAGTAGAAGCATTATTCTCCATTCTTGCAGCTCAAACTATGTGGTAACTTGACCTACAGCTTTAGCACAACCTGGGAGCTTGTCAGAAATGCGGATGCTCAGGCCTCGCACCACATTGGCTGAGTCAGAATCAGATGCCAAGGGGATTCACATGCACATTACAGTCTGAGGAGTACCTCTCTGAGATGTCCCTGGTCAGTGAAGGCCTACCTGGAACACATTCGGACACAAGGTGCCACCTACTGACCCTACAGGACTTTCTATTTAAGGGCAGCTTCAAGCATCAGAACGTGCTTCCTTATACTAATAAGAGCAGCAAATATTTATTGACCTCTGACCACATAACCTCTTTTAAATGCTTTTTAAGCTGAGGCCAGAGAAAGTGAGTGACTTGTTCAAGTCACATGGCTGGTGAGTACATCGTGAACTCTAACCTCAGTAGTGTTGGCTTGAAAGCCCAACTTAACCACTATATTACGTACTTACTCCTGACAGTGTTCAAACTGTTCTTTTCTGCAATTTGTCCATCTGTTTTCTAGAAGTACAAGTATAAATCTATTTTATTTCTACATGGAAACTCTTCAATCATTTGGGACCAACACTCATGAATTCTCTCTTTAGTATATTCTCCATATGACCACCCTACATATCCTTACTGTATTCGTCAAATTCTGGTTTGCAACTAAAGTGTAGCCTTTGGGATTGTACCCCACACCTCAGCTATGTGATTTTGATCAGGAAAAAGTTGTAAGATTATCTTCAACCTGTATCAGAGCACCATACTTTGAATAATGAAGCCCAAGTACCTAATGAATACTTGAACACAGTCAGAGCATTGATTGATATTGAGCTCAATGTCTTTTTCACAAAAGCTGCTATTAAGCCAAGTCTCTCTGAGTCTGTATTCGTGGAGATGATTTTTGAACTCAGGAGCGCTTCCCTGAAGCAGACCTATCATCAGCATCATGTGCTTCTGCCCACAGAGAGCTCGAGCGATGCCCTAATATAGGAAGGCTGTCGGTACCACCATTATCCAGGGCAGGGCTGTGGAGGGTAAAACTTCATATGTATCATGCTAAATTTCATCTTGTTAGCTGTGACTCATTATTCATCCTGTCAAATTCTGCAGATTCTTGAGTCTATCATTCGGCATATTTGCTGGCTGGCCCAGCCTTGTGTCATCTGAAAATTTGATCAACACACCTTCTGTCTTTATTGTGCAATTTGCTGAACGGGCCAAAGTTGAAGGACGCCCCTGGGGTGGGACACGCTCCCAGACACCTCCCCTGCAGACTGACTTCGGTACATTAATCTGCACCTTTTGGACCAGGCATTCAGTCATCTTGATATCTCAAAGCTCTTTACTCAGTCTGCATGTCTCCATTTCCCCAAGGGGGGAGGGTGATGGTCAACACTCTGTTTTAAACCATCAGTGCCCTCCAGTTTCATGGCCTTGGATTATTATGGTAGAGGCAGCTGTCATTTGGTGGCAGGTAGTCTGCATCAGTGTTAGCAATGAGCTGGGTGTGAGCTCTTGCTCTGCCACTTCTATCTGTGTACCTTTCAGTTAGGCTGGATCAGAGAAGCAGAACCATAGGAGTGGTTCTATAATTACACAATAAGGGATTTGTTCTAGGGACTTGAAGCATGCAGTTTGCGGGAGCTGGTTTCACGTCTGTGTACATTGCTAGGACTTGAAGCAGCATGAGACTTGGGAAGAAAATGTGGTTGTGAACCAGAGAAGAGCAGGAACAAACTAGAACTCAGGAGCATGTCCTGGAGTCCAAAGGATGTGCTAGAAGACATATCAGTCTCTTGTTATCTCCAAGACTCCATCTTTACAATGCCGGTGACCTGCAGGAAAAACTGGGTCCTTCCTCGCAGAGATAAACACACACCTAGCACAAGAATCAGAAACTCTAGGAGCAGATGTAATGGGAACTGGAGTCACTGGGAGCCTGGCCACTGCCCCAAGCCAGCCAGGTGAGCCAGAAGCTCAGCACCAAAGTGCCTGAGCTGCAACAGCTGCCTGGCACTGACCACCTGTCTACTGCTTCCTCCTGCCTTCCAAGACATGCAGATTTCTCTGTTAGCTCATATGGGAATTCTGATACACACATACTCAGCTTTGCTAAATTGACATGCCATGTCTGTGTGTCATCTTTTAACCATACATATCTTCCAAATGAAGGCAATTGAAAAACCATGTTTTAGCCATGTTCTAACATAATGCAGTATTCCTTGTGCAATCAAAAACACATAATCTTATCTCCAAAAGTGGATGCGAATTCTTTGTATTCATCTTTGGATGGTATGCATTCGTCTTCCGGCTGAATCACATTCTTCCTTTGATATCCTGGAACTTAGATACTGAGCTCAACTTAACTATCATTACCCTATCTTATGTTAGATGACAAGCAAATGGGGGAGGAGAAGGAAAAATGTGGTTGATATGTACTGAAACGTATTTGTATTAAAATTAGAAAGAAGCCCTAAAATTATAACAGTCTTCATGTCTGCAACTGGCCATGTGTTTATAGCTGGTATTTGTAATTACCTCTGTCTACTCTGTGTCCTGTATTTTGTATTTCCTTTGCCTCTAAGAAGCACTTCTGCTGGTAGGGTGACCCACCCTTTATCCCTGAAGGTTCTGGGGATATTACCAGTCCTACCTATACTGAGCTGTTGACATGTTCCACTGACTTTAATTGCAGGACCCGGAGTGCTATGAGATACCTCGGGGGTTCTTGTAGATCCCAAATGAACTCTTCCTTACCTCCAATATACTGCAGCAACTTGGTGTCCTCTGAAAGCGTCACTGTCTCAGTCACAACAGCAACTGCCTTCTCTACCAGTTGCATTTCTGCCAGGAGGAGCTCAGAGTGCTCAGTGTCTGTCTCGACTGCCAGGTTCAGTAAAGCATGTCCCCTGGTGGAAGCATCCTTCCTTAGGAACTAGGTCTTGTATCCCGGAAAAGGCCAAAGTGGTGAGGAAGCAAAACTGTCTCCCGTGGACCACTAGCAGTAAAAACGAGAGACCCCCTAGTTTCAATGAAGACCACTCTCATCTTCAAAATCTTTGATTCCAGGACTTACAAGCTCTGGCTAAGGGAGAAAGTGCTGTGTATCGCTTGCTGAGTTAGAGTATAATGAATTTCTAGAGATTGTAGAAATGAGTGCCATCGCCAAGGACCTTAAACATGCAAGGTTTGTGATTCCTACCAAATCTTTATTCTGCTTGTTCCTTTGGCTTGTACAGAAGGCAGGTGGATATAGGAGAAGTCAGTGAGTTATCACAAACTTGATCAGGTAGTGACTGCAATTGCAGCTGATATTTAGATGTGGTTTCATTGCTAGAGCAAATCAGCACATTCCCTGGCACCTGGTAGGCAGCTACCGGTCTGGCAAGTGCCCTTTTCACTACATTTGTTACTAAAGATCGTTAGAAGTTGTTTGGCTTTCATGTAGCAGGAGCAACAATACACCTCATGGCACTACCTCAACTCCCCAGCCATATGTCGTAATCTTGTTCTCAGGCAGATCATTCTGGTTCATGACACCGACAGTATTACACTGCTTGGAACTGGGGAGTTGGAGCAATAGCCCAAAATATGGTGGGAAGAAACATGTGCACCAGAGTGAGAAATCAATCCCACCCATAAGATGACTTCAAGTCATTAGTCTGCGCCTTTGGGGCCACAGGCCCAATTATCCAAGGACCTGGATGGCACGTGCATGCAGCCTCTGTGGGTCTGTTTGCTTCAGGTGGGTGATATCTGGTTACTCTATTTAAAATGACCAGCATCCCCCACTCGTTACCCAGCCCTGATCTATCACACAGGCACAACTTTGATGTGTTGGAAATGCCTTAGTCAGTATTGGAAACGAGCGAGGTTTGTGCCATAGTTTTGCAACTTATGCCTGTATATTTTCTTAGACAGGTCAGTTTCTTCATCCTGAAAATGAGAACAACAAAAATCCAACTCACAAGGCTGATACGAGGAATACATGTGATAATGTATGTAGTGGAGTCAGGAATTTAGTGCTATACAACCCCTTCCTTCTGTGTGCGGATACTTTATAAGTCCGAGTGTGTTCAATCCACGTGCACTTTTATCTGCTGTTAGCAGCTGAGGAACTGAGGTTCTGACGAGTCCTTTAGCACAGCCAGGCTCACACTGTTAGGAGGGGTGGAGCTAGGACGCGAACTCAGGCTGTGTCGTTAGCAAACCAGAGTTCTTCCCATTTGGCACATGGCCACTTGCCGTGATGCATTATAAAGTCTCATACCAACAACGTATAATAAATCCAGGTTCTGTGCTGCCCTTGGGGAATTCCTGCTCAAGTGCATGGTCCTTCCCCGACTGCCTAGAAATCCTCTCTCTAGCCACCTGGGGACTCGGCCTTTCATTCCTGTGATGAATCAGTTTCTTCTGTTTTTAAAATTGCTATTTCCCCATTTTGAAAATTGCCTTTCTGTATGTTACCATTTACAAAGCACTTTGGTTTATACCTTTCTGTTTACACTTTTATGTTCTCTTCACGTGGCACTCAGTGGGGCAGAGCCTCAGTTTATCTGGGGGAACCTGAGGCTCAGGTGGGTGATAACAAATCAAAGCTTCTCTCCAGCTTCAGGCCTTTCCCCCACGGTCTCAGTCCTGTGTGAGGCTCTAAATACCGGGCGGTTCTGGGGAGCCGGTTTTCCCTCCTGTATTAGCAGGCCGTTTCCTTCAGGAAGTACACGGGCAGGTGTGAATCTCGGGAGATTCAGAGGGGTTCTCACCAGGGGGCTAGAGGGGCAGCTACTATCTCAGGAGAACTGCATTTCATCATTCTGTTAGAAGCAACGCCGCCCTGAAGGCCATGGCCATCAGAACTGAGCAAAGGTTCGGTTATCAGGCGTGATCACACTGAGAACAGGAAAGTGAAAGTGGTCCCAGTACTTCCCGAAGACTTCTTTTCTTTCAGGTACTGTAAAACAAACCAGCCTTCTGTCAAATCTCCCATTAAAAGTAACTAACAGTATTTTTGAAAAAAATTATTGAACTTATTGGGGTGACATTTGTTGATAAAATTATATAGGTTTCATGTATTCAATTCTATAACATGTCATCTGTAAATTATCCTGTGTGCTCATCACCCCAAATTGTCTCCTTCTGTCACCATTTATCCCTCTTCACCCTCCTCTACCTCCCTCCATCCCCCCGTCCTGTTAGAATAACTAACAGTCTTGAGTAAAGAATAATGGTGGTTTTAATCCGTTACTGAGCCAGTAAGAAAGCAGGACTTCATCATAGGCCAAAAATTCAGTGCAAGCAGCGTGGAGGGCAGGAAAATCACTGAATACAGCCTTTTCCCTGCGACCCTCTGTTGAGTCTTAGGGATGCTGAACTCCATTTGTCGATGCTGGGACAGTAGGTAAGGTCAAGAGTCCACCCGACGTGGTGAGTCTAATAAGAGATCAGTGCGTGTCCAGGGAAATAACCTCAGCAGAGGTTCTAACACACTATCTAAGTTCTTACCAATTATGTTTATTTTTCTGTCTCTCCGATATTAAGCTGAACCACATGAGATTGTTGATACTTGACCTATGAAAGTAGCAGTTCCATATTATTCAATGTAATAAATTGTCATGGAGATATTTGCCCACAGCCATAAGTCCAATTCCTAGAATAATAGTGTCTGGTACATAGCAGGTTCTTAATAAGTATTTGTTGATGTAATGAAATGAATGAAGTCCAGTTTGGAAACCAATCATCAAAAGAGAAGTAGGACAACCCCAGATGATGGGTAGAGAACAGGAGTGCAGGAGGAGTGCAGGAGGAAACTGAAAGGCAACCTGAGTCTAGGACTTGCTGGGAACGGTCAAGGACAGCAGGAGGCAGGCAGCGGTCCCTGGGGGTTGCCTCAGGGGAACCTGACCAGAGAGCTGGGTCAGCACTTGATTTCTAGGGTCCACAGTACATCCTTCCTGGCTGTTATCTGCCAATTTGCAATTGCTGATTTGTATTCCCATCTGAATTACACAGATATTAAAAAATAAAAACTCAAATGTCTTTTCAATGTTTATGGTCAAATGTAATATCCTTGAGTAATGTACAGGCTCATATTCATAAGAGAAACATGGAATTCAAATTATAAACCCTATGAGGTAGATTTTAGAAGCCTTTCTTTCAAGAGTTACCCAAGATTATGTGAGCCTTTTTCACACACACCTCCCACCCCTCTCTTTCACATTTAATCAGATTTGGAGATTAGAGATGCAATTTCCTTTTGTGTCTACAGAGGTTTATCAGGATGCTGCACCATGCTGTTCCATTCGGCTCCTCCCAACCCCCAGGTTACAGGACTAAAGTGTCTATCATATAATTGTTCATTGAAAAGGAAATTATTTACTTTTCTGATTTAATGAGCAAAAATACTGTGAAGTCACATCTCCTGTGTGAATTGGGTTCAAAAATTAATGAATAAGGTGAAAATTATTTATAGTTAAAACTACAGATGAAAGGCTTTTATACTATCCATAAATTAAAATATACAAGTCTTTGATAGTATAATCCTATGTGGTATTTCTCATGTACCTGGTGAGAATCACTGAACTAACTGAAGACAGAAATAAAAAGAGAAGCATATAAGTAGATGTCCAGGTGTTTAAATCCTCTGCTTTTAACAAAACCATCCAATTCATAAGGACCTCAAAACTGTGCAAGCTTCAGACTTCATTCAGCCTCCTCCTCCTGAGGCTGGGATCTTGGCCAAAGAGTATGGATCTATAGCCCTCCAAGGCTTTCCTCACTTGTTCCGGCCACTTGGGCCATTGCACGGACTGAGGTCCCATGAGCTACAGAGGACATCAGTGTTTGAAAGGATGCCTGAAATTGAGCACAGGTAGCAATGTCCAGAGCTGGGCAGCAAATGCAGTCAGGCCTCTGACTGTTCACAGAAAGTCCTCTTTTTGTACAGAGAAGAATAAAGAATGGCCAAGGTATGGGCTATAAAGCAGGCAGGGAGAGCTGTTTTCTTGTGATTGGTTAGGGAAGAAGGTAGCCTTCTCATTCCTGGGTGGCTCCTGGCTTATGTGGCTCAGAAGGTGGCAAAGTCAGATAGAAGTTCTTTCCCCGAGTAGATGCTGTCATCAAAGCCATCATTGAGGAGAAGCACCGTCAGTCTAGGAGTGAAAAGACCTCACTTCTCACTCACGGGTGAAAGTATTTTCCCCCCACTGTGACGCAGATGCCATTCTTTAAAATGGGAACTGGAGTCCTTGGCTGCACTGTTGGAAAGGACGTAAGTCTGGCCATCGAGCCGTGGGAACACATATTAGCAGATGTATGGCACGTGATGAATATAAGAAAATATTAAAGGTAAAAATCAATATTGTCATTTAGCTAAACTTTCAGAAAATCTTTCCCTGGACTAGCTGTGGGCTACAGTAGAGGAGTCCCGATCAATTATGGTCAGGGATGCTTGAAAGATGTGGATTTCTATAATAACGCAGCCTAATTCACAGGGGCCGATTTGTTCAAGCCTAGACTTGCTTGTCAGTGTGTTTGAAAGGAGCATGATCAGACCACGTGCGCCCCAGCCAACACAGACTCAGGGGACCGGGCTCTCGCTCCGCCTGGGGGCCTCATAGGCTACCTGTTCCCTCTCTGGCAGCAGACAAGGGAAGAAAGCTTCTTTCTGGCTTTTGGGCTGCCCATTAATCAACATCACTTTCCTCATTAATATAAAGGCATTCTCAGCTGCACATTTGGAGGAGCTTCCAACATTTCATTTTCCCTTCTGGTTACAGAACAACCAACCTTCATAATGAGGAGAGGGGGGTGGGTGGGTGTGTGTGTGTGTGTGTGTTCAAAGCTAAATATTAATTCTTCTTTCAGCTTGTCATTTACATATCTCTGAAATTGGGTTTACTTTTTCAATTTACACGGCTGAAGCCCCACAGCCCAAAGATACATAATTAACACTATTTCCTTGGTGAGGGTCAGAGTGCCTGCTTTGCAGGCTCAGGTTTTTCTTAAGACAGTGGTTGAAGGTATACGAGGAACGGAAATTTAATCAGCGGAACTAGGAGAGTCCCCTTGCTGGGCTGAGAACGAGAGGTGAATCCGTTCCCTTCAGTCAGCCGTTTACGCACGCACAGTGTAGGTTGACGGCGTGGTCCTTCTCACAGAGGGGAACCGTCAGGCATGCACTCAGCCTTGGGCGGTCGTAGGAAAGGGCTGGAGTCTCCTCTGCCCGGGGACTGTGGAATCCAGTGACCACTCGGGTGTCCTGTCTGGGTCAGAACCGATGATCTCCAGGCGTGATGAACAAATACTCATCCAGGTTGGTAGGTGACTTGCTCAGAAACGCGCCTTGATGTTAGGACAGATGGACTGCATCTGTCCCTTCGCCGTTTTCTCCCTTCTTTCTCTCCGTCCTCCCCTCACCTCTTCATCCCTCTTTCCCTTCCACATGGAGCACCTCCTGAGTTACGACATGCTCGGCACTCGGTACATGCTGGCAATGCCACAGAGAGGAAGGTATAGTCAAGTGGGAGAGGCAGTGGGGAACGTGGGAGCAGTGTGGTAACCACGTCCTCGGTAGAGAGGGCAGGGTTCTGGGGTGCAAGCAGCCAGGCTGGCTGACTGCACCTTCCCTCCGAAATGTTTCGGCACTGGGTTTTCCGTTATCTCAGGTATGCTTATTTAATTGAGAGGTAGCTGTGATTCATTTTTGTCACCTATATAAAAAAAAAGAAATAGCAACAAAACCCTGAGTTCAGTCAGGCAACGTGCTCAGAATACCAAACTCAGCAAAGGCTTCTTGAGCCTCGGATGGCTTCACACAGGGACTAGGCAGCTATTTGACCTTTGTCTGTAAGTGACAGTTTATGCCATAGAATGATCTTCTGTATCTTTAGGGACTCAGAAGACCTCCCTACAAAGCCAAGGTGAAAAGACATCTGGTGTTGAATCCCTCTTAGGGCTACTGAGTAGCTGTATAGCTGTATGTCCGTCCTGGAATGCCATCCGGAGTTGTCCGAGATTTTAAGGAGAGCAAGGCCAGCTCCTCAATGTGGATGGATAAGGGGAATCCAAGCTGACATACGGTATATACAAGGCTGATAGGTGTGTTTTGCATTTTTTTTAATGACCTGCAATATGCATTTGGAATTTTTCCACTTGGCATCAGGCTTAGTGAACACTCCATGTTTTCAAAATTGGAGTTTCTTGGTGGCAAGGGTGCTGGGTTGAGGTCAGGCAGAGCCACATTCGGGTTCTGAAGCTGTGATTTCCTAGCTGAATAAACTTGAGCAGGTCACTTCCTTTCTCCCAAACTGAGTTTTCTCATTTCTAAAACAGAGGTAATTGCATCGCTGTCTTGGATTTGGAGGCTGCTAAATTCTCTTGGCAGACACAAAGTGTGTAATAAAGATGGACCCTTGTTACAGAATACCAACTGTATACCTGCTGCGCACATGTTAACCAGGACGTGGTACCTGCAGCTCCTGTGCTATGTAAGACAAAGCTCCTTGGCCCACTTTGTCTCATAGGTGCTGTCTGCCAGGTACCTTAATTGGCGTGGTGGCTACTCATAGAAGGCACTCCAAAGGCTGTCTCTTCAATCCCCCCTTTTAACAGTTGCCTTGCCCCTGCTCATTCTTAAAGTGGCTGTAAGAGGCACTATGCTAGTGGCAATTCTATTTTGTAGACATAGCTAATTGGCTCAAGGTTTGGATTTGAGGCCCACAGAGTTGGGTCAGGTCCTCTCTCTGTCCTGTAGCAGTAGGATTGATAGTTCAGAGTTATTAGAGAGGACTTCCTTCCTTCCACGTGGGCCTGAGAAACAGAAGAATTTGGTCTGGGGCATGAAAAGAAAATATAAGAGGAAGAAATGAAAACAGAGGGAAAGAGAAAGAAGCGTGCAGCGGATTTGCCGAGAGGAGTGAGAGTATGAGCTGGCAAATGGACCCTGAGAGAGACCGTGTTCCATGTCTTCCCGAGATCCAGCCATTTTCCTGGTCCTGGTTCTCTGAGATGATCCAGCAGTGTCTGAGTAATTGGTCTCTACTTGTACCTAAGCTGGTGAGAGGTGGGGTTTTGCCACCTGCAGCCCCACACTGTCTAAGTCATACCTTCTCCCACAAATGTGCCACTGAGGGTGCCTAGCACACGCGCCTAGCAGATTTTACATGTGTTAACCACAGCAGATGCTATGCCCACCTGGTCTTTCTGAATGGTCGCTCATCACCATTACACTCACAGCAGGGAGTTTTAAAACGACTACCTGTTTGTTGTTGTTCTTTTTCTGAGTTAGTTTCCTCTGAATGAAACAAAGGGAGGCAACATGCTGTCAGTTCCGAGGTGGTCAGAACCAGTCTGACCTGAAGGACAAGCGAGAAGCTGGGATGGCTTACGGCTTCAGAAACCCGCAGTTTCGAACACTGGATCCCAGGAAACTCACACACCAGGGGCACAAGGGGAAAGCTGAGTGGAGCAGCGCGCCCAGGGGCTTCCTTGCCCCTTCTAAGTTTTGCTGGAGCCACAGTCCTTCGATGCCAGGGCCTCATTACAGGGATGGGATCCTAGAAAAAGACACGCCAGGGTCTTGTGTCTCAGGGAACCCCTCCCCCTGCCATACACTGTACCTGCAGAGCTGCAAGGCTGTGAACTGTCACCGGCTGGACCGGCAGAACAACGTGGTGCTGAGAGCATGGGTTCCAGGGACAGACTGCCCAGGGTTGAGTCCTGGTTATGTTGTGTGGCCCTAGCCAGTTAGAGATTTTCCTGTTCTTCGGTGTCTTCATCTGTGAGATGAGGATGACACTATCATGTACCTCCAAGGTCTATGAAGGGATCACACGGGTTCATGTATGAAAAGCAATGAAAACAGTGCTTGACACATAGTGATGTAAATATTATCATTATTGGCATAGCCACAGCTTGCTAAGGGTACTACTGCCACCAACCCCAGAAGCCCATAGTGCACACAGGAGGCAATTGAAATTATACCAGAACATAGGAGAAGGTCCGGCAGAGCCAATTCCAAAGGAAAGATAGTCACACTAAGGATTATGGGAACTGGGCAGAAGTATAAGGAAGATGCTCATCATAAAGTCTCTTGATTGGAGTGAGGCTGGGGGTTAGTGTTCTCATCTGATACTTGACAAAGCACATGAATCTAAGTATTGACATCTTTAACATACATTCACCCAACGTAGCCTCATATATGTCTCAGTGACAGACTCACTTCTCTCTGCAGCAGGTCAAAGTGGTCTTTTTAAGCAGCTTTGTCAGGTACCAAGTCACACAAGCTCAGAAACTAAAAGTTGACCTTTACACTTTCCTCTCCCTTGTATCATTTATATGTCCCTTATTTATTAAGCCTTATTAATTTTTTCTGCCCCATCCAAAATGTAAAGTAACCATACTCACCGGAAGTAATGCGGTCTCTAAAGACCGCTCATGGCTGAAAGCTTGGGTCAGCTAAGACTAAACCCACAGAAGGCAGAAACTGGTGTTTACCAGGAAAAGCGTCACTACCTGGTGATTGGGAGTGTAAAAAAACTTCAGTATATTTGGCCCGGGAGTTGTGAAAAGAACAGTGTGTTCATGCATTTTACATTCAGGGATTTTAACATTATTTCGAATTGTGTAAAACAAAACTTTAAACATAATTTTATATCACACTTCCAAACCTTCATACGTTGGATTTAGTCATCTCTTGAACCTGTCTCTTCCTCCACATCACCTCCGTCTCTCCGTTTTTAGTTCAGGCACTGACCCTCTCTTTCTGGATTGTTAAGTTTCCATTTTGTGCTGTGATTACAGTGTTTGTTTTTGCACCTATATTCCTGTCAGCCTGTAAATTTAAGAGTGCGGAACAATTTTGTCTACATTTTTGCTCCATCTTTCTTTTCATTTGGATCCCCTCCTTGTACACACACACACACACACACACACACACACAGACACACACTCTCAGCATGTCTGAAAATATTACCTCGTTCAATCTTCCCAACCGTTCTAGGAAGCAGGTGGATATTATCTTCATTTTTCAAATTACTATATTGAGGCTCAGAGAGGTTAATAGAATTGTGTAAGGTCACAAAATTCATAAGTGATAGAGTCAGCATTTCAACCCATGTCTCTCTAGCTCCAAAATTTAAATTCTTCCTTCTACCATGCCGGAACTCTGGTCCCAACATTTCTCTTGCCCATTTTAAGTTTCTTAAGGGTGGACACTGTACCCATTTCTGTTTTACTTTGGAAGCATTTGGTACAGTCATGTTCAGCCACATCCAGGCAGGCAGCCAGGAAAACTGACAGCTGGCATGTTGGTTATTCCTGAGGCAGAGCATAGGCCTGGGAGGACCGAGGAGGGCTCGGAAGTGGAGCACCTGGTGTAGAAGCGATGGGGGTGTTTCTGAGTAATGTCGTGGCCAGGGTTCTACTGCACCTAATTCTCATCCTGTTTCCTAAAATGATAGGAGCCTGACGCGAAGTCTCTAAGACCTGGGCGTGACTTGAATGTTCACTCAGCAACCTGCTTACTGGTTGGCCTTAGTAACTGATTTGGGATTATTGCTCAAAGGCAAGAGTAGGAAACCAAGCCCTGGGGCCCTGGGCCAGGATGAGGGGAGCCTTCCCCTCTTCTGCCTCCTCGCCCACCATGCCCAGGAATACTGGCACGCTTCGCCTCTCAAAGTCACAGTGTTCTCCCATCTGAAGGCTTAGGTGCCTGTTGCGACCTCTGTCTGCAATAGTCTTCCTACTTTTTGTGCCTACCCAATTCTTATTCATCCTCTGGGTCTTGGTCCAATTGTCCCTTCTTAGGAAGGTTCTTTTTTATATTCTAGAGCAGGTAAAGGATTTCAGTCAAGAGCTTGCTAAAAGAGACATGCGTACTTAACATCAGACATGAATTACATAATGCTTCCATAAGCGCTGGATGCCTGTTTTGCATATCAGATGATAAACTCTTTGAGGGCAGGGGACGTTGTCCCTTTCATTCATCATTCCTGTCTGACGCACAGCACGGAACTTTGTACATGGCACGAAGCTTAATGGGTATTGATCAATGGGTAGATGAATCGATGGAGGACAACATGATAATCTCCCTGCTTCTCCCCATAAAAGGAAATGAAGAGGGAGGAACAAAGAAATGACTTTCAGTTTCACCCAGAGAACATGATGTTTCAATAGGAAAGGAAAGATTTAATTTTCTGGACTGTTGTTTTCAGAGTGTTTGTTATTTAAATTTTCACTTTATTTGACAGTATTACTTATGTTACTGTAAGATGAAATGGAATAAATACATTTCAGAGCAACCCAAGGTGACCTGCAGGCCTCGGCAGCCTGTGCTTTCTGGAGGGGGAGCCATCTTCGGGAGTCGGGAGGAGCAGGTCTGCCTTGGAACTGGCACTTTCTCCTTCACTGTGAACTTCAAAAATCAGATGCAGATCTGACAGCAACACTCATCTTCAGTTCCGGAACGTGATGCATTTTAAGCCTTACACAGCGAAAACAATGAGGGCCTCAGTTCAATTAAAGTCTCCCTCCTTGCATCTGACCTGTGCACAAGTTTGTAGGGCTTACTCATTTGCCATCTTTTAAAATGAAAAGGAAGATTCATGCTCCCAATAAACATATCATTGGGCACCATGTGTAAGGAGCCAGGCTGGTGTGGAGAATGTCAGAGCGCCCTGAGGAGCTCTTAGATTTTCATTAGGGAGTCTGGAATGGCATAGAATTCACATTTAAGTAGGCTGAACATATTATTTATCTTCCTAACGCAGGATGCTTGTGAGAGTAAATTGGGGTGCTATTAATTATTAATTTGGACTAACCTGCATAAACAAGTACCCTCTGGGCTAAATCTGGACACATGTTCATCCTATATTTAATAAGACTTTCAAGAACAATGACGTAGATGTCTTGTGTGTCATGTGACTAATTGCCAAGTGAATTTAACGTGAAGGTATATCTATCCCAAGCTGAATTTAGAAAGATGGACTGGACAGGTAGGTAGGCAAGGAGCGCACGTTCGCCCACATGAGTGAAAGTGCAGAGGTGTTTTTCAGGAGTTAACTGATTGATTATTTAGCCTGAAATGAAATTTGTGAAAATGAACAGTATTTTAAGGAAGAAGAAATCAGAGGTCAACACTCCCACATTCCGGCTCTGCTGGCTGTGGAGTTGCAGCCCTGTGGCAATCCTGAGCTGCGTTCAGATAAGCCTGGGAGTGCCCGAGACTGTACCCACCGTGATGCCTCTCTTTCTCCTTCCCTGCCTCCTCCTTTTTGTTTCCTTTTCACTCTTCTTTCCATTTCTCTCCTTCCCTCTTCTTCCCACTGTTCTTCTGTGGGCTTTGATGCTGTACTTCCCAGCACACTCTCCATCCTTGCTTCTCCCTGGTCCTGGGGACTGGGCCCAGGACAACACCAACCAGGATGTGATGGACTGTCAGTGTGTGTGGGGGGAGTGTCACCCTAAGAGTGGAAGCTCAGGAGGACTGGGGTGAGTGGTCACTGCTTCTCCAGGGAAAACTCACCGCCTCAGGCTCCTGAAATTCCCTCAACACCAGTTTTCTCTGCTTTAGAAGCAGAACCGATGGCTGAAGACCCACTTGGGGCACTTCCAACAATGAACATTCTTTGTCTCTTCCTACTCGCTGAGCCAAGTCTTCATATCTGTTCCAGAAGAGAGCCTGCTATCATTTTTCAAGAGGATTTCTGTTAAGACCCCCAGGTTGCCAAGAGTCATTGCTCTGGTCCTGACTGGAGAGCTCGTCCATGTATGGGAACTGCAAGCTGTCTCAGTCAGGGTGGCTCTGAAGGCCCTGGGCTCCCAGGTGGATGTGACCGCTGGTGAGCTTCCTCCAGGCAGGCCACCAGGATGGCCCAGGTTGAACAGGCAGGACAGGATATTCGAGTACATCAGTAGCAGATTTCTATTTTTATCCTGATGAAAAATGTATAATTTTTAAAGTGTAATGTAATGTTTCATAATTTATAGGAGGTTTGTGGGATTTTCGTAGTTATCGCATTTGCAAACTTTTTTCTCCTGGGAAGTTATAGGCCCCACTGGCTCCTGAACCCATTTCCCTGCCTTTTGGTCTATTGGTGTCGGCACCCTGAAAGAAGACCCGTGGGCAGTGTGCCTGCCACTGCAAGCAGAAGGGAGGCACGGAGAACCAGGAGAAGGGCGGTTTTGTAGGAGAAGGAGGGAAAGAACTTATCTTTAAACCAGAACTATGGGTAGCTGCATATTCCTTCTTGGGAGCAGAGTAGGAAGCTAGAGGTTGTCAGGAAAATTCCTTCCATGAGGATATTGGGAGGAATTGTGGTTCCCCATTATGTAAAGAATAGGATTTTTATTCTACCACGAGACAGAAGGAAATCCTGCCATTTGTGATGACACAGATGGAGCTTGAGGGCATTTTGCCAAATGAAATGCATCAGACAGAGAAATATAAATACAGTATAATACCACTTATACCGTGAGGACTGGTGGTCACCAAGAGCTAGCAGTGGTGGTTGGGGAATGGAGAACTATTGGTCAAAGGGTACAAACTGGCATTTACAAGACAAATAATTTCTGGGCATCTAATGTACAACATGGTGATTGTAGTTAATAATGCTTTATTATATACTTGTAAGTTGCTAAGGGAATAGGTTTTAAACATTCTCATCATAAAAAAGAAATGGTAATTATGTGACATGATCGAGGTTAGCTAATGCTGTGGTGGTAATAACTTTGCAGTATATACATATAGCTAATCAAACCAATTTTATTTGAATTCCTAAGGATAAGACACTTCCATTGATGTCTTGTTCACAAGAATTCCTGAGAAAGTTCAGGGTACGCTGGCCGTGGCTCTAGATATGGGTTCAAACCTCATGTCTCTCTCTTACAACTTCCTTTTCCCTCACTTCCCTGGAGGCACATGCTTTCTTCTTTGAGTGAGGGACCTTCTTCTGGGAAGACAGCATAGTGAGAGACGTGGTTTGCCTTCACAGTTCACTATCTCACAGCGTCTGGCTGCTTTTGATCACAGCCCCATTCCCTGGCCCTTGTTCTTTCTATCTGAAATCAAATTTACTCTCGCATTGCTCAAGAGAACAAACCAGTTACAAAGTGTGTGCTAAGTAGCTGATTAATAAGTTAAAGCAAATTCTTATTTAATGACTATTTGCAAGGACTTGTGTTAATCACTGTAGAGGGGAAATGGTAGTTTTCAAACTATATTATGCCACTGCATATAGAAACCCCTGAAGAGATTCTAATAAAATATAATCTATAGATTGCTTTGAGAGGGCACAGAACTCAAAGCAATCTGTAGATTCAATGCAGTCTGTATCAGAATGCCAGTGACATTTATGCGTTATTAGAAAAATATATCTTAACATTCTTATGGAATTCTAAGGGATCCAGAATAGTGAAACCAATCTTGAAAAAGAAGAATGAGGTCAGAGGTTTATATGCCTGGTTTCCAAACATGTTACAAAGTGACAGTGGTTAGAACAGTATGGCACTGGCATAGTGATAGACGTAATGATAGTCTATTTCATATGGACTAATGAAATAGGACAGAAACCCCAGAAATAACTCCTGGTTTATACGGTGAAATAATCTTCAACAAGGGTTTCCAAGCCCACTCAATGGGAAAAAGATAGCCTTTTCAATAAATAGTGTTGGAAAAACTGGATATCAACCTGCAAAAGTATGAAGTTAGGCCCTTGCCTTACATTATATACAAAAATTAACTCCGAATGGATGAAAGGCTTAAATATAACACTTAAAACTCTAAAAGTCTGAGAAGACAACAGGGGGAAATCTTCATGACATTGGGTTTCAAAATAATTTCTTGGATGTGAAACCAAAAGAAAAGACAGCAAAAGCAAGATTAGACAAATAGGGCTATGTAACACTTGAAAACTTCCGTGCATGAAAGGATGCAATACATAGCATGAGAAAACAAACTATGGAGCAAGAAAAATATTCACAAATTGCACATATGCGAGTATATCATAAGGGGCTAATATCCAGACCGTGTTAAAGAAATTCTGTAACTCATCAATAACAGCTACAGCAACTGCAAAAACCCCAAATAACCTGATTGACATTTGTCCAGAGATGATTACAAATGACCAACAAGCATATCATCACTAATTTGTGAAATGCAAATCAAAACAGAAATAAGATCTCAGTACACACTTATTAAGATGGCTACTCTCGAAAGAAAGAAAGAAAGAAAGAAAGAAAGAAAGAAAGAAAGAAAGAGAAAAGAAAAAATAGGTGCTGGTGAGCATGTGGAGAAGTTGGAATCCTCATGCACTGTTGATGGAGCATTTAAATGGCACAGCCACTATGAAAGTCAGTGTGGTAGTTCCTCAAGAAATTCAGCAGACTTATTACGCGATCCAGCAATCCCACTTCTGGGAGTATATGAAAGAATTGAAACCGGATCTCCAAGATATATTTGAACACTCATGTTCACAGGAACATTATTCGCAATAACCAAAAGGTGGAAGCAAACTGAATGCCATGACAGAGGGACGGACAAAGAAAATATAATACATTAAATGGACTATTGTTTAGCCTTAAAAATGAAGGAACTCCTGTTGCGTGCTACCACGTGCATTAATCTTGAAGACAGTTTGCTAAGGGAGATAAACCAGTCCCAGAAAGGCAAATACTGTATAATTCCAGTTTTGCGAGGGGCTTACAGTAGACAAATTCCTAGAGATAGAAAGTGGAATGGTGGTTTCCAGGGCTGAGGGGGGAGGGGAATGGGGAGTTGCTGTTTAATGGGTACAGAGTTTAATTTTGAGAAGATAAAAAAGTTCTGGAGCGTGGTTGTACAACAGTGCGAATATGCTTAACACTCCTGATCCGTAGTTACACTTGAACATGTTTAAGATGATACCAAATATATACTCTACCCAGACCCCAACTTCAGACCTTGTACCAGAGTCTCTAGGGTAGGAACCTAGTGTTGGTGCTTCTCCAGCAGGGCTGAGAACCGCTGGAGTGCAGGGATGGGGCAGGACTGGTGCTGCCTCCCAGGAGGTCAGACTCCGGAGTGATGTGCAGTGTGGACACAGAGTACTGTAAAGTCAGTCCATTGTGCTGGAGGCCTCAGAGAGTTCCATGCAAATCCAAGAGGCAGAGATGTGCCTTGCAGCATCGGGTGAGATTCAGGCCTTTGAAGGATTAAAGGTTGACAGACTGCCTGAGAGTGGAGAGGGTTTGCAGCTGGTGCTGATGCATAAAGGCAGGTAAATTCCAGGCATGAGTAGGAAGTGGAGGGGTATCTGGTTTCACTGGAGTAGGTGTGAGTGTGTGTGTGTGTGGAGGGGATACTGGGGAGGAATTACGATTTCAAAGACAAGCTGATGCCAGTGTGTGGAGGGCCTTGGATGTCATGCGAAGAAGATTATACATTATTCAGTAGACAATGGAGAGTCGTTGCTTTCTTAGCCAGGGAATGAGAAAAGATAAACATCTGGATGATTTACAGTCCAGAATGGTAAGAGCTATGTTTGAAGAAGATACATTTTACTCTTCCTTAAATGACATATACCAACTGATGCTTTTGAACAGCCTGTGCACGTTTCACACGGGTTTTCAACACATGTAACTTCATCTCCCCTGCCTGATCCAGAGCCTTCTGTTCCCGCCAACGTGATGCTCCCTGGGCGCCCGTTCGCCCAGTTGAGCCATCCTGCATCCTCGTTCCCACCCCACGGGCCCCATCACTTTGCTGCTCCTACACAGTCGTTTGGCTCCAAACAACTCTCTCAAGACAGCAGCCATTCGTATCTGAAAGATTAGTGCTGCTGACGATCCCCCACAGCAAAACCACATTGTGAGCATGATCCCCGCAGGGGGCTGGCGGAAGCTTCTGGTCAGTTTTGAGCAGGGCCGCCGGGCCCCTGGGAACCAACAGCACACGGCCACTGCATCGGCTCGCCTCCTTCAGGAGTGCCCGCCTTCTTCCCCTCGGTGAGCCTGGACAACTGTATCTTGCAGAATTATTTTCAAGTCGGCTTGTGACATTTCAGAACAACTAACCTGCTTTGTTTGAGAAATGCATTTAAATAAATTAATGAAACCACTGCTCCGATGGAATGCTTTCAGGCTGCTTACAGAGAAATTTTGAAAGGGCAATATTATCACTGACAAAACCCGCAGCATCTGAGCAATTCGATATCCAGAAAGCCGAGGAGGGAGGCAGAACATAATGACAGAGTTTCACCTATAGCAAAAGCATTAAAGGTCGCCTACCGGAAGGACGACTGAAATAGAATTTGTTTTCAAATTATAAGATTAAAGAATGTTCCTTGGAGAAAGCATTATTATACAGTGTCAAAAGTAAGAGCGAGAGCAAAACCGTTGGACGATGCAGTCACAGCTGAGATAAATTCCACTTTCTCTGCGGCTCGCACAGCCTGCAGTCTCCCCGCCTCGGCGGGTTGGGTGGGTTGGGGAAATTAGCAAGTGCTCCTCTCTCTACACAGATCTTGCCCCCACTGAGAGTTCTTTTCCCCTCTGGTCTTATTGAAAACACACTTGCCTGCCACGGAAACCATGTGGAGAAGTGAAGGGTTTCTTTGTTAATGGTGCCCATTGGAGAGGACAGCATTAAAAATTCTTTAAAACGAGAGGGGCAATTTTGAGTTTCCAAGTCATTAGGCAGGTTTATGGCTTGTCCATTTGCAAAGGAGCTGATAGGTCTCTCCACACAACCATTTCACTTAAAATGGGCTCCTAGGACACGTGGCTTTTGCTCGCTTCTCCCCGTCCTCCTATGGTGTGGGCCGTGGCGCTCTTTGGAGAACATGGGGAAAGATGGCCCCGTCTCCTCTGCAGCACCCTTTCTGCTTAAAATGCTATCGCACCCTGACACGGGTGCACGAGACTCTTCGCAAGGACTTAAATCAATACAAACCTGCTCTCTTACGGCCGTCAATTCCAGCACGGGTGTCATGCATGTTTTCTTCACAAATATTAGCTAAGAGTGAACCTGTATCACTACAGAAGGAAATTGGCAGGTGCTTTCTGCATTTTAAAAATATTTCAATACACTCTTTGAACAAAAACTTTCTCTTCACAGAAGATTTTCTATAGCAGATACAATTTGTTCAAACTTAAACAACACAGAGAGACAGGAGCCAGGAAGACGCTGCAATGTAACTATTTGCAATGTAATAAATAATAATGCGGTATTCGGAGCACAGAAAAATGGAGAGCTTCTAAATATATCGTCAAAGTGGTCATCCAGTGTTTCCTTATTCAAAATGTTCGTTCTGGACCGAAATGCCTACGCAGTGGCCGCGGGGTGTCCTCTGTGCCTTTTTGCTATCCTGTGCCTAACAGTTTCCTTACTCTCTTGTGCGCTTCTCGAACGGAGGCTGGACTTTTGAAGCTTGCCGGTGCCATCTCTTACATCAGGGCCTGTGAGATGAGTGAGAGACTGTGGCTAGCTGGTGCGGAGCTAAGATCAAAGCTGAATTTTCTTGAGGGCAGAGCTGGCTGGCATGGTCCTGACTCAAGAATGGCTGGTCCTCTTGCTTTTCCTTCCGCTGCCTTGGCTGCAGAAAACAGCTGTGCCGACAGTGCAGCAGAGCTCCGGGGGGTCCCCGCTGTAGGAACCGATGCTCCGAAGTAGGTTTTCCTCCCCAGCCACGGGGGCAAGAGCTACTGTGATCGTGGAACAGGATGGAGAGCCCAGAAACCGACTGGAGCTTCTGTAGGAATGTGGTCGTTGACAGAGGAGCCCTTCCAACTCAGGGGCGAAGTATGGTTTGGAATCAGAAACATGGGCTTTCCCTGTGAAAATCTAAGTAAACTGCACTTCTGTCTCTTAGAAACAAAATAAAGTTCAGGTAGATTATAGACTAAACATGCAAAATATGACTTTAAAGCTCATAGAAGAAATTTATATGAACATGTCAATGACCTTGGGGGAAGGAAAATATTTCTTAAGCCAAACCTGACATACACAAGTTATAGAGGAAAACAGTGCTATGTTCGACTCAAAATTTATAACTTTTGCAGGACTGACGGTGCCATGAACAGCCCCAATGTGAAACGACAGTCCAGGAGAAGGCGTTTGCAGCGCATGGCACCAGCAATCCAGAGCGCATGAAAACATCATAGAAGTCACCAGGTAGGAGACAGACGACCTAACGAGTGTGGAGGAAAGATGAATGTGGGCAATGCGTAGAAGAGGGGAACCCTAAATCGGGAGAGATAAGCAACTTTCTGGGTATCAGTGTCTTTGACTAAGGTGATGGCTGTCAGGCTTTTAAATATCTTCTCGTTATTGTCAATGCGTATTTTGAAGAGACGCATTTGGAAGCTATCACGTGCCTCATTGCACTTTTATACACTAGTTTTAGTGTCCATGGATGTTTCTTGCCTGAGTTAATTCATGCTGTGATGGTGGCTGGCTGGTGATTTTCAAACGCCATCATTTTTCGCATATTTATCAGTTGGCATTCCACCATAATGGAAAACTTCCTCTTCTCTCTCTTTATGTAATTATATCAGGATGGCTTCATGAATTTCTGTTTTTATTGGGTTATAACCTGTTACTATCTTCATTTATTTTGATAGTTAAAATGTCCCAGCTTGGGACAGAAGGAGCCCCTTTGAAATGGCTCCTGTGTCCTTTTGCTATGTTCTCATGTTCATTGAGCATCTCCTTATTTCCTGGCACAAAAAGATGCTCCTGTCTTGTCTTATACTTTCCCTGCTCTGTCCCCAGACTCAGCTATTTCTCCAAGGAGTCTGGGTTTCCTTTCATGGAGGATGAGTACAGACCCTAATATCTCAGCACTAGGTGTGTTCATTGTCACTGGGTGTCACTGCTGCCAGTCCTCAGTGGGCAGAGCCTGGGAGTATATACATGTCTATACACATGCGTGTACTAATTTCTGTATTGTCTATGTGATTCAATATATCTAAATATTTAAAACCATGAATCTGTACCTTAAACTCCATTTTAAATGTGACCCTTCTGGTTGATGATAGTTTTTTTTCTTTGCATATTCATAATTTCTTTCCCCAGCTGTGAGAAGCCTGGTCCTGCCACAATCCTCCATATACTGACTTGTTGGAAAAATTCCCCAGCTTGGAAGTGATATCCCGTCCCTGGCACCGTTCTCCTGCCCCAGCCACCCCTGCAGAAGCTCCTCCTGCCTCTCTTGGGCTTCATCGCCCCACACCAGACAGCACCCTTGCCGCGCCCCTGAATCGATGTCCTTCTCACTGTGTTCCTACGTTCCACCCTGAGCGGCCGCCACTGCCCCTTGCCCTTGCCCAACACATTCCTCACCCAGCCAGGCTCTGGTGGCCCTTGCCAAGCTGCACAGATTCTTTCCTCACCCTGTTCAGGCTCTCACACCAGATGCCAGGCTGCAGTGACTGTCCCTGCACTGCTCGCAGTCTCACAGTGCTCAGCTCTGACACCACACACTGGGCTGCCACCATGTACCCTGCTTGGGTGTCTTCCTTGACCCACTTCGACTCCAACATCGGGCCACCTCCACCTTCCTTCACCTTCCCTTGTGCAATGCCTCCTCCCTCATAAGGTCTCTGCTATTTCACGCCAGGTCATGCTCCCGCCCCGCACCGCCTGCCTGAAGGTCCACATGGCTTGCCCCACTTAGAGCTCTATTTTTATTTTTTAATTCATATTTTCACTGTATTTTTCCCATTACCATTCAGTCCCCTTATACTCACCTCCCCCACCCCCAGCAATTATGACACTGATGTCCCTGTTCATGGAAACTTTTTCCTTTCTGCTCAATCCCTCCAACCCCCTGCCCACCAGCTGTCATCCTGCTCTCTAATGATTCCTATGAGCGAGCCTAGAAATGAACTCACACTGGTATGTTGGGGTCCACTTGGTGGTCCGACCCCTTACTGCCATGACTTTCTGTATCACGCCTAAGATCTTCTTTGCTGTCTTTTGCCCATACCCTTTTAGGAAAGGATGCCGATACAGGCCCCTTACTGGAAGGGCCTTTTAGATTTGAGGCTTTGTTCCTTCTCATTTCTACATGTTATTCCTTGGTCTGCTCACTTAAAACAACAAATTTGAGTACATTAAGATTATCATCACATTTCTCTCTAAGTCTCCTTTATAGTCTCTAATTCTAGATCCATCGACATTTCTTACGTATCACAGTTTTTGTATTCTTTAATACCTTGATTACTTTCGTTGGGAATATTCTGTGTTACTAATATTCTTTAAATTTAGCTACTATTAAACTCACCTCCTTTGACTTGAAATATATACCTGTATTAATTCAGCCCATGACCCATCAAATTTTCTAGCCCATACATCAAAAGGACAGTTCACGCTGAGGTGGCTGTTTTCTAACACTCTTAGGTCTATCCTTCCTAAATCTCTCCATTTATTTAAAAAATAAAGGAAAGAAAAGAAATTCTCTTAGAATTCAAAGTGATTTGATCCAAATGTGTAAACAAATGTGGGAAGTACTTGAAATTACTGGCTTATTTTTAAGATATTCTAAAGCTCTTCATTTACTTATCAAAAAATAGCATATGCTTATAATGACAGTTCTTCACAATTTATCATGGAATCCTTAAAACAACCAAGCTTTTCAGAGTTCTTTGTTATCACCCACTTTCTACAGATCTACATTCAAAGGAGAATCTCCATATTAACTTACGTCGGATCCACAATTTATCAATAAATAATTTAGCTCAAATGTATTCCTAGGCATAACCCCAACATATAAAACATGTAGAATCTCCCTTGTTGTACCCTGTAATTCCACCTTAGCTGTTTTCCCATCTCCTGAAGCATTTCCTGTGGCTGTCACAGAATATAGAAGATGCACTAGACGGATTATCAAGGAGCTTCAAAAACTATTGAACAGTCATTTTGCCACAAATAGCTGGTCTGAAAGTGCAGCTTCCATTACTAGCTTAATAGGTCCCCTGTCGGAGTGTTGGAGGATGTATTTATTAAACTCTAAGCCCAGCTACTGTCAGGATGAATTGGTTGTTCCTTAATAGGAAGGTGATGATTGAAATAAGTCACTTAGAGATGTTATACAGACAGGCCATTTATCCATCCATCCATCCACCCATCCATCAAAATTGTTATCAAGAGGAAGATCCCTAACTGGTTGTGGAACAAATGTCTGAATTTGGGAAAGGAGCACCATTAGCCAAGACCCTTAGTTTATTCTCAAGGGTTCCATGGATGGGGGATGCCATCACATGGCTTGTGCTCTCTTGTCAGAGGACCAGATCACGCTCTTAGAGGGTCTTTTGCCTCGAGCCACAGGATGTACCCCAGTTTTCCTGGCACTGCCATCCCCTTCGGTCTTCTATGTTCAGGCAGGCTCTCTGGCTCAAAGGTCAAGTCTGCTTGAATTACTTCCTTTTCAGTCGTAGAAATGCAGCTGTCTTCACTGCGATCATAAACATTTTGGTGGATATTCACATCGAGTTTCTCTAACAGGGAGTTCATAAAGGAGGGGAGACTGGTATTTTTTTAAGCAACTGCTGTGCGTTAGATGGGGTGTTAGGTGCTTCCTACTTGGTTCCCTGCTTCACTCGTGGTTGACACTTCCCCATCTCCCAGCCCTGGCTTCAGTCATCCGTGACCCTTGATCTAATTAGGTCTCCCTCCTGCTGTTTTCTAAATTTTAATCAGGTGTTTTCCATTGTCCTTTTATAATGATCTCATAATCTCTTATTCCAATAGGACATGCTATTTGAATGCAGTGGTTATGGCTATTGGATAATTTACTTATCTTGTGAATTTATTCCACCATGAAAAATAGTATAGCATTAGGACCTCCCTGATAGGGTTATTAGGGGGTCTGAAATAAGTTAATAATGTAAAATTCTTGCAACTGCACCCAAGGATAGATGCTTAGTCCTGCTTCACCTCTGCAATTTCTACAATTGCAACAACAGCGACTATTATTACCGCTGCAACTATTACTAATATTTACTTGTTGGAGTATGTCCCCACTTAGAATGGATGCTTGATAAACACTTTTTTGAGTGAACAAATGCCTAATATTCAGAGCCATCATGTGAAGTCCCATTATTAGGAAAAATGAGGCTCAGAGAGGATAATACCGTACCTAGTGCTGCCCAGTTATACACGTGGGAGGGACCCAGCTCCATGTCCCCCCTTGTGATGTGAGCGTGAGGTCTTTTACCTCCACACCTCACGGTTTCAGGCAGCAGGGGTTCATTGTCCCATTCCATAGTCCATAAAAATTCTGCAGAATTAAAATCTGTAAAAGGGAAAAAAAAAGTCTTTAAGGATTCTGGTCAAGAGGATGGTTTCCTGGTTTCATGGCCTTGTTTAGAGGGTAACTTGTGTATATGTTATGTTCCCAACCCCCCCACCTCCCCACCCCCGCAACCCAGATCAGGGTGCCCTGAAGTCGCCCTGTTTTCTGGGAGGGCCCAGGGGACTTGGAAAGGTCCGAGTGTGAAACCAGGAGTCTGCAGCTAGAGTCGCTCTGTCCCTGGGCTTCCTGCCTGCCCTGGAAGCCCTGCTCCCCAAGTGGCTTCCCCAGGGCAGGTGCCGTCTCATCCAACAGGTGACTGGCTGTAATCTGGGTCATTACCTTTCCTGTGGGCAGCAAGGCCATTTTTTCTCTTCTAGACATGACCACTGTGTGGTGGCCTCATGGGAAGGGCAATTGATTCCTCCTTCTCTTTGGCTTCTGGCTTCACCAGGCAGTGCTGGTGGTGGGGGAAGCGGGCCCAGGACCTGTTCTCAGCCCATTCCTCTGGGTGTGGTGGTGGTGGGGGGGGGGGGCTGTCTCAGGCACAGGTGCTCTGCGAGGTGGAAGGGAGACGAGAAGGGTCACACCTGGAGTGCTGGAACCTGGGACTAGTGTGGGAATTGGCAAGGGCCACAGGGAAGAGCTCTTGGTCAAAAATAGCTCTGCGTTTCACCCACAGAGATGCCTTTGTGTTAAGTTCTGAGAGAGTGTAAGCTCAGAAAGGCAGCCGCCTCAGGGAGAATCGCTCTGGTCACCTGGCTGAGGCCAGTTCCCTTCAAGACACACATTCGGATGAAAACTGGTATGAGAAAAGCAAGTCCTTCTGGGAAGAGCCAGGCAGGGAGGAGCTGGGGTGGGGAGCATGGAGACTGCCCCATCCGGTACGTGGAAGAGGGACGGGGAAGGGGAGGCACCTTGGTGGCAGATACGCACAATGCTGGCTTTACCTGAGAGCCTGCCTCAGTTGTCAGCTCTACCCAAAGCAGCCTCAGGGAGGCGGCATGGAATGATGGATAAAACATACCATCGTTGGGGTCAGAAAAGTGGGATTCGGGCATGTTCGGCCAATTACTCCCTCGGCGGTGCAGGCGGGACTTGGTAACACTCCAAACAGTTTCCTTATTTGTCAGATGAAGGAAGAGCTCTCAGGTTCTCAGAGTCCTTCACATAGTGTTTTATGACTCTAAGAAGCAGCCACATTTCTACGAAACTGCCAGACTGGGTGCCAGGCTGTCTCTGTGCGGCAGATGCTTCTTGTCTTCTGGGCCCAAGAACCCTGGACCACCGGTGACCTTGGGTCCTAACGGCATCCACTTTCAGCTCTTTACCCAAAGGTTATGACCTTGTTAAATTAATGTTTGTTAAGTGGGGCTGGAGTTCAACAACAGACCACAGGAGAAATGAAATAGAGTTTATTATTCCCAAGTCCTAGAGGAAGTACCCAGCATGCCTTGAGGGCTATACGGAGAGGTCAAGGCAGAGTGCAGACAGAGAGAGGGAAGACATGGGACTCATGCCTTCATTAAGGTCCATTGGGGAAGCGCTTTGGGGTTCCCAGGCTAGGGCCGGATCGGTCAGTTCAAACCAAAAGAGCGGGGTTTGGGGAAGCCCCACGGAGGGTTATCTGAGGGATGCATGAGGGAAACAGGTGCAGGGAGGCAGGGCTCTGTTGATCACGAGGCTGTTGTGAAACTCCTGCCGGGAACTAGCATTTGCCTGTAACTCTGTGTTGCTGTGCAGGACATGTGCTTGTACGAGGGGGCTGGCATCCGTTTAAGGTCCCTGCAGGCTACTTGGGCAAATAAGTCAGTTGCCGGGGCAGCAGTGCTGTGGAGCGGCTTAGCTCAGCGCTCCGCACCAAGGCACTGGCTACGGGAATGAGACCTCTGCAAGCACCAGGAATATGGTGGTCTGCTAACCCTGATTTAGGTCTCCTCTGTCTCTCTATCCCACCCTTGTAAACTCAGTTTCTAAATTCTGCCAACTTACCTTTAATGTGTTTTTTGTTTGTTTGTTTGAATTAGATTAATGTTTAGGGGTGGCTGGCTGATTCCCCCCTCCCCCCGCCCTAAATTCTCCTGCAAGTGAGAAGTGGCAATAAGAGTGGCTTGGGTTCCTGGTTGAATCTACTTGCCCCCCTTACAGTCCTTAACAGGGGCCATTAGTCTCCGGAACAAGCCCGAGTGATCAGATCTTCCTCTTCATGAAGGTCCAGTGCTTAGAATGAATACTGTCAGCAGAAGCCATCCTATTCTCTTGAATTATGATCTCTGAATTCTGTTTTATTAGCTCAAGTCACAGTATATGTGAAGGAAGGGAGAGGATATAGCAATCATTGCAATTCTTGTTAAATCAACAAATAAACACACCCCAGACCCGAGGCAATGTTGCTGATGCAGGGGGCACTTTCTGAGCTCCGGGGAGGGAAGCTGACGGTGGAGAGCTGTGCTGCGACATTGCGGTGGGGACAGTCACACCTCCTCTGGTTTGTTAGCTGGGGCACAGATTGAGTGTTGTCCCCAGGCTGCCCAGGTGGATACCAGCCACAGGCACAGACAGAGGAGACTATTCCGCTTATAATAGCTGGAGTCTAAATAAGCTTGTGTTGTTTATAGGGACTGCTTCTCTGCCCTCTGCTTTTCCACCAAGCCAACCAGCTTCGAGGAATCTGTGGTTGGAAGGCACCTGGGCATCCACCTCTTGAAGACTCCCTCCCAGTTTAGAAGCCTTCCTGGTGGTGTTACTGCCATATGGTTTGTTGAACACTCACTTGAAGGGTTGAGAAACTCACTACTTACTTACGAGGAGAGATCGTGCCATTCAGCATTCCTAAATAGCTCCAGCTGTCAGGAAGAGCTGACAGCTGTCTCCCCGTAACTCCAATGCATGCTCTTTGGAGACGTACCCAGGTCTCCATGGCTGTTCTTCAGGGAATTGAAGCCAGCACCCTTGACCGACCCCTGCCCCAGTTGTTCCATTTTCAATGTTACTCATCCGGATCTCAGTTGCACATCGTCCCCAGTCCAGAGCACTCCCACCCTGGGTAAACTCCATTTGTGTACTGAGATATCCTATCAGCATGCCAAACTTCTGCCCCTAAAGTATAATAATCAAGACCTGACTATTACCAGGGTCACCCTAAAGGTGATCTTCTATTCTTGGAGAACACGAAGTAAGGAAGCGTGGACTTTGTTGTAGTTGGTTGGTCTGGGCTGGCTTATGTACCAGAGCATGAGGCTTAATGCCCCAGGAAAGAGAGGCAACTTTGGGCTGCTGGTGCTTTGGGGTTCCATACCACACATACACCTTGGGATATAGTCTGTGGAAACACTGACCTTAATCTATTCTCCTGTCCTGACTTCTCTCTGGTGACTCATTCCCACTATATTCCACCACAGAAGCTAGACATGCTCCCTCCAGCAATCGTAGTTAACTCCGGAGGAAAAGACTTTACCTTTTCCAGCTCTTACTTTATCCTCAGCTCTTTCATAAGTCACAATGTGATTCAGGGCATGCCCTTTGCTCCTGAAAAGTGAGGAAGTTGGATAGGGTCGCTGCCAAGTTCTTTTTTGCTTTTGCCGGAAAGCTTCCATCCGTTCTACCTGCATACCAGGTACTGGCACTGACACACCAGGTTGGTTGTCGGACTTATCTGCAGTACTTGCCCACTGGTAAGAGGCATGCTGATGCGTAACTTAGTCCTCCCTCACTCCTGGTGTATGTAATTTACTATGTGGAGATCTGGGAGCTTAGGAGTCTTCATCTCAATATTCATGCCTCACCTCTGAAATTGCATGGGGGGTACAGAAGGAAAACTGAGGACAACAGCTGCTGGGAAGAGATCCCTGGATCGGAGGTTGGAATCAACCTGGAGTCTAGTGTCAGCCACAAACCATCTGTGAACTTTGGACAAGTCAGCTAACTTTCAGGTCTTGGTTTTTCTATTGTACTATTCTGATAGCAAAATTTCCCCCTAGAGAAGATTTATATACCTGTTAGGTCTCCTGCTGCTAGAACTAACGTCTTGGTGGATGGGTCTCACCGCCATCCAGTCATGTAGGAGGGTGTTAGAATATCACTGGCAGTGGACATTGGATTGTGCCACTCAGCGCCAGCCCCCTTCAGTGCTGGGGAACTCTTTCCTCAACACGTGGGCAGTTCTGCTGGTTGATAGCAGCAGTGCCCCCCCCCCACCACCCCACCGCCCCACCCAGGTTTTAACTCAATCCAGGTGTTGCCCTTGGCTGAAAAGATCCCCTTCCCTTAAGGTCACTGCTCCCTTCCTCCGAGCAGACTTTCTCTAACGTCACTATCCCAAGCCTGGATAAACTGCCCAGGACAGTGCATAGGGTATGTATATATGGGAATGCATTCCGAAGGTGCCAAACCAAGGGGGGGAAGTTGGATGAGGAGAACTTAGTATATAGATGCATTCTTCTGTTAGACAGGATTTACCAGCCCCAGGAGATGGTGTGAACACGTTAGGAAGGCTCTGGGAAGCATGCAGGTAGTGATGGCTCGAATCTGGGAAGGTAAAAACGCCAGAAGTGCTGTGGCAGATGGTAGATCAAAAGTCCCAGGAAAATGAGCATGCTAGGATATTATGTACTACGGAAGGCTGGGAGACTCACCAGCTGGTTCTATTTAGTGGGAGGACCCAGAAGATGCTCCATTTCTCAAAGCAATAAGAGATGTACCAGAAAGAAGGGCACCAGAACTCCATGGTAGCTCTCTCTAAAGACCACAGCTGACAGTTGGAGAATTTAGAGAATTAGGTTTTCTAATAGCAATGGGATGATAAGATCCACAAATAATAGAGGCCAAGTTGTGATGCTTAATGCTCAGAAGGAAATGGGTAAAACTATGGCGATGAGGCAAGGTCAGAGGGGCAAATGACTGCTGTGTCCCCAGTAGGTAGAATACATGGATTTTGCACCTGTTTCTGGACTAACTTTAGAAGTTATGCTAATTATGTACATGCTAGAAATTTGTTCAAACCAACTCTGTCTAGGAGAGCCTAGCGTAGAGCTCAGCAAGCTCTATGTAAAGATTCAGAGAGTAAATATTTATGAGATGCAGGCCACACCATCTCTGTCGCAATGACTCTGCTCTGCTGTTGTTGGGTGACAGCTGCCTTAGATAGTATGTGAATGGACAAGAGTGTCTGCGCGAACTTCATTCACAAAAACAGGCGCTAGGTCAGTTCTGGCCTCCAGGCCATAGTTAGCCCATCCCTGACCTAAATAATACACAGAGCCTAAAAAAGGAGATGCCCGCTGGCCTCCCTTGGCCAGGAATTAAAGATCCTCCACCTTGTGACCCTGGATCACAGACGAGCCAGGTAGGTTTCTATCCAATATGGTTAGTTTTTCCAATCAGCAAATCTATATTACACATATTCTATGTACAGGTCCTAGGTAGGTAAAGGTACACCAGACACAAGCCACACCTTTTAGGGGTTAACAGGGAGGATGAGTTGGTGGTATGGTTTTTGAAGTATTACAAAGGCTCCGTGAGGGACAGAATGCAATGCAGACCTGGAAGAATGGGTGACAGATTCCTCTTCCGGACCCTTTGAAATGTGTCCAGCAGCATGATGTGTCCACAGGGACAGCATGCCTGGAGGTTGGGCGGCAAAGGGATCTGTGATAAGGACCCAGTTAGACAGTCAAGCGGAGGCCAGAGCTATGGGCTTTATCCCAAACGTGGTGGGAACAATGGGAGGGTTTTCATCAGAAGAGCAGCACTGTGAGATTTGCCTTTTACAACGGTTCTTTTGAAAGCAGATTGCCTGATAATTGGGTGGTATGGGACAGGTAACAAACAAAAAAAACCATAGCATTTACCCTCTTTTGATATTACACACAACCTACATTTAAATTAAGTTTATTATTCATTTCTATCTAACCTTGCTATAGTATAAATGCCAAAATGCAGAGATTCATTTTTGTTCCCCAACTCTGCTTTTCAAATGCCTAGGATAGTGCTGGACAATGGAAGGTGCTTAATATGTACTTGTTGAATGAATAAATGAATGAGTGAAGGTTTCCCTTCTTGTGGAACAGAAGATAGAAGTGTAATTCCAGTTTTAGTTTCATCAAAGGCTGGAAGAAGTAACTATCTTTAGTAAATTGATTCACAGATTTTGGCTACAAAACAGGCTATGGAAGATCCAACATGACGCAGATTGGTGCATGCAAAGATTCAAAGTGGGACGCATTACCAGTTGTACAGAGGACAGCACCCTAGAGCAATCTATAAAGGAAGGACTCTGGGATGGGAGTCCAGAAGCCTGTATTTTCATCTGTACCCTGTCACTCACTTGTGGGAACCTGGCTGTGACAGTTCCCACTCTACCTCCCAGTCTACAGGATAAGACTGACTCTTACTTATCTCACTGTAGCTCAGTGGGTCTGGCCCATAGTAGGTGCTCAGCAAATAGATGTTGAATGACTGACGTAATAGGAGTTGAGAGTGGACTCCTTATGACCCACAAAGTTGAAAAAGTGTGGCCCAGATGATAGAAGATAAAGCTCACAGGATACAACATCTCCCTTCATTTTTAATACCATGATATTGTGGCCAGGCATCCCCAGCCACTTCCCATCTGTTCATTTTCTGGTTCCTGATACTCAGATTCTTACTGTAGGTAGAGAAATGCAGGTCCAGCTCAGCGTGCCGTCTATAATCCCGAGCCCTCCTGGAGATACAGAGGTGACTCAGAAGTACTGGTGTTGCGGCAGCTGCTGAGATCTGGTGCTCCCACTGCAGGAAACTGGCTTTCCATATGACCCTCTTAGCCAGGCCAGCATCCCCCCGACACCATGGCTGATCTCTGATCCCTGAACACTCTGGCCTTACTGAGTTTAAGAGCCCTGCTGGGAAGCAGATAATTTGCTTCATAGGAGCTATTCCAGTCCCTCTCTTCAAAGCTCCCCCTGTTTAATTTTCCTCCATCTGCTCAGTTCTCTGTGTTGGAACAAGGCTTTATATGCAAACTTTGCAGGGAAGACAACTTAAAAAGGGGGGAGAGAGAGAGAGAGAGACACTAAATGTTTCAGAAAAGAAAGAACCAAGCGGGCCAGAATCAGAAGTCATTTCCAAATTGGTTGTGGCAAGAAGGGAAAGAAGGATCTTTTTCTATTTTTGCTATGTCTGTCCCAGGGCTGTGCTTGACCCCCGTGCAAGCTGCTGGACAAAGTTTTGAGCCACCCTTTGAGTAGCCAGGACTGAGGAAGCACCAGCTCTGTTTTCTTTAGTCATGTGGCCTAGAGCAGAACCCTGGGGCAGGGGAGTGAGATTTAGAAGCAGGGAGGGTGAGAGTTCGGTTCCACTGTGAGCACATGGCCTTGTATTTAACACTCCTCAAGCACCTGTCATGTGCCAGGCTCTGTGTTGGGAACACCCTGTGTGATTTCAGCAGCTTGTGATTCATGGCTAAGGCTGAGTGAGCAACCTACGGACCATAAGCCACTAAGGAGACAAGCTTATCTCCCTGGCAGGGGCGCTGCCTCTGTTCCTTTTACTTCATCCATAACTGGCCCCAGTGCTTGGTTGGTTAGCCAATGATGGGTAAGATTCCCCAAGGGGGGAACGACCTAAGCCAGGTGTGATCAGGTGGAGGCCCCAAGGAAGGACTTGGGGGGCTATAGCAAAAGGGGGTGATGGACCCTGAGCTATGACAGCCTGAGTCCTTATTCTGTCTCCTAATCTCTTGACTGTCTTGCTTATCCTGCCTGACTTAAGCCTGAAACAATGCTGGTGGTGGGGGTAGCCCTGTGCGGGAAAGGGTGGGTTCCCTAGGGCACTCAGGACTGAGAAAGAATATGTAAAATCCTATGAAATCTGCTTTGTTTAGAATGCTCTCAATTAAATAAGGGTCCAAGCAAGAAGTGAGTTTGTTCCTCAAAGTTTTAGAGCTCTTTAGCTATCTGACCCTGACTCAAAATAGGCCTTCAGAGTTCTTTGAATGTTATCTACCGTTTGATCCTTGCTGCCTGACAATGATTAGTGAGTCTGTATTCCTATGCAAAACAACCCAATAAAAGCCCATTGAGGAAAACGCTCTTGGCCCTTCTCCTTTGAGAGATCCGCCATCTTTCCTCCCCAAGCCGATCATGTCTTGGTAGACTTATTCTCATCCATGGCAGCTGGAGTGTGGAGGGGGGGGGTGGTGCTGTGGGTGGAGCCGCCCCACAGCTCTGGGTACTGAGGGCATCTAACTGTTCATACACCATCTCCGCCCTGGAGGAGCTCATGGTGTATCAGGAGGAAGAGAAGGGCAACAAAACATAACACTATATGCCAAAGGCATGCTTCCTGGGAGCCCCAAAGGGGTTCTGGGGGAGCGCCGACTGTGGGTGTGCACTTCTCAGCCTGAGTCAAACTTTCAGGCCATGCCTGGCAAGTTGGTGGAGTTGGTAGTATAGATACCCATCCGTCCAAGAGAAGGGTGATGGTGAGGTTCATCCTAGTAAGAACACCTTAGTTGTGGAGAGAAGAGTAACTTGGAGTATAGTCTGGTGTTGGCCACCAAAGGGTGTGTGGAGGAGTGAAGTACACCTGAATTAGGTGTTCTACTTAAACGTGTGTGAATCAGCGGGGCACAAGCAGCACAGCTGGAGTGCCCCCCTGCCCCTTGCCAACCAGTGGAGTTCTCAAGCCAACTCTTAATGGCTTGTGAGAGCCGCCTGGATGCGTGTCTTTCCAGTGACATCACTATGGTGGCCTGAAATTGGCCACAGTGGGAGTATTTAAACCATGAAAATTGTCAAGTAAATCAGGGCTATTTTGTCCCCTGGAAAGGGGATCATTAAACATTTACCAGCATACCACTAACAGAAGGTAACCGATAAGGTAAAAGGAAATCTTGTCTCCCAAACAGAGTCTGGCCACAGTACCGTTGGGCGCGGTGGAGTTCTAGGACAGGATTTCCCATAATATATATGTTCTACAAAACCCAAGCCTGGCACTTTCTGTGCCTCTTGGAGTTATGCTGCATACCAGCATATTCAAGGCTCTGAGGAATTGGCATAAAGAAACATGCTTAATTTTGTTTAATGTAGAGTAATGCTTATTAAACTTTAATGTATGTAAGATTCACAAGGGATTTTGTTAAAATATCGGTCCGTGGTGAGGCCACGTTTCTATATTTTTAAGAAGCTTCCAAGTAATGTGGAAACTGCTGGTCTAAGGACCACACTTTGAGAAACAGCACTTCAGAATCCAATGGCTTATTTAATCATGGGAATAGCAGAGCTCTGAGCCTGGGGGTCCACTTTGGAAACCTTGCCCAAATGTATTGCGGTGGCCGATGGGGGTGGGAGGAGTGAACACGTCCGGTGGAGATCACTGTCTACTGAGCAGGGTGGAGGCTGTGGGACCGAAGCAGCAAGAGAGGACCTGGGGAGACCACAGTTGTCATGGGAACAGTGGTGGCACTTGATGGAAAACTCTGCCCAAGACAGGGGGGGAGGTGCATTTCCGGGAGGGCAGACTTATCCGAGAGCACGGTTGAGGCCCTGCAAGGGGAACATCCAGAAAGTCTTGGTGGGAATGCTTGGCAGGAGACTGAGTTTCTACATCATAGGTGGTCGTATAAGGAAACAAAATATTAGACATTGTTGTGAATGTCACCAGTTTATACCCACAGGCGGGTAAAGACTGGCCAAAATGAATTAATATCTCTCAGAGGAATTTGGGACAGTTTCTCAGAAGAGATGGCAAGTTCTGTCTTGTCAGATGAATAGAAATCCATTTACCAAAGGTGAAGTGTGGACTTGGGTAGGTGAGGGGCAGGAAGGGTGGTCTGTCCCATACATGGAATGCATTTCAGTTTAAAGGATCAGAGAAGGCAGGGGCCTGCAGGGTGCCGGTCCAGCCAGGGTAGGGCTGGAGGGTGTGCACAGCTCTTTCTTCTGCCTGGGACCCAACTTGTATGGAAATGAGGCAGATGTTGTGTGGAGTTCAGAGGGTGTGTCACAGGCTTCTGGAAGCCTGGCGTCTGGCCAAGGAGGAAAAGGAAGTTCCGGGGGGTAGGGGTGGCGGTGGCTGCATAAGCAGAAGGAGTAGGAAGAAAAATAGAATCCTAAGGAGATAAACTTTTCAAAACAGATCACCTGAATAGTCAGGGGACCAAATTACATTTAATGACTTGACATCATATTTTGGCCTTATTGCTATAGATAAAATTATATTTCGTAGGGAGACTCACTAATGTAATAAAACTGGAGGCACTAGAGAAGCTTCCACTGGTTTCAGATAAGGTGTTTATAGTTCCAGCCTGAAAAGTCAAGGCACCAGCAGAGAGCAGCTCATCAGCCCTGATGGGCGCTGTGAGCCAAGTCTGGGATGGGTAGGAGGAAAGGGGACCCTGGGAGGCGTCAGGACCCCCATGCGGCACTGCATGCAACTTCCCCACCTCAGATGGTCGGTCCCTTTGTGAAAGCATCCACCGCCCCTTCCCGGAGGCTCTGATCCCACCCCGAAAGTTTTGGTTTATGTATGTATGTTTATGCTTCTCTCTCCTGCCAATTGCTGAGCTCATCAAGCAAAGGAGTCTTGATGTATGAAATAAATAATACAACTAATATTTATGAGCACTTGTTATGAGATACATGATTTAGAAAATGTTATGTCCTTCACCTTTTATGTCAGCCTCACGAGGTAAGCATGGCTCTCCCCTATACACAGGAAAGGGAACCAAGGTGCAGAAAGGCCAGGAGACTGGTGAACGTCTTCTAGGGACAAGTTCTCTAACTCCCAGCACAGTGCTCCCCTTCTGCGGTGCAGCCAACTCTTCTGCAGCTCTGCCCTCCTCCGGTGCTCAGCCCCGATGCGTGGTTGACCTTGTGAGAGATGCCTTAATTAACTCTGTTCATCCTTCATCCAGAAATTGCTTGTTTTGGAAGACATGCACAATCAATGAGGTGCTGAGCAAAAATATATTTCAAAGTCAGTGGATTCTACAGTTTGGTTTTTGCCAGTTGTATGTAGCTTTTGCAATTATAACCCATTCATTCAACAACTAGTTCACTGTGGTTGCGGTGGTGGATGAGACAGAAATGGTCTCTGCACAGAGTCTAATAGCACCGAGGACCCTGTAATATGCCTTGGGCCTTGCCTGTAACATCTGTCTCCTTTTCTAAGTCTTGCCCACAGTTTATCAGTTGCCTCTCCTTTCATGTGAAAAAGGTCTGCGCTCCTCCTAGCTTCTAAATCTAAAAAGCATTAACACACAGGTGCCGTTTTAATTTGTCCCCTTACCTATGGTCAGTTTTGCTTGTCCTCTTTATCTTAATGAGTTCAAGGTTGCAGACTTTTGGGCAAAGGGGTCATGTCTTTGGTGTAAGCCCAGAGCACCCTGGGCTCTTAATAATTAGCAGCAGAGAGGAGAGGGTACAAGAGCAGAACATCACAAGCAGAGATTAAAGAGGTGAGTACCCCCAGAGTAAGCACTGGGTTATGCAGGTGGCTGGTTCATGTGAGAGCACAGAGGAGGACTAATTACCCTGATCTAGACAGAATCAGGGAAACTACAGAAAAGAAAATATCTTTGTTAACACCTGAGGTTCAAGTAGGAATGGACAGGCAGAGGGAGAAATGTAGGCAAAACCCCAAAGGACTGAAACCATGGTGAGGAAGCTCGTGGTTCAGCATGGCTGGACCACGTACTCTGACGGCTGCAGTGGTGAGAGATGCCGGGCTGGGTTGGACTTAATATGGGGAGCAACAGGGAGTCAATGACGGGTTCGATGGGGAGTGGCATGAGCAGATTTTTACTTTTCAAATATCACTCTGGCTGCAATGTGGAAATTGGTTTGTAGTTAAAACAATTACTGGGGGCAGGCGACTAGATGAAAAGCTGTTACGGTTGTCCAGTTGGAAGAAGATGATGGTGAACTGAGAGGCAGCAGTGGGAATGGCAGGGAATGGTCGTGTTTGGGGGAAACTTAGGAGGCGATAGCAGTGGGAGGTGGAGTTGAGTAGCGATTGAGACATGGTCAAGGATGATAACTCAGAGTTGGCCAGCTTGAATCATTCCCTGAGATGGTGGACCAACGGGGAGGAGGGATTTTACTCATTTAGTTTTGTTTGGGAGTGAACAGTAAAGAGGAAAAGTTCATTTTTACAGGAACTGGGTGTCTGTGGGACACTCAACCTGCAGGAGGTAGCTGGACAGACACGTCTGAGCCTCAGAGGAAGCTCCAAGAACAGACCGTTCACGTTTACAGGACAGATCTGGGTCAGTGAGCCCGTGAAGGAAGCTCAGGAGGAGCGGTCAGAGGGCAGGAGGAGTCTGCAGGAATGTGGTAGCACGGAAGCCAAGGGGAGAGGACATTCCAGGAAGGACAGATCTCTCAGCTATGTCGAGTTTACTCTCACATGCTGTGCTTCCCGCTTGTAGGGCCTTTTGGCCTTGTTGCTGTCATTCAATTACGTGACTGAGGAAGGTTATAAGGAGCAGGCACTGAGAAGGAGCTGGACATGCCTGGGGCAACTGTGGGGCTTGGTGGTGTAGCTGTGACCTTCCTGAAGTACTTGGGGCCAACATTTTACTAAAGACTCAAGATGTCTGGGTCACAAAAAGACCGAGGATGAAGGGGCAGCTCAAAATGTATCACATATTGTGTTTATTCACTTATTTATTAAAGAATGTTTTATAGAGGGCTTATTGTATTCCAGAACCCATGTTAAACTCTAGGCTGTCATTATGGGACAGGTTCCAGCAGTCAATAAAGATGAGTTCAATAATTATGTAAATTAACTATAACTATGAAAGATACTACAAAGGGGAAGTATCGGGTTCTATGTAACTGCAGAATAGAAGGATTTACAGTGATTTAGAGGAGCAGGGAAGACCTCCAGATAGAAGCAATATTTAATAATTGAGAAGTGAATGATAAGTAGGCCACTTAGTAGATGTTAACTATTCAAAGACAGAAGGATGGCACTGTGGACAGAAGGAACAGGCTGCTGGGCATGTGAAGCAGGAGGATCCTGGAGTATGAGCTCGTGCAAGCAGCTCTGTGCCCGTGGTGCAGGAGGAGGTGAGGCAGAGAGAGATCAGGTGAGCTGGTGAGGAGGGCAGGTGCTGGGCTTAGCAGGACTTGGGAGAGGGGCTTCTCAGGCGAGTTATTGAGCTGTGGGGACATTGTGATTGGATTTGCATTAAAAAATTCACTGTGTCGACAGTGTGAAGGATGAACCGAAGGTAAGCGTGAAAGGATGCAGAGACGCCGTTGTGAGCATGCTTCACATACCTAACTGGTGCAGCTTTTACTGAATGTCTACTAATTGTAGCAGCTCCCAGAGGAGCTCTGGCAGCTGCAGGGCATGTGGGTGGGGGAGTCAATGAGCAAGAAGTACGTGTTCTTGAAGAGCTTGGAGTGTTTTGGAGGAAATCAAGTCATGAGCCCCCGGGAGGTGAAAGAGCATGGGCAGAATATGAAATCAAGAGCTGAGGGTCCTGAAGCAGAGGACTCTGGGGGGAAGAGCCACTGTGGGCTGCAAGAGTGAAAGGAAGGCTGTTGAGCTGAGAGGTACACTGAAAAAGGAGTTCCCAGAGGTAGGGAGTATGAAAGATGGGGCTCCTAGACAGTCCCTGGTGGGGAGCAGGGAGAGCACATTTTAGTTTTGGAGGAGGACAGGGCAGGACCACTGGAGGTGGCTCCCCAGCCACACAGATTTCTGGAGATCTTGAGCTTATTTATGCATTTATGAATGGACATCCCTGAGGAGGTTTTCTCTCCCTTCTTGTCATTTCCCAGCAGAGCAATCAGCTTTGCAAAGCCTCTGATTTTAGGGCTTATCATGTTCCTTTGCTCTCTGGAAAGGGCTATTTGCATGTTTATATAAGTCTTATTACATAGCTTTATGACTTGTACATGTAATAATAGGGAGCCGGATATTCACGGTATGTGTCTCTAGAGGAGTCATCAGTCGAACATAAAAATGTAAATCCTTTTGGAAAAACACAGGCTAGTTATTGAAAGTGAAGCCTGCAGAACATGTGCCCCCAGCGATAGATTAGCAAAGGCCCGGCGACACACACGCTCAGCTCAGACCTGCTCCTCAGAGCATCTGGAAACAGATGATGCTTGATACTGTGGAATAATAAAATCAGCTAAGCTCCCATTTACAAGTGAAATATTGGAGGATTAGTGATTACATGGATCTAAAGAGCATGGGAATATTTTCCCCCAATTTGGGGTGGGGTGAGGTGAGGGAAGAATGTGATCAAAGATTCCAGGGCTTATGTTGTGAAGCCTAGAAGTCAGATGTTTGAAAATAATAAAGTGAAGGTCCCAGGTAGTTGATTCTCTCTACAAAATTGACCCATTGAAACCCTCTATGAATGGCTGTACTTTCTCTGACAAGCAGGTATCAATATCTAAAAATGCTTCCTACCATTTCTTTCCACAAAGCAGTAAGACAGTTTCAGATCAATAAGAGCTCTCTACATGGTATTCTCTGCTCTGGTACCCCAGCAGCTATAGCCAGTGAAATGAAAAGGTGAGAAAGATAAAGCAGAAATCAGGGTCACCTGCTACATGCCACTGGGGCTCTCCAATCTGATTAGACAAGCCAGAGCAACTTTATTCTTTTCCCATTTTATCGGTTTCTCCTTCTAACATCTTTATAGGTCTTTTATGAGCAATTAAGACTATTATTTACCTGACTATTAAACAGGGAGCCACGTACCTGAAAGTTTACATCTCACATAATTGAGAGGTAATTTAGCTGGAAGGATCGTGGCTGGGAAGCGGAGAGGGGCAAACTCAGGAATCCTGAGGCCTGGATGGGTTTTTGAGTTTGCTTCTCATCCAGCAAGGCTGTGATCATTCTGCAGCAAAACCAGGTCAAGATATCAGCACCATCTCTCTGGTTCTGAACTTCTCTTCTTTCTTTCTCTTCCATTTTTAAGGACCCCTGTGATTACAGTAGGCTCAGCCAAGTAATCCAAAATAATCTTCCTATTTTAAGGTCAGCTGATTAGCAACCTAATTCCATCTGCAACCTTAATTCCCATTACTGTATAACCTAACGCAGGTTCTGGGGATTAGGATGTGGTTATCTTCCAGGGAAAAACTTTTCTGCCTACTGCAGGGGCCCTCTGTTCTTTTAATCTCCACTGTGCAGGGAAAGGGAGAACCAGGACTTGAGCCCATGTAGCTGCTGTCCCAGCTTCGGCCATCAGGCCTTGCTGTTGGCAAAGCTGTGCACTCCGTGTTGTTTGGTCTCCCAAAGTTTCAGCGGATGCCTACAGGGTGAGGGCTCCCAAATGCTGATATTTACAGTAAACCATCTCTTGATTTTCATCCTCTTGATCCAGCTGCCTACTGGATACTTTTTCTTGACTATTAGCCTACTAGATACCTCTTCTGGAATGTCCCAAGTCACTTTTACGTGAGGTAGCACCACTGTTGTTGAATCTGCCCCTCTCTTTTCCTCCCTTGCCCCTCCCTCTCAGTTGCCCTTGTCATCACTGCTGCACAGGTTGAAAGCATAGAGGTTACTGAATTTCTCCTTCACAGACCACCCACGGTCACTTACCAAGTGCTGGCAGAACTACCTTTCTTCTTAAGGATCCTGGAGCCCACATCTTTTCTTCTTTCTTACTCTCTCTGCACTAACCGCACTGTTCACCATCTTGTCCTGGTCTGCTGTATCATCCACAGCTTCTTACCAGTCAGCTGTGCATCCATCAATACCCATTTCTTATATCAAACCTTTGCAGATGCTGCCAGAGCAATGCATATAAATACAGACTTCTAATTCTCTGTGTCCAGTGGTTCCCTGCTTCACAAAATCAAAGTCTAACTCATCAACCCATGCCAATGGCATCTATTTTCATGTTCACTGCATATTTATTTGCCACCACTCCCTCCAGGTGCTACCTAGGTGATGCGGTCACGTTTTACTGTCTTGTTGTGATTGCCCACACATGCATCTACCTGCCTTCACAGACCGGGAGCAACTCCAGGGTATGGTTTATTATTCACCTCAACATCCTTCTTACATCGTGCACTCCACAGATGCTTAGCAAATATTCAATAAAACAGCCACTAATTTCTCCCTGTCGCTTGTAGCCATCCTCCCAGAGCAACTCATAGCAGTGGCAGGGATGCCAGCTGGGTAACAAGAGCCAGCCGCTACGCCGGCCAGAACCTCTGTGTGCCTAAGCCATCTCTAGCCGTGTTCAGGCCTCTCCCCGTGTTGCTCTGGGACACAGCCCCCCACGTGCCAGTGCTCCCAGGTGGAGTCAAGTCAGAGCCTTCTAGTTTTCTGCACCGACTACCAAGGAATGGGTCTCAGGCGAGTGTCTCCTCCAGCCACTGTGGCTCATTCCTTACAGTTCATCCTCTTAATGTGTTCCTTTCCTTTTCTGCTCCTCGGTGAATCTCCTGGTACAACTCCCTACCCTCTCTGAGGATTACGCTGTGGCCAGTGGCCGAGGCCAGGTGGCTGCAGGGCTGGTGAGGATGAAGTGCTCTGGTCAGGGCTTTGTCCTCTGAATCTCACCATCTCTCACTTACTCTTAGGTATGGTAATAATTTTAAGATGAAATGGCAGCTTATTCTTTCTGAATCTATTCTTATTGAATTAACTCATTTGGCCTCATCTTCACAGGGTTCATAGCGACTTTACGTTATATCAGCTCTTCTCCAAGGACGTCACAATCTGGAAACTTTATGATAATTAGTTTCTATTTCCTTCTGTTACAATAGAAAAAAAAACCCCAAATGTCTGTGTCTCACAGGCGCTTTATGGAGGGTTCACGAGTTAATTACACTTACAAAAGGTGGCTTAACATTTGTGTTATTTGTGACCCATCTTCAAAATGCATCGCAACTCAGTAGGTTTTTTTGTGCTCTTAAAGTGGTTCTGTGAATATGCAGATTGGGGCATCTGTACACTTACCCATCAATACATTTATGTTTACAACCTCTGACCTCAGGCTCTTATAAGTAAGTGCCACCCAAGTAGCTTATTGAGCGGAGGGAGGGGCAAGTGGCCGAGGAAGGACAGGTGGGCGGGTGTATATACCAGTTATGCTTTTGTATCCTCTGGGCTCATGGTCAGGTGGAGACTGTGTCTGGGAATGATCGGTAGTGGAGCAGCGGAGACTAAAGCAGAAGAGAGAAGGTCGTCTCCGAGATAAAGTACAGAATGTCCACGTGATGCTTGTCAATCATCGCCCAGCACTCATGTGCTGCTTTTAGTTACACTAACAAACAGTGTAGGAAAAGTCATTCAAACAGAACAACCACATAAAATAGCCAGCAAGTCTCCCACAAGGAAGTCTTAGACTGAGCACTGGCTGTCAGTCTTGGGCTTTGAAGAGTAAGAAGCAGTTTGTAAATATCTGTGCTGCTCCCTGTTTCTCTTCTCTTTGCAATGAGAGAAAATGCTGGGCCTACCTGCTGCTTTACAATATACTCAGGGTCATGCGGGGGTCCCCCGTGTCTGTGCTTCATCAAAGGACCCTAATCATCGTTTGCTGTTTGCTGCAAAACAGCAAAGGTTCAATTTTTAACCACAGACCAGAACTCTGTGAAAATATCTCCAATATGAAATCTACCCTGTGCTCTCACCCCCTGCCCGACTTCCCAGTGATCAGAGCAGCTAACCGAAGTGGGCTCCTAAGCATCTGCTGCTGAAAACAGAAGGCATTCGAATCTTTGGGGGACACTCCATCACCCTGTGACATTTTCCCTCTTCTCCACTCATTAGGCAGAGTTCTTCAAATACCCCCTTTCAGTCATTCCTTGCAGCTTGCACTTACTTGCCTGTAAGAAAATGGCTCAGATTTCTGCTAGATCACCGAATCCTTAGAGAGTGGTAAAAGCCCTCCCTAAAGAGAAAAAGTGAAGAACAACACAGACCAAACCGTTTGGAATATTCCCTGACTTCAGAATCTGGTTGTAAGCTGGGTTCTTAGTATTTCATGCGCCCAAACCCAAGGAGCTCGCCCCTACCTCTTTTCAGAGCCTCGGAGTGAAGAAAGCTACCTTGGAGGCTTAAGCTTTTGGGAATCAAGAGGAAGCCCTTTAGGTTTCCTGCGCTGTCTGGGTTGGGAGCATATGCAGTGCCCAGCATGCTGGGCTGACAGTCAAGCCAAGCCTGCGTGTCTCTCTGTGATGCTGTTCTCAGGGGCAGGTATTGACTTCCCTGCGCAGCGCTGGCGCTGCCTGCTAGGGGGCTGTCTCCAGAGTGAGAGGAGGATGGTGGGTGGCCACATTTTTCCTGCAGATTAGTGATTCTTCTCCAATGCAGCTGGGAGTCCTTTAGGTGAAAGGCAGTAAACAAATCACCTGGTATGAATGCTGCCCTCTGACTGGCTGGAGCCTTCTTACTGCGGAGCCCCCTACAAGCCTTTAGGGAAGGCGATGAATTGTCCCTCAGCAGAGGGGCATGAATCTTCCCAGTCTGTTTACTTCCACATGTGTGAAGGTCTCACAGAGCCGAGGCTGGTTTTGAATAAATAGGCAGCTCTCTCCAAATCAGTAGCCCTTTGGATCTAGAGATGGGGCTTTACCGCTCCCCAGTGCTCAGCTCATAAATAAATCAAAGGTGTCAAAATGTGACGTGGTGATGAATTTCCAAGGGTGTCACTCTGGATAGTGACAGTTGCAATACTGATAGGCCTGGGGAGGAAGGTGGCAGGCAGGCAAAGTGTCCGTATTCACGTGTCATTCGCTGAGACCCTTTATAAGAGTGGACGACCTGAAATTCGGGTGACCGGTGCAGCCGGGCTTGCCCATATACCTCACCGAGCACACACTGTAAAAGAAGGTGGGGAAGCTGCCGGGAGCTGGTGAAACAGGCATGAGGAGTGACAGCGAGAGCCAAACCCCAGGGCCTAGACTGACAGACGGTGCCCACGAGGCCACTCTCCCGGTGCCACCACTTCTACCCCGACCCATTCTGCCTCTACTTGCTGGGTCCCAGAGGGCTTTATCGGAGAGACTTGGCAGTCGTTGCCTAAAATTCTTCAGTGGCCCCTGTTCATGATAGGATAAAATCTCAATTACGGAGCACCGCGTACGAAGGCCTTTGTAATGGTGACAGCCTCCCTGCTGGGTCCATCTCCCACCGCTCTCTGAGCATCGGCCACAGTGACTTCTGTCTTCTTGCCCAGGCACAGCAGGCCTCTGCTGTGCATACGTCAGGGTTCTCCAGAGAAATACAACCCACAGGATATATGTTTATAGATTTATTTTGAGGAATAGGCTCCCATGAGGGTGGGGGCTGGGAAGTCTGAAGTCTGCGGGGCAAGAAGGTAGGCTGGAGACTGAGCCAGGATGTCTATATTATCGTCCTGAGGCTGCATTCCTTTTCCAGAAACCTCAGTTTTGCTCTTAAAAGGCCTTCACCTGATTGGATGAGGCCCGCCCACAGCATGGAGGGTGTTCTCCTTTCTGTAAAGTGAATTGATTATGGCGTTAACCGCATCTGCACTCTGCTTTCACAGTCACATCCAGACTAGCGTGCGACCAATCAGCTGGGCACCCGAGCCTTGCTGAGTTGACTCATAAAGTCGGACCATCACGTGGTGCCTGTCAGCATTCGCACATAGTGTTTCCACTGTCTAGGAGCCCCCTGCTTCCACACGCAACACACACTGTTCTGCCTATCGAGTGCCCGTCCACTTTACAAAACTCAGTTCAAACATTTCCTCATCTGCAAAGCTCATCCCTCTGAAAAGGAGCCGGATGCTTCCCCTTGCTGTTTCCTATCATCTTTTGCTCTTCTGTTATTGCACTTAGTGGCTTATTTGTTAAGTTTGTCATCAGGCTAGATTACCAGCTCCTTGAAGGCAGGGATTTTGTTTCATTCAACTCTGCATTTTCTACTAATAGCCCAGGGCATGGAGGGTAGAAGGTGCTCAATAGATACATGTTGAGTGTATTATTATCATGCAATATGCTCATAAAACCTGCTATCTGGCTCATTTGGAGATAATCTGTCCTTTGATTTGTTTTTTTCTTTCATGGGAAACAATTCACAACATATTATATTACATCTCTGAACGGGTTAGTACATATTAGCCACGCAGTCTCAGTTTGGGTAAGTTTTGGATAAGATCAGTCTGTATCTAAGCCCTGGGCCCCTCCTCCTGGTTTGCTCCTAACTCTGCAGAGGTGACAGTCCATTAACTGTCCCAGCAAGTTTGCTCCCTGTCACCACTGCGGCCCCTTTTCCTTGTCAGAGGGTGACGGTTAGAACACAAGCACCACTGTAGCCTCTGACCTCCGAAGTGACACCTTTCCTTGAACATGGTGTCTACTAGGAGGGAGGAAATTTTCTGAGTAATTTGGGTTCATGAAGTTAGAGAGAGAGAGAAGGGAAAGGAATGGAAATGAAGGGAAAGGAAGGGAACGGAAGGGGAGATGGGAGGGGAAGGGAGAAGAGGGAAGAGAGGAGAGGAGAGGAGAGGAGAGAGAAGAGAAGAGAAATTCGGAAAAGACTCATTCTGATTAGTGACTTCTCTGGTTAACTTGTTAATAAGTCAACAATCCCCTTTGCTCGGTAGTCGTAGCCTTCTGCCCCATCACAGTGTTTTAACCACTGATGAATCCACTGATACTGAGTTGTCTGTTGTTAACTCAACACTACCTCCTTCTTCCAGAGAGGCAGTGAGCCACATTACTCCTAGGATTTTGGGAAAGAATATGCCAAGGAGAAACATCACATGATGTTTGGAAGGTGAGAAAGAAGAAGAGGCCAATACCCTACAGAGACTGTAGTGGGCAGGTGCATTGATCTGTTCATTAATCTCTGATCCCCAAATGAAAGCCCTTTATATACTGACAAGAGTGGCTTCTAAGCTGCTGTTTTCCTCACGATACCCTTCCCATCTGTTTGCTTATGCCAGATCTTGGTGAATGGTTTGGTTGATTAGTACCTGAAGAGTGGACAGGGCCCTAGACTAGGACCAGGGTTTCCGGTGGTGCAGCAACTGCAGCATGCCACTTCCTGTCCCTAGGCCTTAGTTTCCTATCAGTAAATTGAGGGGATGAATGGGTTGCTTTGCAAAGTCCCTCTCAAAATTAAAAATAAAACACTGATCCATCAAAATGGTATAACATGTGACCTCCTAAATATTTTGCATGTCTACTGAATTTTGCCAGAGGTTATGTCATAGCAGTTCCATCATAGGCAACATTTGATTCCCAAGTTTCTGAGTCAAATATGTCACAGCGATGGACTAGGGCAGGTTGAGGCTGAGAACTGGAAGAAAGGATCATTGGATCTAAGGTGGAGAAACAGAACCAGGCTTCTGGGGTCTAGCAGTTAACTGGGGTGCATCAGGAGTCTCCTTTTAGTGTCTAGCACACTGTGCTGGAGGTGATCTATATGCTGAAATATGAATAGAGAAAAACAGTGTTTATTACTCAAAGACAGCTCATCCTCAAACTTGCAAATGGGTCAGCAGTGTGCTGAGTAAAAGCTGTGTTTTGTGCACGCAACCCCTGGGATCTTCATCCATAGCTGTTCTCTGCCCCAGAAGGATGCCCACGACAAATAATGTTTGCACATGAGGTGGATGGAGTGGTAAGAAGCCTTCAGATCAGCCATGGGGCATGGAGCTCATTGTGGGTGTCCAAGCCTTGGTGGAAGGGGAGGCTTCTATAACATAGCCTCTGCTTTGCTCAGGGCTGCATGAAGCATCTTCAAATTCAGTCTGGACCTTTTCACTTGTCCTCAGTGGAAATAGGGAGCTTAGACGTTTTCCTGAAACTTAACCAACATACACTTCACCTGCCAAGAAAACCTGGTAAGCCTCTGGAGAGATACCAGCATTCAATTGACGTGGTATCATGATGCTCTCTTCCAGGAAATAAGATGGCAGAGGCTGAGTCAGTGGTGACTGTTAGCATTGTTTTTCTTGCAGAGGTGGCTAATGGGATGATCTTTTGCACCTGGACAAAGATGCAATTAGTCAGTCCACTTGACACAATACTCAGAAATTCTCTTTGCTTATATACAATTTTGAAGAGAAAGAATCTGTCAGCTACCAGTTTGCCCATTCCCTCTGGGAAGTGGATACTCTCTGGTTCTTGGTCTCCCTGCAGCCCAGAGCTTCCTTTTAGAGATGACGTATTTAAGGAATGTTGGTGGTTGGCATATGCTAAATGGGTTGCCAAAAATCTCCCAGGGGTCCTCTTGATTATCTTTTGTCCCATCCACTTGGGAGTATATTTCAGCCCGAGGCATCACATATTGTAGATCAGAGCCCTTTTGGAAGATATGGATTTTCATGCACAAAGCACAGACTTCTAAATGAGAAAAGGAGTCCCTTCCTCAGGAAGAGAATCACCCCCTAGAGATAGGTGGGTGTGAACACAGCAGTTTAAGGCACTGTTAGGGCTTCTGTTTGAGTCCAGGGAGCATCTGTCTGTCTCCTTTTGTCCCCAGAGACAGTAGCTGCTGTTGACATCGTGTTGGTTTGAAGAAACCCTTAGATGCATTTTTCCTCATCTTCTCTCTTTGTGTCATTTTCCTTCTTAAATCCCAACATATTGCTGTTGTGTTGGCAATAGTGAATGCTATAGTGGGAAATGCATCCGCTTCTTTTCACACAGACCCTGCTCCCCATAGGGTAAAAACTTTCCAAAATTAGACTCCCTTGGCATGACATTTCTTGATATTGAACTGAACTGAGGGAAAAAATGATGTTTGAACTTTGGATTGTTTTTGATATGTATACACTTTTCAAAATACAGTTTTTAGCTGTGACAACTCATTCATTCTGAAATACACACATACAATGCTTGTATATCTGGCACTTAACCATTTATTGCAAAACACCCATTTAATTGTAAATACTTTAGCCTATGTACTGATAGTAGCTGACATCTAAATACTGATGAGTACTGTAGCTGGGAGATGATTTATCTCAGCGTTAAGAGTAGGATTTGATTTCCAAAGGTGCTGATGCAAGCTGGTAGATTCTATTGAATGAATTCAGGATTACTGGTAAATGAACATGTGTTTGCATTTCAAAAGTTATGTTTGTATTACCCAGGAACTACACTTAGTACCAAGGAGTTGGAATCAGCAATACTTGAACGTGCTGTTGCCTGCAAGCAGGTTGCCTAGTTCCGCAAGGAGAGGGAGATTCAGGATGTTCTCATTGTGTCGTGATGCTAACGTTGGGTTTCCTTCTGTTGTTATTAGGCTGGAGGCATTTTACAAGCACAAGTCCAGGAGAGCTCCCCCTCCCCCTCCTCCCCTCCACCTGCGAGGTCCCCATTTTATCAATACTTGCATTGATAAGACATCTTAATCAAGCTGTCTCCAAAGACTGAAGTCATTGGCAGCTTTTATTCCTACCATTCAGCCAATAAACCCTCAAGTCCAAATTTTAGCCTTCAGATATTTGAAAACCATTTGTGGTTAGAAATGACTTCCAATGTACAGGAAATGCATTTGGAGATATAATTATTTAAAACTTTTTTTTGGTAATTAATGGAATACAAAAATCTGACTGATTTTCCAATATGCCAGAGAATGTATATTATTATTTTGTGCATCAAAGTAACCTTATAAGACCTCCATTTTACAGAAGAGAAATTACAAATTTCTCATAGAGGGTGAGGCTGGGATTCAAACCCCAGGCTATGCGACCCACAGCATCAAGGCTTTAGACGATGATGAGCACACTTGGCCAAAGTCTAGATAGCAACCCTCCAGCCCTACTACTTGCCAGTCCTGAGAATTCAGTATTTCAAACAGCCGAGGAGGTCTGGAGCCACCACTTTCCTCTGCGGCTGGGTCCCAGAGGGCGTCTGCTGACTGGGCAGCCCAGTCTCCTCTTCTCAGGGAACCTTCCCTTGAGACCTGGGCACACACAGCTGACTCTAGTTCCAAAACCGTCTTTGCATGCCCAGCCTTTCCTTCCATTCAGCTTCAGGAGCATGCATAAGCTTAGGGGCAGGGGTGAGTAGCCCCTGAGGGATGTTCTTAGTTTTACGTAGGCCTTCCCCATAACTTCTCCCTGACTTAGGATTGCTATCCCTCAGAGGAGAGGTAGGGGTGGTGATGGAGGTTTTCTAGCCTGGGCAGGGTAGTAGATCAGTCGATGAGAAGCGCAAGTTGGACTGTGGTGGGATCCTTGGTTTGTGGGAAGGCATAGGGTGTGGGGCAGATGGCTGTAGGGGCGGGGTGTGGGAGAAGTTGGGGCCGGGGGGCGAGACTGGAACCTGGACCAGGGACAGAACAGAGGTCTGAAAGTGGGGGGAAACGCAGAGACCTGCTCTTTGGTACATGTATCTCCTCCCCTTCCCAGTGTTCCCTTGGAGGAACTTTCCACATACCCTCCACAGCACCATCCTCCCTGCAGATACTCCCTTCCCAAAGGATGCTCCAAACGTTTCCACCTAAGATTCTCTCTCCATAGAGGTTCCCATCATGGCCTCTCCTGTACTCAGTTGCAGGTCAGGTCCCTTTTCTAGGCAGCCACTGTTGATTCACCAGGGAAGAAGGGTCACCTTCCCCCTGAGATACTGACCTATAGGCCACAGGCCTGTGTTCAGACGGATTTCTGCCACACAGAAAGCCCAGGGGAATGGAGGTCTGTCTTTGCCATGCACAACCATTAGTTGGGCAGAACACATCTGTCTTCTGCCTTGATGAGGACCAGGTAGGCCCATCCCAGCAGAGCTGTGCAATGCCTCTCAGAGGACAGGGAACAGTGCCCTGAACCCCAATCCACTGCGTGTGGGAATTGCCTGGTGAGCTTGTTAAAATAAAGGCTCGGATTCAATAGGTCTAAGCCGGAGTTGGAGAGTCTGCCTTTCCTCCAGGTGACAGGAATACTAAGGACCACGCTTCGAGGAGCCCGGCTCTGTCTGCTTTTGCCCTGAGCTGACATGCCCGCAGACGCTCACTCCAGCTCACTCAAAATGCAGCACCATCCCTGTGGCTGGTGGCTATTATGTGTGTCCGTCTGAGAGAGACTGCACTGGTGGTCTTTCAGTGACCGAATTGATCTGGTCCAGGAGAGGTTTCTGAAAGCTCTCCCCCCCTCTGTCTGCCCAGCATGCCTCCCCGAGGTCTCGGGGATGCCTCTCTTGCCCCCTCCCTTCCTGGAAAGAGTGACAAATGTGTTCATCTTGTTTGTGGCCTGATTGTGTTTCCACTGCCTGAGGCTGCGCTTTTGAAATTTTCAGCAGAAAAAAAATAAAACTGTACCGGGAAGTCATTTTCCCGTTGGTGAATTCTCTAAATGTTCCATGCACCCACGGATGCCTGGCACAGACAGTCCAGGTAACAAAGGAGCCGTGCTCTTCCATCGCTGATCTCATTGCCGGCAAATGGTGGTGACCAGTGACCCAGGGTGGCCCTTCCCACAGGACTCTGGACTCCTTCTTTGGCCAGGATTAATTCTATGTTCTGCGCTGAAATGGCAATCATTTATTATTCTGTTTTACATATGCCCCTCCAGGGAGTCCAGCTAAAAGCTCTAATTTTCCAGTTCAATTGTAGCGCTGTTCTTTGAGAGGCATTGACTGCAGAGATGCTAAAAGGATGGCAGTTCACTGAATTATGGAGTTTCAGAGAGACTCATAGGCTCATACAGATTCTGGTAGCACTTACTGAGACCGGATGCAGACCTCCCTTCCCCCATCCTCAGGGCCTGTCTGGCTGTAGGAGGAAGAACAATAAGTGTGGGTGGAAGTGACCGGTTACAAAAATCAATGCGGTCAGCACCCCGACAGTCTCCCTGCAGTGCGTGGCTGGCCTTCCATACAGCTGCAGTTGTCCATCAGCTCTGAGGGGCCCCTGGCCGCCTGTCTCCTTATCCTTCACCAAGCCTGAGGCTAGTGGAAATGGAAATCGAGGTGGTTCTTTGCTGATTTAAATCATGTCATTCAAGATACCCTCCACTAAAGTGTTTTAACGATATGAAACCTTTTCATCTCTGACTTAAGATGATGATGGAGATTTCAGAGCAGTGATTTCGAGGCTCTTTGTAGTTCTTGGACGTGCATAAGAACACAACATAACTGGCAAGACCCTCGGGTACCTGGAAACATTGCTTCGGTGAGAGTAGAACTTTCCCACCTCACTCTAGCCCCTGGTCAGGTGGCTTCACTTTGTCTTCAGCCTTCAGAAAGATGGAAACACATTCCAGAAATGTCTTTTGGGTGATGTGTGTCTAGGCATCATAGTTGGCTATTTTAAAATGTTTAAGTGTGCCTCCATTTGGGTTATTTATTCTTCCAGTGAATAATGTCATGAGCTTTTGACTTCTGAGTAGTTGAGGGAAGCAAGAGACAAATTGAAAATCTCACACACAAACACACATCCCAAAACAAATGCAGAGCCTTGAGGAGGAAAGGAAGAGCCTGAAGGTAACAGGAGACGAAAGGTTGAAAGGTCGTGGATGAAGCCTGGAGAACAGTCGGCAGGTGAATTGCCACTGCAAGCCCCCGAAGCCAGGGGCGTGGCTGCAGCAGGTCCCAGGGCCTCTGGGGAGGGCAGGCAGGGAGGGAGGTGGGAACTGCGTGAGCCTGCTCTGGTGGTGCAAGGCCACATTTTGACTGATAAAGACATGCCTCGGGGAAATAAGAGGCCTGGGGGAGGTCGCAGTAGTCTAGTACATGCGCCAGGATCCTCAGGGAGATGTTCGGAGTTGTCAAAATCGGGCGGGCACCGTCTCCCCTACTCTGTGGTGCTCCTGGGAATGACCCAGATACATTGTCCTCATGGTGATGGGGAGAATGAGTGTGCAGCACTTAGCACAGTGTGTCACCGTACTAGGTAATCAATAAACATTAGTTTCTACTGGATGTTTGTCCATTCAGTAAGCATGGGTTGGGAACCTACGCTGTGCTAGGAACTGGGGGTAAAACGGATAAAAAAGTATGTTCCCTGCTGTTTGGGAGCTCAAAAGTCGTGTAAAAATAACTTTAATGCAATGAAATAAGTAGTCAAACATTAATGGACAGGGCACTGTGAAATCATGGCAGAAGGGACACTGACTCTGCCTCAAGGGGAGGGAAGGCGTTTTCAAGGGGAGGTGACGTTTGAGCTGGTTCCTGCCAGATAAGGTCTGCGTGAGGTGGGTGAGGACAGAGGACATCTGGTCTTCAGAGGACATTCTGGGCTGCTGTGTCAGCACAGGCAAATGCCCAGGGACGTTAGCGGTGCTGGTGAGTTTCAGGAATGGTCACGCGTTTGGGGTGACGGAAGGGAACATTCGTGGAGGAAAGGCTGGAAGGATACGTTGAAAAATTGAGAGGACTACAGCTTATAGGCCTAACCTTGTCCTGCAGCCAATGGGAAGCCAATGTAGGTTCATAGGGAGGCGTATGACACAGCTGACCTGCGTGTGCCTCAGTGGTCCTGTCGATGTGACCGGCAGAGACACTGTTAGGAGCTGCTTGGTTATCTCCTCTGTAGTCTCAGCAGATCTGTCCTGTTGAACCTGCACTTACTATTGCTCAGGTGTCTGAAGAAAGACAGGCTTGCTCCTTTTGAGGGCACAGGGCTAAGAACTTGGTTCTGTCTTACCATGTCCATTGCTAAAGCATGCTGACAACCCATGCAGCAGCTGGCCCTGAAATGAGTTTGTAATAGTCGAAATCAAATTCAGAAACCAAAGACTTTCATTTACGTATTTGTATATGTGTGATTAAACCTCCCTCTTGACTACTTAAACTCCATGGCCAAACATCATGTCCCTCACTTTGCTACACTCCCATCTATGACCCCACCCCACACTCTGGTTGGGCCAGCTGCCCATCACTCATGGCCCATGGTCCAAAATGATTCATTAGGCTTGGCTGTCAAGAATCAGTCCCTGCCTGCTTCTGTCATGGGCCAGCCTGGCTTCTAGCCCAGTTATTCCCTTGAAAATGAGTCTGTGTGGTCACCAGATCATCCTAGTTACCAAAGCTGATGTCTTACCTTTGACTGGAACCTTGGTTTGATCTCTCTGACTCACTGGATAGTAAAGAATGAATAATTATAGTTGCTTATACTTCCCAGCCTGCTTCTCACGTATCACTCTCCTTAATTTTTAACTTCCTTTTATGTCTACTATGCTCTGTCTGGACTCTGGTCTCTCCTGTGTCCCCTCCATGAATCCCTTTCAGAGGCTTCTCTTCCTCCTTTTGTTACAGAGCAAACAGAAGGTCCATTATTGTCCGCCGCCTTATGGAAAGATGCCTCTCAAAGCCAGAGATTTGTGAAAAGGAAAGGAAATGTTTATTTAATGCTATACAGAGTTAAAGTAGTGACTTAACTTCATTAAAATATCAAAGTCCTTTAGGATACCCACAGACACCCACAGTGCTTCCTATCTCCCTCTGCCCTAATTCAGGGTACCGTACTTGCAAGGAAGAGAAGCACAAGTCCGGGATCCAGGCTCTTGACACCGTCAGCTGTGTCGTCGTCCAGGCAGGATCTCTAATTAATCCAAAGCCATGTGGCACCTTCTCATGGCCTACTGGCAAGAGTTCTTTCACCCTTCTTTCAGGCAGTCTCTCTTGCTCCCAGGCCACGCAGCCAAAGGAGCACCCCAAAGCCGCATGGTCCTTCTTCTACCAAAGCTGTGGGGAAGGGGTCCCCACTCTGGAAAAGCCACGTGGCAATTCTCTGCTAAAGCCACATGGTGATTTTCCCTCACAGGGTTGTGAGGGTCCTAACTCTTGGGAAAGCACGTGGATTCTCTCTTCATGGAGCTGCAGGTCCTGCTCTCTGGTGAAACCGCATGGATCTCTTCAATGGCTGCCGCGTCTCTGTTTTAAATACTGGCGCCAAACTTCCTCTGCAATCGGTCACACCTGCCAGTATTCCCGTATATTTCAAGGTTATTGGGATGCCATCATGAGTTTGGGCAGGCGTGTCCTCATTTTCTGGAGCCAATCTTCTCCAAGCTCCCACGCAGGCGCTGTGACTTGAGGTTCCTCCCCCAGTCACGTCCTTGGGGAAGTCCTTTCCATCCCCCCTGGCTCAGAGCATGGCCACAGCTGTTTAACATATCTATGAAACCAGTTAAAGGT
>PVKU01001033.1:0-36311 GCA_004027475.1 Anoura caudifer | reverse complement strand
CGAGGACATCTTATATGTCCCTCTAACATTTCCTGGACACCGTGAGTTCTGGGCCCCATTCCAACTCCCTTTTTGGGGCCCCCCTCTTGGCTGCACCCTGTTACACTTTGACCCACAAATATAAATATTTCCCAAAATTCTATTCTCAGAGCTATTTTTTAAACTCTCTTTATTCTTGCCCATAGCTTCCACTTCACCCATGTCCTGATGCATGCCTGTGATTCCACAATCAATATTTTTCACCCTCCTTCTGATCTCTGGAAACACATTTCCAACTACCCAAACACAAGCAGCTCTACCTGCGATGACACACTGAGCGTGCCCCACGCCTCCGTCATCGTTTCTGTACTGCTCCCTAAATGGGGGCTGATTGGACTTTCTCTTGGTTAACGGCCACTCACTTCATCATCTCTTCAGCAAAACTTTCCTAACCCTCTCTTCTTCCCTCAACAATTCAGGAAATGGCTCCCTCTTCTGAGTTTCCACAGCATTTTGCTCATATACTGAGAATAATTGACAGGCTGAGTTAGAATTAATTGTCTATGGATCTGCTCCCCCTTTCCAGATAGTAAGCTCCCTGTGGGCAGAGACAGGGTACTGTCTTACTCTGTGAGAATCTGAGGAATTCCATAGCCCTTACTACCCAGGGATACTCTCTAATTATTAATCTTTCTCATGTGTAGGTCTGATCTCACCAATGAGTCTATAAATTAATGAAAGATAAGATGCAGTCTCTGTATTTTTATACAGCCAATAGAATTTACTTATAATAGTAGTTACAAAAAATGCCTTAAAATTATTTTTGGTTCTTTTATGGTACTATAGGCTGAATTCTATCTCCCTGCTCCCAAATTTGTATGTTGAAGTTCTAACCACCAGGTCTTCAGAATGTGAGTGTATTTGGAAATAAGGACTGAAGAGGTCACTGAGGTAAGGTGAGCTCATTGGATTAGGTAGGCCCAATGCAGTATCTGTGGTATCTTTAGAAGAAGAGATAAGGACATCGGTGACACACAGAACCATGTGAGGACACGAGACCAAGGAGAACCAAGGAGAGAGGCCTCAGTAGAGACCAAACCTTGATCTTTAACTTCTAGCTTCCAGAGTTATGAGAACATACATTTCTGTTGTTTAAGCCACCTCATATTTTAGTATCTAGCTATGATATGCTAGAAAACTTAATGTCCTGACTGCTATTGAGAAGATTTGGGGGTGAAGAGGCATGCTTCTTTTGGACTTGATATTTGAAAACAATGCTTTCCTTCCTTTTAATTCTAGAGACGGGTTAAAATCAGATGGTGGGAAAATGGATAGGATACTTGCCCACATGGTCTTAAGCCAGGGGAATTTATCAGCATCAGCACAAAAATCTAGTGACTCTTTTTATATATTTCTTGATTTTTTTTTGTGTGTGTGAGAGTTGAGCACGGATTTGTGATTTAAGTCACAAGATAATGTATATTTGACTGTAAAAGAAACTGGGATGTTTGGGCTGTCAGAGATCTGCAGCTGGATAGTCAGGGAGATGAGAACGCCATGTTCAATTCCTGCCCCGAGGGGGTTCTGAGCATGTAACAGAGCCCAGGCGCTGAGTCTCTGGGGCTGAGCAAAGGAACAGCTCAGGTGTGTACGGTAAAGTGCCTTTGAGCTGCTCTTGCTGTTAACAGTCCGGTTTCATATACCCAGATGATTAGATGTCATCGATATTAGAAGGAGGTCAATAAAATTCAACCTTTAAACTTTGACAATAATACGAGATGAATAATCAGTGAATTTCAGAAGCGAGTTGTCATGGTGAGAGCCATTGAAGAGGAATAATTATCTTTTAACTCAGTTACTGTCCAGTTGCACTCACAGCAGTGTCTCTAACCCCATTTCCAACTCACCGAGCCCAGACCGTGCCAAATCATGCTCACGAACATTATTTTTATATTCTTTTATGCACATATTTGCATTGATAACCAAATATCTAAACTATATTTGAATAAATATGCATTCAAAGCAGCTAATGGGAAGATGGTACAGGTGGTTTGGTCAGCTGTAAATTGCACATTCCGAGAAACAATACTGAAGTACCGTTCAAGTATTCTCAAGGGCCAGGTGGTAGAGAGATGTTAGCAATCATTTTTTTTTACAGTTTAACATATATGACAATCAAGCCATTTGTTTCCATTATTTTTGTGAGCTAAAATTTTCATCTCATTTCTCCTGGGTAATATCGTACATCTCCCCCTTATTCATCCATAACAACACTGTGTCGCACTTTGCTAATCAAAATTGCACACTGCATAATAATTTACAATCTAATAAATATATGTTTCTTCCACATTTCATCAAATGTAGATGAAATTACTAAAGTATATGAAAATACCAAATATAAATTTGATTTAAGAGGATATTTAAGTGCATCAAAACAGTGAGAAATAACTAAAAATGATAACATTTTATTTTAAATACAGTTTAATCAATTCTTTGAGGAAAATTCCCAGGATGTTTTCAATGAAGGTAAAAAAATAATTCTTCTACCAAGGTGATAGATTTTTCAAGAATTGCCAGAGGGAGGAAATGAAGATAATTATAATGATTTTATTTCTTTTTTCCAAGGCGATTGCATTTTTATTTATTTATTTTTTACATTTTTATGGTTAAATTTATTGGAGTAACATTGGTTAATAAGATTATATATGTTCCAAGTGTGCATTTCTGTGATACATGATCTGTATTTTGCATTGTGTGTCCACTACCCAAAGTGAAATAATCTTTCATCATCATGTATTTGACTCCCTTTACATTTACCTACTACTACCCTCACATCCCTCATCCCTCTGGCGACTACCAAGCTATTGTCTGTGTCTATGACTTTTGTGTTTGTTTTTCTTATTCGTTCATTTGTTGCTCTCAGAAATACTGCCATTTGCAACAAGATGCATGGATCTTGAGAGTATCATGCCAAGTGAAATAAATCAGACAGAAAAAGTTGAGAAACGTGATTTCAATCGTGTGCGGGATAACCATTCTATTTCTAATAACAACGAAATAAAAGAGAAAATTGAGAATCCACTGTGAGGAGTCCTGTTCCAGATGTGATGGCCTGCCCTCTCCCACACTATCGCAATAACCAATAGGAAACGCGCCGTGCGCTACGCAGATGATGCACTGTAGGACTGGACACCTGAAACCTGTGTACTTTTATGAACAATGCATTCAGTTGAAAAGTAGAAAAGACAAATTACAAAAAATCGTTCAACAGCTATGGAAACAAGGAAGAAGTATCAACTACATGGCAGGAGTGTCAAGGAATTTCTGCTAACTGAAATAAACAGGGTGCCGTGTTAGAAAAGTGCACGCGGAGGATGAGTGCGTGGCTCCTCCCCAGCAACACCAGCATGTCGTGGAAGAAAAATGGAGGAGATGGAAGCCCAAATCCTGCCCACTATGTCTGAGATGAGTGAGGGCTAGAAGGCAAGGTAGCACAGCTTGTCACAAAGGCCAATTTTCAGGCTATCTGGTACCAGTGGCAATGGTATTTTAGTATCTTTTATCAATTGCATCTACATTTGATGGAATGGCTCTGGTACTGATGCCTGAACCCTGCAGAGGACTAGAAATGCTGGGGTCTGAGCCTGGCCCAGGGAGCCCCCCACAGTACGGAGACTCAGCTCTTCACGGGTATCAGAGTCCCAGCTCTGTCCCAACCATTCAGCTAAGGCTGTCTGAGCTGCCACAGATTATAATTTACTTTATATACAATTTTCATCCTTAATTTGTTCCAGAGCAGTGACACAAAGTTCTTGCAGAAGCCAACCTACTTTCTATTTGTCTAAAAACTGATAGAGGATATACTCTATAATAAAAAAAAAAAAAAAGAAAGAAAACATGGGTAGAGAGTGTAGGGGAAGTAATGCCTGTCAACAAAGGTTAAAGGTTTAAAAACAAACAAAATGCAAAGCAGGTCACCCTTCAAAACTAGGCGAACAGCTTCCAATAAAAATTAGTGCAAGAAATAGAAAATCTGGGACTCAACAAGATCAAACAGTGCACTGCAACCATGACTATGCGAGGGGGAGAGCCAGGAAGACCATGGAGGATTGTGCAGAAGTGAGAGTCAGGCTTTTCAAGTTAAAAACTTCAGTGGGGCAAGTGAATAGCAAATTGGACCGTGCGTTGAATCAAATTGGTGAATTAGAAGACTGAATGTGAGAGATCCTGCAGGAAATCAGGAAAAAAGGACCCAGAAGAAAATGGATACATTAAATGTACATAGAGTGGGGGTCCTAGCGAGTAGGAACAGGGAGAACAGAAACAATAGGGGAAATGGGTTGGAAGACAGGGATGCTGAAAATCATGAAAGAACATTGTGTTTCTGGTAAGCATCATAGAAAGGATATCGACCGTAGACACAACCTTGTGAGATTTCCTAATTTCAAAATATATAGATGGATTGTCATGTATATTTGGTTCTGTTTCCCCGGAGGACCCCAACGAATACATTAGGTTCCATAACTAACTAAATAAATGATGAAGCAGCCATTACAGTGTAATCTTATGGAGGCACTGAAAGTCTTAAAATAAAGCAATACTCGAAATAGACCTATGATTATGATAAATCAAATGTGAAAAGCCCCCTGAACAGCAGACATGGTATGATTCCATCGACAAAGAGTATAAATACATACGCTTAGCAAATGAAGGAAAGATATGCTCTAACTGCTTTAGAAGGGCCCTCTCTAAGTAGTGAGAGGATGGCAGGTGGATTTTAACTTTATTCTTTATGCATTTTTTATATTTATTATTTCTATGTATTTTTGACAAGTAGTTGAACATTACTTTTTAATGTCAGAAAATTAGTATTTTCTATTTTTATATAAATTATAAAATATTGACTACTATCAACATGAAACACACTATAATACAATATTAATTATAAAATAATGATGTACATTATTCTAATAATAATAATGATGATGATTTTGAAAAATTTTCTTTAAAAACTATAGAGAAAAGTAAAGGAGTACTAATTTTGTGGCCATCATCCTTATTTCTAATACTATTAATTATGAAATATTAACTATCAATATGAATCCATACAAAATAAGTAATTATAAAATATTAATGTTTTCTATTATTTCTGAAAATAATAATTTTTAAAATTTCCACTAAAAACAGGGAGGAGAAAACGAAATGAGCCTTAATTCAATGGCCACCTCCTTTAATTTGTTTAAAGGGAAAGAAGGCTACAGACCCAGAAAGGCACAAAATAAAACGCAAAAGCTGGGCTGCCTTCACTAGCTTGAGCGACTTTACCCAGATGTATTATGGGTGAAAGTTACTTGTGTAGTTTTTCAAAATTTTACACATCTGTGTATGAAGACACACACCCACTGCCCCTAAAAAAGTCACATGCCCAAGAGTCGCGATCGTTGCCCTTCACCTTGCTCTTTTCACTTCACACATGGTGGGTTTCTTTCATTTTGGCACATATTGATGTTTCCCATTCTTTATTACTGCCTACCCTTCTATGATACATGTAACCCAATTTAACCAGCATATAGTTAGTGCACATTTAGGTTGCTTGGAGACATTTTTATTTTGAAATTACACAATGATCATCTTTTCTGAGGCATTTATAAAAAAAATTCCAAAGAGTGAAAGTTTGGAGGCTAGGAAGATTGCGTACTGTGAGATGGGTACATGTTGCTAAATGCTCTACATTTTTTAAGAGACGAAACAATGTACACGCTTGGGGACTGTGTATTAGAGGGTCTGTGCGTCATTGCCGACACTGATTATAATATTCGATAACTCACTTATGTCAGATTCGTGAGTGAAACATGGCATCCTGGTTTGATGTGCATGGCTTTAACTTTAAGTGGGTGTGAATCCATTTTTCATACTTTTGGCCATTTCTGTTTTTTTTTCCTGAATATTTTATACTTTGCCCCCTTATTTTCTACTGCCCTGCTCCCCCTCTTCCTTGATTGTTGTGAAATACTTATATGTAAAGGAAATTCTCTGCTTTGTGATATACATGGATTTTATTCAGTTCATCCTTAACATTATTTTTCCTCAGAGAAGTTACCCATGTTTAAGTGTTAATATTTATCAATATTTTGTCTCATGGCTTCTAATGTTTTTATCTTGCTTAGAAATATCTTTATGACTCTAGAGTTACAATAATTATATATGTGAATTTTTTCTAGGACTGTATTTGCTTGTATATTGATCGATATAAGCAGTTACATAGGGGCTTTAAATATTTTTTGCTTTTTTTCCCCCAAAGCAGTTGCCCCAATGTAATTTCTCATAAATGAAGTCCAGCATGTAAAAAAGTACCAAATGCTTTTAATAATGATTATTTTATAATATGTTTTAATATGTGGTTGGGCTTGAGTTCCTTCTTTACTATACTTTTTCAGAATCTTTTTGGATAACATTTTATAAATAATCTATCAGATAATCTTTAGCATCATTTGTCAAGTTACTGAAGAAATCCTTTGGTATTTTAATTTGGAACATTTGAAAGCTATATATTAATTTTGGGGGATTTACATATTTTTTCAGTATTGAGTCTTCTTATCAAGTTAGAACATGACCTACGGGTAAATCTTGTTTCCTGTTTCTTAGTAGTGGTATATTTTCCTTCTCATGGTTCCAATGAATTTCTTAAGGTAATTTTAAGTTATTTTATTTTGGGAGTGGCCTTTTTAATTATATCTTCTCCTCCACTATATATTTTCTATGTAAGAAAACTTTATTTTACTATTAATGATATAAATTTGTTAAGATATATATTTGTTTTTAATGGGTTTTATCTGGACTGTGTTGAGTTTTGTAAAATTACAAATATCTGTCATCCACAAAATAAAGGGAGCATTTTTTAATTTCAATCTTACATCTTTATTGTCCTTTTTTTTTCTAATTGCATTGGCTTGTACTTGTTTGAAGATATGTATGGAAGTAGTGAATGTTCTTGCATTATCTCTGACATTAATGATGACTTTTAGGGCTTCCTTTGAGCTCATTTGTATCTTTCAGTTTTAGAATTAAATTTATCATCCTATGAAGTGTCCATTTATTTCTACTAAGTAAATGTCTTATCCCCAGTTATGAGTGAGGTTTGGAACTAAAATTGACGTCTCTTTGTCCTGAGGCCAGTGGGTTTCCCCAGAAACGGCCGTCCGAAATGGCATGCTCTCGGCCGGCTAAATGGCTCGGACATCCGCGTTTCGAGTCAAATTCTGCCTTCCATCTCGTAATATTCTCGCTCTCACTTCAGCAGTCCAGATGGCAGCAAATGCAATTACACAAAAGAGCCCACACTAACCCAGGACTCTTTATTCCATAACTGGGCACTAAAGCATTGTGGGGCCCAAGCTGGGCATTACGGGGGTGGTGGGCGGGGATCCATCATGGAGGTTTTTTCCGCAGACTGGCTCTTCGCCTTCCCTGCTAACACGCAGCAACAGTAGGCTGCTCCCACGAATAATTACAAGGGTTACATACTTTTTTTTATTTTAGAACATATTGAATTTTTTTCAACTTGTGAGAGCAAAACTTTTAAAAATGTATAACCATATGTCTAGATTTGAAATCCAGTTTCAGTAAGAGCCAAGCTTGTTGGCCATTGTAATGATGAAATAGGCCAATTTCTGTGTCAGGTCACGGCTGGGTTGAAAGTATGTGCAATCCCCCCTGGATGCAATTATTTCTCATGTAGCCCTTTTAATAATGTCCACACTTTGTGCCAAATAAGCTGATCAATAGTAGCTCTGGGAGAGAAATCTCGTCCATGCCAGTGTGTCCTGTATGATGCTTACGGACATTTTAAAACTAAAAAGGCAGGCTAACCTGATCTCCTTCCTCCCAGTTCCTGGGGGCCGGCACTGAAGAGAGATGAGTAGGGAAGACAGGTTTGTCAACATAAGGGAGAAACAAACCACATGGTGGCAGTGACATCCTTCGTGGAGAAGGATCAAACCAGGTCCTTTGGCAGCCCCTCCATCATCTGGATTGTGCAGGGGTGAGCAGCATGGTCAATGGCTGAGCGACAGATCAATATGTGTTAGGGTCACGCCTGTCTTTTTTGCCCTCTTCCCTGGGTCCACCTTCTACAGGTCCCGCTGTTGGGAGTGCTGGCTTCCCAGCACCCTGGCCTCGCAGCTACCAGCTGCCTGGAACTCAGGCAGCTTCCTGCCCTCACGTGCAGGAACTGGTGACTCTGTGTATGCAGTTTGTTGGGAGTGGGGTTCATGGTTAAAACATGGTCAGGATTTCATGGCAACCAATTAATCCCAGGGCTAAGCTGAGAGACCCCAGTTGGCCTGTCTAATAGCTGGGAGCTAAGCCTCGTGTGACTGTAACATGACCCAAAACTACCACAAACAATTGCAGTGGTTAGGTAATCCACATGCCACCTGTCCCTTCGTCCTCCAGCTCGTGTCCAGGAACATCAGTTTTCAAACAAGGTGTGCTCATGACCTCTAATACATAGTAAGAGAGGTAAAGGAGAAATTACTTTGGTTGAAAGGGACAAAAATGGGGGGTTTTCCATTAGTCTTTCCCTTAGATTCCTTTCCCACAAGGATTTACATATAACAAGTACATAATATCATTTGTTTGATGAATTACTGAACTTTTCAATAAATTGTTGCAGATTTTATAAACATGTCATCACATCAACGAACATTTATTAAACCCCTATTAAATTGACTATTGCATTTCACAGATAGTCAGGAGAATATTAGATACAGGCAGCATCCCCCATGAGTTTCAGTTTAGTTTGAAATAGTAATTATCATGATCCAACGTCACTCTTCCCACCGATGCTGCAATGCCAGGCTCACCACTCCACTTACAAAAAGAGGCAAGGAGGTTCCCAGGGGAGAAATGGTTTGCTTCCGGTCAGCACCGGAAGTGGCAGAGCAGAGGCTTGAACCGGTGCCTGTTTAGTTTGCAGCCCTGTGTTGAACTATGTGTTCTGTGTTGCCCATACATGCAGGATAATGGGAGCACACTGAGTGCTAGGTGGAACTGGTCTTGCTGGTAGTGAGCAGTTAGGACAGGTCTGGGCAGCACAGGCTCTGCTGGGCCCCCCACCCAGGTCTGCCTGCCACGTGCTGCCATTTGGCTTTTATACGTATCAGTATGCATTGGCTATGGTTGATCGTCTCATTTTCCCACTGCTTATCATTTCTAGTGTAATTCTTTTCTCTGCAAAGCTACAAACATTTCAATCCTATTGGCTGTGACAACAGTAGGGTGTCGATATGGTAAGGAGCCTGGGGGAGGGGATGGAGAGGAGAAAGACACACCAAGCCCTTCTCTGAGAGGTCTCTGTCCGTAACGGGCAGTTGAGCACCTCACTCAGTGGTCTTCTCTCTCCAGACCTGGGGTCTTTCACAGAACCATGAGGGGGGTAGCCCAAGGCTCATGGGAGTCCCTGTGCTCTCCACCTCACCCAAGTCGTACACTGCAGAGCCTTTGTTAACCTTGTCTCAAGCAAATTGGCCTGCTTAGCCTGACTCAGCTGAATTCCAGATGCTTCCCTGATTTTCAGCTCCTGATATATGTGACACATTTATATTTCTTGTCATATTTCTTCTCCTGCTGGGGTTGAGATGCATTGGGCACACAGACATTGTGACATCTGCCAAAGGACTGCTTGGGGTTCCAGTCAAGGACTTAAATAGCTTCCCACCATGCAGAAAAGCAGCAGACACATCACCCAGAGCAAGCAGCTGCCTCCTGAGAGCCCAGGAAATGGGGCAATTACTGGTGTTGATTCCTCTCTGTACTGAAGCATACAGATACCCCCCCACCCCACCCGGAACAGGTCATTTCACCTGTGTACCCATGAGCATAAGTATAGATGGATGCATATTCCTACACGTACATGCCTTCTCATAAAAATGGGGGGGGGGGGAATAGCACTTTCAGAATTATCTTCCTAAAACACAAATCCAACTATGCTGTTTAATGGTATCTAGCAATTACTACTAATTTTGTTGAGATTGATGATGGTATTGTGGTTATGCAGGAAATGTCCTTATTTTGAAGATGCATATGTAGTGGTGCCAAAATATCACGCTATTTGTCATTTATATTTTTTACAGCAAAAATATTGACGACAAGAATATGGCAACGTTTTAAAAAATAAGACCTTTTAAACTATATTATCCCCTCTGAGCTTCTGTAGGTTTAAAAGTTTTCCTCATACAAAGTAAAAAAAGGAATCCGTTTGTACTATCCCCTTTCTGTATGCTCTTAAAATTTGTCACTCAAAGAATGGCTGTTGGACCAGCAGCTTTGCCATGCCCTGGGAGCTTGTTAAGAATGCAAAATCTCAGGTCCCCACCCCCCTTCCCCCAGCACTACTGGATCAGAAGGTAATGCAATTTACCAAGATCCCTTGGTGCTTTGCGTATATACTTGTTGTGGACCGAATGTGTTCCATCAAAATCACATTGAATGAAGTCCAATGACCAAGGTGATGGTGTTTGAAAGTGAGACCTTTGAGAGGGAGCTGAGTTTAGATGAGACCATGATGGAATTGGAGGAGGAGAGCTCAAAGCTCTCTCATTCCACCCTGTGAAGACACAGCAAGAAGGCGGCCATCTGCAAGCCAGGAAGAGAGCTCTCTCACTGGGGACCGGCTCAGCCTGCACCTTGATGTTGAACTTTTCAGCCTCCAGGGCCAGGAGAAATACATTCTCAAATATCCTCACTTTCTCCCTTTGTCCCCATATTCACAGGTGCTGTCCATCCTTACCCAACAATATCGGTAGCTGAGTCTGTTGTAATAATTCCCCACCTGCTCTCCCACGTCCAGTATTGCCCCTACCAACCCATTTCCATAGTGTATATGGAGTGGTCTTCGACAACCCAGATTTTATTGTAAAACCCTTAGATACTTCCCATTTCCATGGCATAAATTCCTAACATGTCCTATGTAGACTGAATAATGAAGCCCCAGTCTGTCGTTCCAGCTTGACCTCTTACCTCGCCACCCCTCACATCCCCCACTCCAGCCACACTGGCCATCTTACAGTTCTTTGAAAGTTTCCGACTACTCTGTGTCAGAGACTTTTCACATACCTTTAGTTTCCTGAAAGTTTTCCTCCTCTACCCTTCTTTTGCCCAGCTAGCCCCTACTCAGCTTTTGGATCTCAGACAAAATTTCATATGTTCCAAGCAGCTTTCCCTGATTTTTCAGTCCAGGCCAGCACCCCTGTAAAATGTTCTCGTGGTGCTCCGTACCTTTCTTCCATAGCATGCGCCAAGGTTGCAATGAAGTATTTAAAATTTATACAATTAGTCTATGACTCATCTCCCCCGCCGAAATCCCGTCATCAAGAGGCATGCGAGTCGGAACTGTGCTCTCATCCCTGCTGGAGCTCTGGTGCCCAGAGCATTGCCCAGGACATAGTAAACCGTTAACATATCTTTGCTAAATGAGCAAACAAAGAAAGACAAGGTGGGCTCTGGTTTCACTCGCAGATACATCCCTGATGTCTTGCATAGCACCTTACACCTAGAAGGCACTTCATACACATTGGTTGAATACAGTGGTGGATTAGCCCTCTCCTTATTCACAGTGTTGGAACACACACTTCCGGGACAGCCAGGTGCAGCCTCTCCAGAGAGGACACTGAATGAGGAGATCAGCGAAGAGCAAACAAGAGTGCCACTTTGTATGAATATTCCGATCCCGGCCTTTGCTCCCTTTTAATTGTATGTTCACCCCCCCCCCAACAGCAGAGTGGGAGTCTTTCTGTCAGCTTCCATGTAGCTGGCACAAGCAAGGACACGTTCTCCTGAGGTCTCCCTTCCTCCCATCAGACCTGTGCAGGGAGAGCAGCAGGCAAAGGCTGTGAGTGCAAGGTCCCACCCACCCAGGGTCACACTCTGGCCTTGGAGGAAATGGCTTCCAGTGAATATTCTCAGGGACATTGGCCATAATAAGCCCTTGTGCTTTGCTGTCAAGTGCGGATGTAGATTCCCTGAAACTATATGCAATATGCAGTAATAACACATAGGCACGGTCCTGTGCATTTTGCATGAACACCACCAGGTCTATAGCCGCTGGGTTTTCTCTGTGTGCAAAGTGCTTCCACATGCATTCTCCCCATTGATCCCCACCACAAAAGGTGGCAAGGGTTACTATTTTTCCTTTTTGCATTGACAGAATTAAGTCTCAGTGTAAGGCAATAGGCATGGTGTCTGGAATACAGTAAGAACATAATGCATGTAGCAGAGCTGGAGTAAAGCCAGGTTTCTGGCTCCTGCATGCTGCTTCTCTGCTTCCCCCCTCCCACTGCCTTAGTTCGGAGAGGAGTTTAACAGCGAGGTGGGCGTGGCCTGATGTTCTTCCCGTAGAAGGGCTCCAAGCGCCTGATCCTAGGAGTCCTTCCACACACACGCCCTTCGTACCTACTGGTTAACCATTATTGAGAACTTCTTATAGGTCGAACCATGTATAAGTGCTCTGTACCCATTATTTCATTTGATCCTCACAACGTACATGGCAAGTATGAACTATTATTGCCTCCATTCCAGATGAGGCGTGAAGTGAGTGCCCAAGTGCACGCGGTAAGTTTCAGAGCCAAGGCCGTCTGTTTGCGGAGTCCGAACACTTCAGCACTAGGGCACGCTGCCCTCTCGGCCACGTGCAGCCTGTTTCATTTCTGCTGTCATCTCTGCCCTTCCATTTGCTGTCACCCTCTCCCAGGGAAATTGCATTTCGCTTACACTCAGGGTCTTAACTGGACTTCACTTTCTTTGATTCCCTTTCTCTCCCGTGATAAGGAAGGAAGCTAGAGTCTGTTCCTTGGACTGAAAGGAAGAATTTATAAAAAGTGCCTTTGACGTTCTTGTAGGATATTAGTGCTTACTCATTGGTAGTACTTAGTGGGTGATTATGATAATTATGCAAAGCAAACAAATTAGCTAAGTTAACTTCTCACTAAAGCTCATTTCAATGAGGTGTATAAGAGGAAATGTATTCTCCCATTTATTGTTCAACTGAATGGGAACTCTGAAGGGGAAAGGCTGTTCTACCAGGGATAATTAAATGAGACATCACCTAGACATCACACTGAAAATGCACACAGTGTGCACACACACACCTGCTGTTTAAGACCCATGTGCTGGGAGGTGGATTTGGAAACCGATTTCAAGGTAGCTGATTTTAAATAAAAGCAGTGAAAACTTGTGATTGAGAACTGCAGCAGCATCTTTAAAATGCTCATATTTCTGAAATAATGAGCTACTTTGCAAGATGACAGATTTAAATGGTGAAGCATAGGCTTCAAAATAGGTGCTGTCTAGGCAAGCTTATAATATTTCTACAAATGGGGTTTTCATAGTCGGGGGGGAATTGGGAAGGGTGCATTGAGTACTTTTCAAATTTAACAAGCACTTTCTATTGCAAAGTTCTTCATAATCACTTTTAATAATTGTTCCCTCCAACAGCTCTTTTTTTTTTTTTTTTTTTTCCATCTCACAAACAACAGTAACTGATGCAGAGACAGGAAAGGGAATATATTCGTGACCCCACTTCCTAGTTAGTATCAGGGTTAACTTAATGATCTTACCCCGCTGAAAACTGTGAGAAATGAGACTTGCTATTGAAGGGTTGATCTGTGTCATTCTCAGAGGGGGGTCATGGTAGGCGTGGTTGCTCCGCATGCAATCCTTGCTAGCCCTGTGCTGCAGTTGGCTCTGAGGGCTTCAAAGGTCCCGGTGGAAGGTTGCAGGGGGGAGGGGTCAAGCCAGGGAGCTACACTGGCTTCCACTCTTGTTTTTCAGCTGCTATATAACTCTCTGAAGTACTGTATTTTGAAAGGAATCATTCATTCATTTCTTCACTCAAGGGCGACTGTTTAGTGAGGGTCTGCAAAGAATCTGTATTAAAAGCTAACCCAAAGGTGCCTTGGAAATCTGTCTCTGCATCTTACCCCCACCTCAACCCTATAAGCCAAATATGCTTGCAGTATTTTGCTCTTGAACTGACCCAGGTCAGATACAATTTGGATGTCAAGTGAGAGGTGAAAATTTCTAAGTGTTATCGCACGGTTTTAAAGATGCCACAAATCCTCAAAGACTGATCTGTGATCTTGCCCAGGGTGAGTTCATCTCTGTGGAGCCCTTCTTGACCAGCTTACCCTTTGATCTTTGGGGCTGGTTCTACAAAGGTTTCCATTTCACTTTAATTCTGTTTAACACTTGTTAGAACATTTCCTTTCTGTCAGGTCCAGTGCTGGGTCTGGGAAACAGGATATATTTTATGACATCTTTTCTTGTTTATTTCATGTTTCGTGCTTGTTTTACCTATGAGATCAGGAGCTCCCAAAGTACAGGATGTAACTGATACCTCCTCTGCCTTCCTCCCGGCACAGGCCAGCACAGTTGCACATTGAAGGCTGGTGATAGTAGCCAATCCAGTAACTTGCATAAGTAAACTCCCATGTTTTCCACCAATTTACCTTAATTTACTGAATTCCTATATGGCGAAGGGAGAGGTTGCTTTGTGTTTTCGGAATGAATATGTATTTCATACTTCTGATTTCTTCCTTTGAATCATGGCAACCCATGGAAACTTCTTTTTGGCTCCAGTTGTTTCCTGGCCTATATTGCCGTTTCCTTCCCTCTCTTTCACTGACCTTCTGCCCAGCTTTCACATTTGCACAGGTCTGCGGTAAGACGGGGAGTTCCGCCACTCCTTGACAGGTATTCTGTCATTTGGTGCATTTCATAAAGACAAAGAGAGAAGGTAGAAATTAACGATGTCACCTCCAACATCACACTCAGTTAACAAGCCTACCCTGTTCATTTTCATACTCCGCTTAGCTCAAAGTTTTACAGTTGTCTTTTTTTTTTTTTTTAAACTAAAAATAGTATCTGTATTTGCAAAGAATGGTTACAGGAGATGCAGCCCATGAGAAAAAGCTGATAGAGGGGAAAAAATGTGTTAAAACACAAGGCATATTAGAGTCATAATATATTCTAGAAAGAAATTTTAGAGTTTAATAGCCATTATTTGCAAACAAGGAACCTGACATTTAAAAAGTAAGTGTTTTATCCTAGTCACATAGCAAGTCAATAGGGACTTTGGATTATACTCTGGGTTGGTGAGCTTTCAACTGTCCCCTCTCAGTTCATGAACAAACCCTCTGTTAGGTTGACACGTGTTGAGACACTGACCTAGTCTGTTCAGCTGCCTCTGGAGACGCACGCATCATGTGCTTAGAGCACACTCTTTGGAGTTAGATGGCTCTGAATTTTCAAAATCAGGCTTATGAAGTAATCTTAAGCAAGTTATATTTTTTCCCCTACTATCTGTCACCTCCTTTATAAAATGAGGCTAGTGGTGGTGTTTGCACGTGATTGTTGTGTAAATTAAATGAACAGCCCACAATCTGACATGCTGTGAGGCTCAAAGCTGGGCTTTTGCTATCGCACACACGCCGTTTAGAAATAATTGGGAGCATGAAGATGAGTACCTCGGCTGAGAGTGATCTGACAGCGCCTGCTGGTGCTCTCCACAGCAGCCCCTGGTGACCTATTAATCCAGGACATTACCCTCTTGCTGTGTTTGTTTGCTTGTTCCTTGGGTGCCTACACAAGTATTTATTGGGCATCTACTCAGTGCCATATACTGTGCAATAGAGACGTGATTTAGAAGCAGCCTCTGTCCTTGAAATACTCTCACAGAGAAGTAACTGCATTAGTCTGATAAGGTTAACGGAAGTAGCTGCAAGGTCGCTCAGAGAAAAGATTGCACTCCTCCAGATGGCTTTGAGAGAGTCAGAGAGCCCTTTGAATCACAAAACTATATTTGTTTCATTTCCATGGTTTCTACAATCAAGCTTATGATGAAATAACATCAGGAAAATCTGCTCTCTCCTAATATGTGCAAACAAATTCAGAAATGACATATTGCAAAGGTAGGTCATATCTGATTTAACATGCGCTGGCTTCTACCTTAAGAGTCAGACCTTGCCTTGTTTCTTTTGCTTCAGCTTTCCTCAAGGACTGACAAGGGAATTTGTATTGTGAGGAGATGGGTGAATAGAGACCACGTGCTGTAGAGATGATTCTCTTTTTGAAGGACAACTGAGGGGAGTTTTAGGATGGGTTTAACTTACGACCTTGCTTGAGGTTGTGCTCAGGAAGGACTTGGAATAGATGGAGAATCATGTGATATTTTCACTTATCACAGGAAAAAAGTCTTACGGCAAAGATGAAATGCAAAGTATCCTTGGGGAGTAGAAAATGAATGTCACTAAGAATGTTGTCAGGAAAAACAGAGCCCCGTTGTGTTATAAAGCAGCGTAATAAAAGGCAGAGGTAGCCTGGAGTGACAGAAAGTATGTTTCTTCTTGGGTATGTGGGAACACTGAGGCCCAGGAGGCTTTGCTAAAGTCGTGTGTGAGCTGATGGGAAGAGCTGGGATTATTTTCTCACTCTCAAGTCCATTTTCCTTTCCACCACGAGAGTGCTTTGTTACTTGCGATCAGCGCTGAGAGATCTGAGAACACTGTCGCACGTCTCTGGGGATTTTCAGAACATGCCCATCTATTCGATTCTGCAGTATTTTTCAGTGGGACTTCTCCAGCTGGTTTGTTGTCCCGCCCTCCAACCATTGCTTGTTTCTCTGTCATCCATTTGATCACTTTGATGGACTCTAAGAATTGACTTTAGAACGGACCTTCCCTCCACAGCCCTGTGCCTCTTCCCACGTGCTGTTCTCCCATTGTCCTCTCTTCCCCTCTGCCCTCACCTGGACCCAATTCTCATCTAGCAGAGTAATACATAACGCAAAACATTCAATAAATATTTGTAAGATCAAACAAAAACAAAGACTTGACAATAGACAAAGCAAGCCTAATGGAAAGATAGTGTTACACAGTGCAGAAGAGAAAATGGAACCTAGCAGCAGCACAGAATTAACTGAGGCGTGTTTTTGACCTGCTCTTCCCAACTTTAAAGAGCTCCACTATGCAAGGTTAAGGTATGCTCTTTGCCTCCCTGATTTATTTTCTTTCCTCGTTCCTATGTCTTTGTGTCCCTCTGTGCTGCATTGCTGGGATAGTAATCTCTGCAGATGCTGATGGTGCCTTCCCAGATGCACACTACTTCCTGTGGCCTTGATAGACAACTGTTCCCTTAACACGTCTACGTTTCCAAGACACTTTGTGCTTTTTCTCTCTTGAGGGTGCCTGGGATATGTAGATAGGCATGGCTCTGTACAGAGCTGACTTCCTCTGCCCTGCCTTAGATTCAATGCAACAATTAGAATAAGGCTTGCAGAAGCTGCTTTGAGACCTGTGGTTACTAAGGGACAAGCAATTCAATGGAGGGGGATTGTGCGGAAGGAAGAGTGGGGTGAGGTAGTCCAAGTGTGGCCTTTGAGCCACTCAGCTGTAATTCATTCTCCAAGACCCCTAAAGACTCCTCATTCTTCAAATTGCTCTAATATTTCCTAAAACTCTGCATTGTCTTCCCTGCACCCTGGAGGCTGTCCGAGGTCCTGACCTTCCTGTATCTGATGCTTGCGCTGGCTTCCTCATTTTCCTGACGTGGTTGTCTGGATTCTAGACCTACCATCACCTGTTCAGGTCCCTGCATTTCATTCCTGTCCTTTCTTTTTTTGAGGCGTCTCATAGTCATCCACTCCACATTGACTGTCACCAGCCTAGGTTTGGCCCTCAAAAAGCCCTTACCCATTGCACTGTCTTCTCCCTGGCTTTTCCTTCCAGCTGCCCTTGTTGCCCACCCACAGTCTCCGTAAGACAGACGGCCTTTTCCATATGGCAGTCATCTGGTCAAGGACCTTCCTTGGCTCCCACTGTCTTTGGAACAGGCCCTCAAGGACTGTTGCTGATGGATGGATTGCTCTGTAAACTCTGCACGGTGCCTGTGTTTACGAGGCCCTGACACAGCTTTTAATGACCACTCACATTAATCTCTCTTTCCAGAGAGGTCTTTGGAGATATCTAATGTGTAGCCTGTGTCTCTTGATCGAGTAGACAGGTATGCCTGAAAGGTGGAAGAAGCCAGAGAAGCCATCAAGTTTAAAAAACACTCTGAATGACATGCCTTCTTTTGGGACACTTCTCCAAACGGATCAGCGTGCTTGAAAGTGGAATCTGCCTTCATTTTTAGCACCACTCCCAATTTGAATGCTGCTGGTGTCTCAGAGCCTTGCGATGTTCCTTGTGACAGCCAGAGCAAAGTCTAATTATGGAAAGATAAATATGAGTTCCAACTTCTTGCTTTTCCCCAGGATGTCACAACCCTAAATGCTTTGTGAGTTCCGATTTTTGTGAGTCACTATTATCGCGCAGGAGAAAAGTTTATATTATTAAATCCACTCTTAGCAGTGCATTTTCTACGGGGACCTAGAGTTCTTCCTGCCTTTACAAATTTAAAGAAATTGGATAAAGAGACAATAACCTGAGCTTTCCTGGAGACACTGGATATTTTGATCTATTTTTACAGCAGCCTATTTCCAAGGGCAACACATCTCTGATTTTTTTTTAATCAAATGGTGTGAATCGAAAGCTGCGGCCTGACCTCTGGAGCAGACACCACAGGGTGTCAGCAGCAGCTGTGAATAGTGGGGGCACCAAAGAGGAGTCGTCTTGGCCTTACTAAGGGAAAAATAACCTTGACCCTACACTGACATTGACGAAGCAGAATGCCATCTTACAGAGCCAGGGGTGGGGGAGGGGTAGTGGGGGGGTGGGGGGGTCCTTTATCTCTGGGATTGCTGCATTTTGATCTCCTGCTCACTCTTGTCTGGGCACTGGTTAAGTCCTGAACCAGGAGGGCTCTTGTGCCTGGCTAAGACAAGATTAGAAGATAAGTTGAACTTCTCACTGCAAATCTAAGAATCTCAAGGAGTAGTGCAATCCTGGGTACATTATATGGAATACAAAAAATTTAGTGATAGATTAATTAATTAGTTAATTATTTAAAACCAGGAGAGAACACTGTTAAATATTCTTCTTTCTGCCCAGAGTCAGACCCATCTCAGGTGTGCTTGTAGCACCCCTGATTTTTTCCTGTATTGATGGAAGACCTGGAAGTACTTGTCCACTCTTTCGCATCCCTTTTAGTGGGTGGTGTCCAAGAGGGCGGAGATTCTGTCTGTCTCATTGTTCTGTGCGGCCTCAGTGTATAGAATGGTGCCTAGCACATAGTATACATCCTATAAACATGTGACATGAATGAAATTTGGAAGGTCATACATTTGACACTTTTGATTTCAGTCAATAAGCTTCATGAGCTAAATCCTCACGATCACAGTGACTCAATATTCTGAGATCCTGACTTTAAATCTCTGTTTTTACACTATATCACTTTGCCTGTCATCAAAGCACAAGGCAGACACAGCTAAGATGAGCCTCCTTCTCCCTAAAAGAAAAATGAAAAAGAAAAACAGCATGGCCAAACCAGTTATGGTTTCTCCCGAGCAGGGGCAGAAGGCAGCCGGGGGAGAGATCTGGTGGTCTAAAGGGGTTTAGGAGATGCGCAAGAGATGCAGTGTGCAGACTGATAGTGGGGACAGCGCATGTGGAGGCAGGAGGGGGCTGGCTCAGGGGGTGGACCTGGAGGCATACCTGTTTCTGAGAACTAGACACGTCCGTAGCCAGAGCAGATGTGACAAAACATACCTTAGGGGACACCAATTGAGTTCATGGGATAGTCCCAGATGAGGGACCTTTTTTCTAATGACTTCCAGACACTGGAAAAATCCCTTGGACTGACTTACCACTCCATGTGAAAAGCGAGGAGGGAGAAAAAAATAAACTCTTCATTGGCACCATCTCTCCAAAAAGACCAAAAATTAATAAATCGATGTAATGTCACATTCATTTGAATGTTACCAAAAGTTTTCTGTTCCTTCTTCTTCTTCAGACATTGAATGAAAGAATACATAAATTTAGAGAAAAGTAAGGGAAGTACTTGAGTCTCCAGCTCTAGTTACTGGAAGCTGAGCAGTGGTTAATTTTGGAAAATTAAAATTGGAAAAAAAATAAGGCTTAGAAAAATAGGTGGATGCTTCCATTGTTAGAGTAAAGAAGAACACATTAGTATTACTTTTATATACTAATCCACTTGTTATTTTCAAGCAAATCTCCCCTAAATTTTCCTCTATTATCAACTAAAGAATGAATAGTGAAGCTTAAATATGTGACCTCCAAATAATTAAACCTGCTATTCACTTTCAAAAATGCAAAGTCTTTAAGAGCATAAGGTTCTAATACATATAGTACATAATATATAATATATAAGAACCTTATATATAAAAGGTTCTAATATATGTAACCTTTATATATAATATATAATATTGTGTGTGTGTGTATATGTGTGTGTGTGTGTGCATATATATATACATATGTCTCAAGAGAAGAGAGGGTGAGAGAAAAGAGCTTGCTGAGGCTGAAATTTTAATTTTTAGACTAGGATGTTTCCAGAAGCTTCTTAATAGGATTTGGAATTCATGTTCTTCAGAAAATTTTCTACATCCTGCTGGGGTATAGAAAGAAGCTGTTATCCACTGGCTACCTAGAGAGAGGGCACAGGGCCTGCTATGTACAATCGCAAACCTTGAAATAATCAGTCATTTTGGCATGAAATTCAGCCAGAAATCTGATTTTTATAACCTAAGCATTAAAAGGAAAATCAGTTTCCATGGATTCTACTCTATTCACATGTGAAGAGAGCAGATTTTACAGTTGGATTGTTAATATTTTGAAAATGTAATGGTAAGTTAACTTGAAAAATATGTAACAATGTTTGTTCTTCGGAAGAGCCAATATTACTACCCTGAGTTATAACGCCTATTTTTAATTAATTTGGCACATTTTGGTTCAGGCGTTAGCATATGGTCTGTTTTCACGGCCCTGCTATTTCTTTCTTCCTCCTTCCCTCTACTGTTCCTCCCTCTCCTTATGTTTTCCTTCCTCCTCCTCATCCTCCTCCTGCTCACTTTTCCCTTAGGAGGTATGATTTGCTTATGGGGAAATTCACCCACATAAATGGTTCAGTTTGATGGATTTTAACACTCACATATTCCCATACAGCCAGTACCCTGAGTAAGGGTAGAACATTTTCTTCAACTCAGACAAATTGAAAATACAAAATTTTTGTCCCTTTCCAATCCAGAAGCTCCCAATGTCCTGATTCCCATCATTTTAGTGCTGTCTTTCTTCTGATTTTATTCAAATAAATAGCGTGCACCTTTTGTGTTTCACTTCTTCCTCTTAACATAATGTCTTTGAAATTCATCCATATTGATGTGTTGGTAGTGTGTTCCTTTCCATGTATGGATATACCAAAGTGTATGTATCAATGTTCTCATCGAGGAGCCATTAGCCTGTTTCTAGTTCTTGACTATTACGAATAAGGCTGTTACAAGTCTTTTGTGGATGAGGATTTTCACTTCTGGGTAAAAATTACCCTAGAGATGTAATTGCTGGGCCATAGGTACACGTATGCTAAACCTTTCCAGCATCTGTCAAACGGTTCTTCAAAAGTGTTGAATGATCTTATAATTCTGCCAGTATGACAGTTGTCGTTGCTCCAAATCTTCACTAGCATTCGATATTATCATCAAAAAATAGCAATTCCAGTGTTTGTAAAATATCTCACTGAAAAAATGTGCATTTCCCTGATGGCTAATGGCATCGAATATGTTTTCATGTGTTTATTGGCCATTTGTATGTCTTTTATTTATGAAGTGTCAGTTCAAGTATTTTGCCCAATTTTTTATTACATTGTTTAATTTTTATTACTAATTTGTAGAAGTACTTTATAAATTTTGAATACTAATTCTTTGCCAGATAAGTATAAATAATACTTTCCTATATAACATCTCATCCAGTCTGGGGCTTGTTTCTCACTTCCTTACCTGTGTCTTTTAAGAAGCTACGATTTTTGTTTTTGGTAAAGTCCAATTTATCAATTGCTTCCTTTAAGGTTCATGCTTTTAGTAACCTATACAATAAATTTCCCCTATATTCAGGTTACAACATTCTTTAAAAAAAGCAGTTTCCTAGTTTTGCTTTTAAATTTAGGTTTGTGATCCATTTCAAATGGACGTCTGGGTGTGGCCTCAGGTAACGGTTGTGGTGAGTTTCTTTTTCATGCATATAATCAGTTGTTCCAGTGGCGCTGATCGAAAACATGATCCTTGTTCTACTGATTTGCCTTAGTATCTTGGTCACAAATCAATGTAACATATATGTAGGAGCTTCTTTCTGGACTTTCCATTTACTTTATTGATTTTTAGACTTGATCTATCTATAAGACATTAATACCAGAGTTTATTGATTAGTGTAGTCTTATAGTATGTTTTGAAATCAGGTGCTATAAAGCCTTCCTTAACATATTTTAGCTTTAAATATTGAAATATTATCAGATTACAAAAATTGTAAAACCAATAAATACAAAGAATGCACCTCAATTTTCCAAATGTTAAAATCTTACATAACCACAGTATGATGCCAAACTGAAAAAAAAATTAATGTTGATACAATGCTGTTACCTAATGTACAAATCTTACACAACTTTTCTCATGCCTTTGCTCATATAGTATCCCTTCAGCCTGTAGAAATTCTCCTAGTAGGTCTTGTAATGTGGGGCATTTGAAAGTAAATTACATAGTTTGTTTTCTGTCCAGAAATGTTATTATTTTGCCTTAATATTTTAGGATAGAATTGTAGGTTGACAAGGCTTTTTCCTTCAGTCTTTTACAGGTGCTGCTCTTTTGACTACTGGCATCCTTGTTTCGAGTGACAAATTAGGGTTTTTCTACATAGCCTTTTCCTTGTATATAATCTTTTTTATCTGGTTACTTTTAATCTTTGGTTTATAAAAGTGTGATTATATGTTGTTCTGTTTTCTTTTAGTTTATGCTACTTGAGTTTCAATGAGCTTCTTTAATCAGTAGATTGAGGTCATTCAACATGTTTTGAAAATTTTCAGCTAATAGCTCTTCAAATATTTCTACTGACCTATTCTCTCTCTCCTTCTAGGAATCCCACTACACGTGTTTTAGGTTATTCAATATTGTTCCATAGATCCATGATGCTCCATTCAAGCTGCTTTTCTTTGTATTTTAATTTGGACTACTTACATGTTCCAGGTGTACTTTTATTTTCTGATGTGTCAGTTCACTGTTAGTATCATCAAATGGATTGTTAATTTCTGTATTGTATTTTTCATTTCCAGCTTAATTAATCCCTTTTGATTTTTTTGTTTTTTTCATCTCTCTATTGAGATTTCATGTCTTTACACATGTAGTTCTACTTTTTCATAAGATCTTTTAACATATTTGCCACAGTCATTTTTAATTCTTTGCAGGATAATTCCAACATTTTGAGAATACAAAATTCTGTTTCTGTTGATGTTTTCTTTCCTCTCTTTATAATACATTTTTTTTTGCTAAAGTGTCCTATATTGTCATGATTTTTTTGTGAGCTATTTTGCATAAGAGAATATTAGAAGACTGACAAAAGTATTATTTATTTCTGGAAGAGTGCGTTTCTCTTTATCTACCAGGTTGCTATTGGAGGTAGGATTAAATTAATTTAAATTTTTTTTTTAATGTCAGCAGAGAAATTGAGATCTTAGCATAGGTGAGTTTTTACATGTTTCTTAATGCTGGATTCCAGTTGCCAGTTTTGGGGTCACTGGGGCATTCTCTTTACTCTCCATTACCGTCCAAGCTTTTTATACTTCAGTAAATATCTCTCAACTCTTATGTTCCATCCACAGTCCTCAGTAGCTGCATCCCTGGACTTGGGAAAGAACCCACTTACTAACAGGGATAATCTCAGTATTCTTTCATGTTTTTAGTTGTGTTTACAGATAGATGCAGGCTCACTCATAGAATTCTAATTTGTCAAGGCAGCCTCCTCACATCCACTTGACATTGTTGGCAGTTGGCTGCTCTCTCCTCACACTTGACCGTAGTGTATTCTTCTGCTTATTGCTACTCCACCGTGGAGGAAAGAAGCCCGAGTCTCCCTCTCTCCTTGAAAGCCTTGTCACTTTCTCTATTTTGTTTAATTAGTTTTCTCTGTGTCCTTAGTTACCCAGTGAATTAAAAACCAAAAACATTGACTTCTACCTTGCCTAGTCTTTTCTTGTTGTTACAGTGGGAATGGGAGTAACTATCTCCTGTGATTTTTGTGCCATAACTGGAAGCAGAAGTTGACTCTTCTGCCATTCTTGCCCCTAATTTCTGTTGTTTGTCTAAGTTTTTATTTATTGCTAATAACATCATGCTCCTCTTTTTCCTGATTTTATGTAAAGATCTGTACAAGGCCCTGATATCCTCGGAGTTTCAGTATTGTGAGATAAAAGGATCCCATCCTCTTTGCTTCCTTCTCCTTGGATATGGCAAAGTATCCTTGTTGGGGTACTCACAACCAGCCAGGCACCACTGATTAGATAATCATTGGCAGTGAAGTCACTTGAAACCAACCCCAGGATTGATTTCCTTTCTAGGACTCTCTTGGAACCACAGCTCTTGTGGACATTGGAGCAATTGACCAAACTTAAGAGGTACTTCATTCTATTGACAATTCTTGAACCTGCCATTCACCAGCAGTTAAGGTTTAGTTATACTTTCATTAAACAAACAAATAAACAACCCAAAATGACATATTGGTCTAGACTCTGCAAATGAAGTAAGAACACCTGAATTCTTGGGAATCCAGGTTGGGTGATGGTAGCAGATGTAAAGGTCTAGCAGAAGCTGCTTGCTTGGTTCACTGGTTTGAGGAAGCTCAACATTTGGAAATTATCTGCACAGAGAAAGGTGGTAGATGTTAGAACGGTTCCGCAGAACCCCTGTGGAGTCTCTGCTGCTCATAAAACTACAAACTGTGCCTTACCAGGATGCACAGCATTTCCAGCGCATGCGTCTGTGGTCCTCAGAGGGGTCTGGCTTCCACATGCCTCAAGGAAAGATTTAAGCTGGGATTTAATTTCAGCTTGTCTTAGATGGCATGGGAGATAAATCAAACAAAACCTTAAACAGACATTCAAAGTGCCTTCACCAGAGTCCTCTCGGATGAAGAATTACTCACTAGCAAGAAGGGGTTTGTAACTTCCTCTGAGCACAACAGCAGCCCTCTGCCAAACTGCGTTTGTCGAATGGTTCCTCTATGACCAGTAAAATGGTGTGATCTCTGAAGAAGAAGAGTATAAAGAATAAAATAGAATATAAGGAGATTCATAATCAATATTAGGAAACCAACATCCATAATAAACCAAAGTTACTAAGCATTATTTGAAAATTGCCCAATGCACAATTCAACTCTAAAGTGTTGAATGAGGAAGGATGTAGAAAAGTGCTCGGAGGGAAAGAAGCGAGGGGTCCTCAGGAGACTTTGCAAAGAAAATGGGACTGTAATAGGGGGCTGAAATATGAGTCATAGGTTTAAACACAGAGACAACTTTGTGGTGCAATCATGTCAAAAATTTGGAACTAGTTTAGCACTTGATACAATTTCATTTATCTTCTTGTCATTCCCTGCACTTACAGCAGGGGTCCCCAACGTCTAGGTGTGGTCCAGGCCTGCTAGGAGCCGGGCTGCCCAGCAGGAGGTGAGCTCGAATGTACTGTGAATGTACTGTGCTTGAGTCATCCTGAAACCATCCCCCCACCGCCAGTCTGTGGAAAAATTGTCTTCCACAAAACCGGCTGCTGGTGCCGAAAAGTCTGGGGAGCCACTGACTTACAGGGTGGCAAGAGGCCTAAAGTATCAGAGAGATGAATTCTTTGGTAAGGAATTTCGTAGTTCATATCATTACAACACTGCAAAATTATAGAGGGAACCTATTTATAAGGTCTAAATACGAAATAGTGACATTTGTCTATAGAAGTGATCATCTTCGAACAAATGTATGCACTTACTCCATTGGCATAGCTTATGTTAAAAATAACCTTATGGAAACAAATCCTAGGAACACTCTTCAAAGTCTAATTTAGATTACATGAAACCTTATTTGTCCAGAGTAGTGGTTATGAATTAGAAGTTCGTGTCAGAAACTCTTGGGAGATTTAAATATGCAGATCTACTCTATTTGAATGTCAGTAGGCTCAGGAAAGGTAAGGTAGATAGGTAGATGATTAGACAGATAGATAATTTCAATATATACTTCTGGTTATGAATAATTTTCTATAGCAGGTGTTGACTTTAACATGTATTAGAATTACCTGGGAGGCTTGTTAAGTAGGGATTGCTGGGCCGCACCATCCAGAATTACTGATTCAGCAGGTACCAGACTGGCCCAGGAATTTGCATTTCGAGTCAATGCCCAGATGATGCTGATGCAATGCAGTTGGTCTGGAAGCTCCATTTCTTAGAAGTTGGAAACCATTCAGTCCAATCAGAGCCCATATAAGTTATATAAACATATGTCTTCTATATATGGGTCACGGGTCCCCTGAAGGGAGGAGAGGGAACTGGATTTGGAACATAAGACTTGAGGTGGTTATTTTCTCCATTGAAGCCCCCCCCCCACACAAGGGAAGGCCAAGAACCCTCGCAGTCTCTGCCGGCTGTATCTGTGGGGGACAAAGAACAGCCTGACTTTCAAGTGTTTTTAGTCTCTCAGATTACACATTTCTTCCTATTGCCTCTTCAGTGAGAAGAGGGACTGAGGGTAGCTCCTGGCAAAGGAGTAACCTTTGCCAGAATCACAGGGATAGGTCTTCAGCCTCCTTGACGGGCTGCTCGGAGGAGAAGATCACACCTGGGGAGGCAGGTGGACTAGCGTCAGGGTGGCGGGATCCCAGCAGAAGGCAGCATCTTACCACGGGCCTTGTTTAGAAGGGCTGGCTCGTGGTCATAATAAACACCAGATCACCTCTTTGTCTGTTTCAGTGTTGTTTTTAAATTCTCCACAGATAATATTCCTTTGTATTACTTGTACCCAGGGTGGCCATCTCCGAACACTCTGGCCTTGGTATGTCACTGCTTGGAGGCGCAAAGGTCTTTTTTTTTTTTTTGTAAGTTATCCACTTTAGTATGGCCACGGACCATGATTCTTCAAAGTACCCCATAGAAATAGACTTTCCAGTGAGGGGATTTCCACAAAGTTCCTAGAGATCAAGGATGTCTAACTCCTGGACATTGAACATTCTGTCAGTTCTTCTTTGTGGCTATTCCACAGAAGCAGCAGCAACCTCATTTTCTCAAGACAATAAGAAGAAAAGGAAACAAAAAATGAAATTCAAGCTAGCGTTGTCTTTTTAAGTTTCAGAGCCTCTTGCCTCTATGCTGCCATGTGGCCCCGGACCTGTCCAGGTCCAGATAGTTCGATTCTCCAGGGCTGTGCTTTATGCCGGGTGCTGCTGGCTAGAGTCACGGCAGGTAAGCAAGGACTTACGCAAAGAGCCTTAGCGCACTATGTACTGGTCTCTGGCCAGGAGCCACTGGGCTGAACAAGGACCAGCCAGATGCAGGGTCTCCCAGGTGAATCTGAAATAACTTAGGGGGCAGTAATTTCCTACGAGACCAACCCAATTGCCTGAACAGCCATATCTTTTACTACTTCGAGATTAAAACTTGCACATTTGAGCAAACCTGGGGACACCAGAGCAGCGGGGAGTGTTGGTAATCTGTCTGGCACCCATAAGCAGAGGGCTCGTAGCGAGCCTGGTAGGGTCCAGCACTTAGTGCCTGCACCTTGGTTCTTGTTTATTGCAAATGAGAACTGCAGTCCCTGGAGGTCAACACTTGGAACCTGTACCAGTTAGCTAACTAATGTGTAACAAATCGCTGGGATAGGCCTGCCGCCTCCTTGACGGGCTGCTCAGAATTTAGGGGCTTCACACAACAACCATTTATTTAGTTTATAATTTAGGCTGCATTCAGCTGGGCAATTTTGGTTTCATCTTTGGCTTCTCGTGGGCCTGCTCTCAGCGGCAGGTCAGCCAGGCAGCGATGCATCTGGGGTTAGTTCACTGCTGGCTGGGGCAAGATGACTAGGACAAAGTCTCCAGTCCTCCAGCAGCCTAACGCACGCTTGCGCCTGGTGGTCCCAGGGTTCCAAAGGAGCAAGCAGAGCCCTCACGGCCTTGCGAGGGCTGGTTCGGAACCGGCTCGCCATCATTTCCACCGAATTCCATTGTCCAGAGCAGGTTCCAGGGCTGTCCTAGAGTCAAGTGGAAGAGAGATAAACTCCATCACCTCACTTCTTTACAAAAGGAGTTGCAACATCTTATCACAACACATTCCAAAGAGCGTGGGCACCAGGAGCAACGGAGGACTGTGGGCTTTTTCGGTCATCTGCAGCAAAACCCTTAAACAAAGCAAAAACAAACCCACCAGAGGTGGTGCTGGTGCTGGAAGAAATGAATGCTGAGCATTCAAGTCCAGGATCTTCTTTATTCTGTGCTTTTACTCAATTAAATTCGGCATATATTTATTAAATAAGTTCTATAAGCAAGGCACTATGTTAGGCACTTTGTGGAGAAGACCAGTTTAAAAAAAAAGATATTCTTCCTAATATTCAGGCACTCATGCTGTAGTCGGAGACACCAACATACAGACAGGTAGCTACTAAAGAATATCTTTCAAAATCACCTGCATTGTGATGCTTTACAGTGAGGAAGGTGGTAAAGGTAGGGTGCAGATAAAGCTGCCAGCAGGGTGCGTCAGATGGTGTGATTGTTGCTGCAAGGACTGGACAAGAGCAGTGGTGGAGTTTAGTGCACCAGGCAGGATGAGTTGGGCTGAGGATAGAGCATGGAGGAAGGCTGGGGTAAGGGTCTCTCTGGTGAGCGAGAGATGTTGGAAGCAGGCAGGTAGATGCACATGTGGTTGAGCATGTTAGAGGGGCACAGAGAAATCAGGTGAGCTCAGGTTTCTGATCAGTGGGATGAATTTACCAATCACCGCCTACTTGGTGGTGAAATGAACTTAGTAGATTGCAGGAGAGGAAGCAATAAAACTGAGTAACAACTCCTACGGAGGTAGAGAAAAAGCTGCAGAGGGGAACTGGTAGCTGAAAACCAAGATCGTTCCTAGAAAGCAGTTAATAGAGTTCTGGGGTTAAGTCACGGAACTGGGATCCTTTTCACGGACGATGATCATGCGTATGTTCTGTGTCGGGTTCCTGTCCAAGACAGACTTGGGTGTCGCCACCTCTCATAGCCTTTTCCTTCCGGATCAGTAGCTGGAATGGTACCAAAAATGAATATTTGTGTACTTTTCATGCCTTTAACAGTTATCAATGGGCTGATTTCATATATCTCAGGTCTCATGTGCTCACATCATGAAAAGTCTGTAAAGATGTTAAAAATACATCAGTTCTGGTGCTGTTTTTGACATCCTGCAATTCTGTGCCCGAACTGTGAAATTCAGTAACTCGAACATGTCACAGAGTGTGACTCTGGGAACACTGAGCTTTCACACTGTCGACTTTCTCCTCTTTGACCACAATGGAGTGTGCACAGTGTGAGCAGCCTGGCTACGGGAGGGGGCCCTCAGGAGCCCATAGGTGCAGCAGTGCAGTGTGGGAAGGAGAGAAGTCTCTGGATTCAGACTGCCCTGTCCAAGTCGTGGCTCCCTGCCTTTCTAGAACTCATGTAATCAAGGGCACGGTATTTGGTCTGTCAGTGCCTCAGTTTTTTCAACTCTGAACCAAGAAAAGCAGTAATTCGTGGTTCTATGGATTGTTGTGAGAACTAAGTGAGATGATGCATGTAAAGTACTTAGGCCCTGAACATGGCACGAACTAAATACATGTCTGCAATGAACAGTAATAGTAGGGGTATCAGTTCTTCCACCACCTCCCAGCATGCCCTGAGCCACGTTTTACCGACAGAATTTATCAAACACTGAGTAGCCTGCACTCCGGCAAGTTTCAGGGATCAACAAGATGCCGTTTCTGTTTTTGAGGCTCATTAGGAGTAAAAATGTATGTAAATGAAGCGAATGTCAGACAGAAGTGCCACATGTTTTAAAGAGTTCAGACGAAGTGCTGAGGCGGCGCAGGAGATGGGAAGAGCAGACCTGGCCAGGCTGAGTGTGTGGCACTTGAGCTCGAGGCTGTTCGACTCAGGCGAGCTACGATGAGTGTGGATGGTGATGGGGCTAGGAAGGGAAAAGTCACGTTAAAGCTCCTAATTTAAAATAAGGAAATTGGTCCATATAATTTTCAGTGGCACAGGAGCTCTTCAATTCAGTTCTACAAAGCCACACTTTCATTCCTTGATGAATGTATGAGAATTCTGTAAATGAGTTGTAGCTTCTAGAAATTTTAGCTGCTGGGCATGAAGTTTACCCTGTACTCACAGCAAGACAGATTACTAGTAGAAACTTGAATTAGAAAAATGCTGACACATTCGAAAAAATAATTTGTATCCAACGGCTTAAAAAAAAAAAAATCTACCCAGTAACTCTGCAGTTGCTGAATGAGGCCTAATCTCACTTTTGTTTTTCCTGTTGGCACTTCAAGTTTGTTCTGACCAAGCTCACCAGCCAAGGGGGAATGGTGAGATGGTGTTTCCTCCAATGTCTCAGCAGCAACCAGCGCTGTGAAACCATGTAGATGCCGTAACTGTCAGCGTCTTGTAAGTTAAGTGACTGGTTTGTCAATTTCATGGTCTCTAAGGCTAACCTGAGGAATTTGTGATAGAAGTGAGGATTCTCTGAGCACTGCCTTTGAAGATTTTGATCCAGTAGGTCTGTGGCCGAGCCCAGAGATCTGCATTTTTAGCAAGGGTCTGATGCACGTGGTCTCCCAGAAACACTTAATGAAAGAAACGGTGAGTCGAGAAGAGGGTTGAGTGAGTTATCCAAAGTCCCACAGCACAGCCATCACACCAGAATGTGTGCTCTGGAAGCAGTACCACTTCTGAGTGCCAAAGGTGAAGCTGAGAACTGAATCTTTTTGAGAAGGTGGACCTAGGAGACAACAAATATTAGGCTACTAGTCAAAAGCTTAGGAGTCAGGACTGGCCTAGTGCAAAGTCTTAGAGTTAATATTGGGTCTTGGTTGCCCCAGCCTTTTTCCTTAGCCCCTTCTCTTCCCCTCCCCCCCCCCCAGCAGATGACATGCTACCTCATTCCCTGTCCCTCCCTGGAAACCTGTCTGCTTCTTCAACTCAAGAGCATCCTGTGTTGTAGGGCTTCTCTGTGAAGGCGACTGACTCCTTCAACTGAGTAAGAGGTGCAAAATAAAACAAAGACTTCCAAAAGAATCTCAGAAATAAGTTAAAATACAAAATTTGGAAGCCGTCCAGCCTCCAAATCACAGTGCCTCTTGCGGGATCAGTCATAACGAGAGAAAACAGAGTCTAGGAGAAAATTTCTCATCTAAATGTAGTTTTAGACTTCCCATAGGGATCCAGGGCAGCATGTGTATGTCCCTGGGCCAGGAATGCACATCAGATGCTGTGCTAAGTACAGAGGCACTTCGTTAGGGGAAGGAAGCATGAGCGCAGTGTGAGCCCTGGTTCTGAAGCAAATGCTGAGTCTCCACCTGATAAGCTACTCTGGAGAAAACAGATGATGAGCATGACTTTTGTTTCAGAGGCATCCCTTTCGATGATAACTCAATTAATTTCAATGGTAGTGCCTACCAAGTGCCTTATAAAAGAGCTTACGGAGCCTTATAAAACATGCAGTGTTTAACAGATCATTTAGAACAGCTAGAAGTTTCAAAGCAATGTGCAGTGTTAAACTGGGGTCTGGAAAGAAGCTAGTCTGCATTTTTCACCGAGTTTTCGCTGAAGGACCTGTAGGAGAACACGTGTCTGTTTCTTTATCCAGGCTGGTGTCTCATGTGGGGTCTGCCAAGGGTTAAGAGGAATAGAAAGAGAAAGAAAAGCAAACAGGAAAGAGCAAAACAAACAAGCAAGCGAAATACAACCAGAGACAGTGAAATTAAGAACAAACTGACAGTAACCAGAGGGGAGGTGGGAGGGGATAATGGGAGGAAAAGGGGGAAGGGTTTTCGAGGAACATGTATAAAGGACACATAGACAAAGCCAATGTGGGGTAGGATCGAGGGTGGAAAGTGGGGATGGCTGGGGTGGGGGAGCTGCCGGGGGAATGGAGACTACTTGAACAATTAAAAAAATGTTTTTAAAGACCACTAGAGGGCAGACTAGAGTTTGGGCATGGTAACGACTCCACCCCCATCCCCTCCCGCCAACAGAGGGAGAAAACCTCTGAGTCTTAACTAGTCCTGCTGGCCATTTCAGTCTCTTTGCCATCTTTGAGCCGTGCAGCACTTCCCAGGAGCAGGGAGTTTCAAACACGCGGCTGACAGGTGAGGTATCCTTGCCTTCAAAAACTCCCTCTCCACAATGTCCATGTAGAGACAAACTGGAAGGGAGAGAAAAACGCTTAGATCGATTATTTGAGACCCCAATTCACGCTTGTGCGCAGCAGTGACTTGAATGCAAAGGTGTGAGATGAAAAGACGATTTCTACTGAAAACTCACTTTTATAGAAGTATGTGTTACCTATTTGAAGAGATAAGAATCACTTGAAACGGTCCTGTTTGTGGGCAGAACATGGGACCCGTTCCTAAGGCTGGATGTTTTCCTGCTGTGACTCCCAGAGCCTCACGAGCCCCCAGGGCTCTGTCTGCTTCCCCAGCCAGAGCGCTCAGCACAGAGCAGCGCATGCCTGGTGGGCTGCCTGGTGGGCTGCCTGGTGGTGGGAGCTCCACCTGAGGAAGGAGGATACCTCCTGCTTTCTTCCTCCAGGAAGCCCACAGTGGGGCTTGAGAGTAAAACTCTGGAGGAGGCAGCAACGCACACCCATCTCTAGACATATCGACTTTCCTTTACACATCTGCTGTCCCCTTGCCCTCTCCCTGCCTGTGTCACCTCTGACTTTCCACATGTTCCCCAGTCTTCAAAATCCATCTGAAACATTTTAGATATTTTTATCACTGTCTTTCATTATCTAAAAATCTGACAGCCCCTGTAGCTGGTACCCCACAATGAACAATTATATTGTCTACGGTTATATATGATTCTCTCGTGGTTCCAGATGTGAAATCTTCTTTCCTTAATGACACTCTGTCTCCAGTAAATCAGCATCTGCTTTGCTGGAGTTAGTCTGAGCCAGATGCACTGCTCTCAACAATTTGCTTTTTGGTTTTTATCCCTCATCCAGGGTCTGGGGCTTGTCAGCCCAATCAATCAGGAGACAGAGAGCAGCAGGCTCTAGTGACTATAGCATCGAATGAGCAAAAGGGGTTATGATGGTCCAGTGTTTACTGCTGAACTTGATGAGAACCTTTGGAGGGACCGCCAAACCTTACACGCTCTAGGGTCCTCTTCTTTAAACTCAGAATATAACTTGTTCTGCATGCTTGTTTTGTTTTTGTTTTTGTTTTAGTTTTAGTTATAAGTTAAAGGGATTTCCAGAGAAGCAAATCATTACATTAATGGGAAGTGTCATTACACCAAAGTGGCAACACAAAGAAAGGGAAGTCGAGATGGTCTGACCACACCCTACCTGGAATGTCATTAAAGAAACAGGATTTCATATCTGGAAAGGGTCGTACATATCTATGGACAATATAAAATTGTTAACTCTGGGGCACTAGCTACTCAGGCTGCAGGATTTTCAGATAAGGGAAGACAGTGAAAAAAGATGTCTAAAAATCCTGGCGAGGGGCTTGGAGGCACCCGGAAGGAACACCTTCACGACAGAGACTGCTGTCCTCTGGCCCACAGGGATCCCTTGGTTCATTTCTCTTCCCCTGGCAGATGGACAGCTTCCCTTGGGGACTCGGGCCTTTGTTGACAGCTGAGAGGGGTCTCTAGCATAAAAGGGTGAAGAATTCACTCATGTCACCTGCTCTCCTCAAGGCTCTTCTCTTTCCGGATGGCATGGTCAAAACCATTGAAATGTAAAACGCAAAGCCAGAACGCTCCCAGAGCCTCCTGCTGCCAAGCAGAAAAGGCCCAGAGACTTGCTACTGCACTGGAACACTCATGCCGCAGGAAACACACTGGAGAAAAATATATTCACTACGGGTTCTCATTGTCAGGATGCCAAAGGCTCAGACCTGCTGAAGGGTTACGTTTTCTGAAAAGATTCTGTCACTGAGGCAGCCAGTGTGTGAGTGGAAACCAGTGGGAATCACTATATTTAGGCCTAAGGATCTTACCCAAGGAAATTCAGGCCTGGGGTCACAATGCGTGATGTGTGTAGGGGTGGAGGGGTGAGTGATCCTGGGATTCCCTTAGATAAAGTTCAAGTGAAAGCCTTCTCCAAGAATAGGTGCAAGGGTGAAATATTAGTCTGGTAGACATGGTACTGACTCCTTGGCATCCATCCTAGTGGTTTTTCTCTGCTGTCTATGACACAAGGCTAAGGGGGCTTGCTAATGGTCTTCATAAGCCCATTCTATAAAGGAACAAGTAATGGATGAGAAGAGCCCTAATGTATTTGCAAGGAATTGCTAGTTGAATTGAAGTCACATTACTGGTTGTCAGTTCCCATGGCTGACACTTGAAATGCAGCATCCTTCTGATGCTTTTCAAATGCTCTGTGTGATAAAGAACCAATGATGTGCTTAGTACCTATGATGCTGAAATTTAAACCTTAGGCACTCTGATGACAGTGAAAGGACTAGAAAGAGAACACAGATCTCTTCTAGGTAAGAATTACAAATCCATGAGGTAGGTACAATTATTATATTTCTTTTTTCAGAGGAGAAAACTAAAGCACAGAAATAAAGATGTTTTGCCAAAGCCCTGGGATGCCAACTCTTTTCAGAACTACCCTTTTCTTTTCACTGCTAAGGCAGTTGCTATTTATTGAATCAATGCAGAAATCTTGAATTTATTTCCTTTTGATCTCTACTTTTGCCAATGATAGATCTAATTGTTAATCTTTGTAAATATTTTTCCTTTCCTCTCTGGTTGTCCCTGAGATTCTCCGCTTGTCTTCAGGGTTTTGCAGTTTTGTGGAAACATACCTAGGTGTGGAGTTTTGAACACATGCTCACACAGCTGGGGTGCAGCTTTAATCAGAGCAGTCACACCTGTCACCAATTCTGGAAAATCCTAAGACATTATTACTTCAAATATTGACTTCTCAACATTTTCTCTAACCTCCTGGTAGGACATTTATTAAACATACGTTGCATGTCTCCTTCTGTCATCCATATCTCTTGAATTTTATTTCATTTTTTTCCATATTTTAATCAGTATGGAAAACTTCCAGTTCCCCAATTTAGTTTTCAGGACTGCCCATCCACTGCATGCTTAATCTCTCTGAGAACAATTGTGTGTATGTTGTGTATGCAATTCCTACATATTACATTTAAGCTTTATTTTCGAAGTTGCTGGTTCTTTTCCATAGTCTCCTATAAGATATAGTTTTCCTTTAAATTATTCATTCCTTCCTTCCTTCCTTCCTTCCTTCCTTCCTTCCTTCCTTCCTTCCTTCCTTCCTTTCTTCCTTCCTTCCTTCCCTGTACTCATTTCGAACATACTATTTATAGAGTTCTAATTTTTCTACCATCTCGAGTTCTTTGGGATTGAATATTCCTGTTCACCAATATTTTCCTTAGGGAGGAATATTTCCACTGTGGTTTGTTTCTTTTAATTATGAGCTTATGTTCATAAGCATTGTTTTATTTCCAGGGTATCTGGTCCCATTAAACCCTTGATTATAGACATATCACTATAAAATATTTTTATGTTTTTTAAAAAATTTCCAGTAGTCAGGTGAGGTGTCTTTATAGGTCAAGAACCATTTTTAATTCTTCTTTTTTTTTTTTTTACTCTGGAGATATGAGTTTCACAGCAGTAGAGAAAATTTAGGCTTTAAAACTTTACTTAACACAGGTTATGTTACCTAACAAAAATGTTGGTCTTTTGGTTAAAGATCTTGTAAAACTGTCTTTTGGTTCACATGTTTTTCCAGTCCTCTATGTTCTCCCACACTGCTCATGACACAGGTTTTCTTTTACAGTGTCTGGGTTGGTAGGTGTACTGCTTTCATGCTCACTGTACTGAAGCTTCTCGGGTCCCACATCCCCCATCCCATGTTCGAAATATCACCTATTCTCTCTTTCTGTTGATTTCAAAGTCCAGCCCTGTAGATTCTACATCCAACAGGCCAATACACCACACAATATTTCTTGGTTCATTGAGGTTTTTGACATCCTAAAGTTTATCATCCCTTCTCCAAGTTTCGTCTTTGGTGTGATACGTAGGACTTTTCTTTCCTTTGAGGTCAAGTATAAGTCACTACAAAATGAATACACTCAAACCAGCACTTTAAGAGATTGGGTGGAAGCAC